>OZ023242.1:14462519-15047011 GCA_964006365.1 Trididemnum miniatum | reverse complement strand
TTTGATTGGGTATATCTTACCCAATTCATGTACCCAAAACTGCCAACAACAACCCAAAAAAAGCGAAAGTGAATTGACTCATTATTGAGACCCAGCAGTGAGTCTCGGGAATTCAAGATCTACAGTAACTCATTTCTTGCGCATATTACTACTGTCCTGGATTGTTCCCTATGCGCATTTCTTACCTCAGCAGATTCATTTGAATTACTTCTTGATTCATATTCAAAACAACAAATGATGAATAATTTTTCTTTAGTGGCATTTACGCAAATACGTCATTTTGGGAGTTTAATACCCAATATTTTTTCAATTTATAAATTTGTTTTTCTTATAAATGCTTATATGTAACAATGCGATAGTAAACCACGTGGCAAATCAAACTTCTGTTTGAGAATTTTGGTTAAGATGGCAAGCATTTAACTTCGGAAAACATCGTTACCAGCCTCCTAAAAATTATTATGCACACTCATCAACCGTTTTATAAGAGCTTATGTGTGAACAAAAATTGTGCATGCATGCAGAAATCCAACAGGCGTGTGGCTCGCAAAAATTGGACATCTGGAATGGATAATTTTGAATGATATTTGCACTGCTGGGAGTAGAGTAGAAGCTGCTTCATATCTCAATATTGAAACCCCTAATTGTACCATTAGTTAAAACAGAACCGGCCAAAAGTAAAACTTTTGTAATTATAGAACCGGCTGACAGAAAATTTGAATCTCTCCACTGCTTATAGCATCTCCATGTTAGGTTCTTACCCTAGAATGAATTTAAATTTTTACTTTGTTACGCAATAATTAGCTAAGTACAATAATCTCCGGCGATGTACTAATTTACTCAAGGACACAGAATTGAGAGTTGGGCAAAAATTAAACAACCCAATTACGTTTTCGAACGTTTTTGGGTGTGGTTGATTTTAACCCAATTATGTTTCGCTTACCCAAGAAAAATTCTTGGGTTTAGCTTTTGAATCAATATTTTTTTCGCGCTCTTGGGTAAAAACGTTTTTGCCCAATATTTTTGGGTACTGCATCATAAATAATTGGGTATTGGGCACTTTTACCCACTTTTAAGGACTTCTACTACCCAAAAAGATTTGCAGTGCGCAATAACCTGTGAGTTTTTCCGAGATTATACGTACCTACCACAACTACAAAATTTTTATCAACTTGAATAATATTCACAGTAGTGTGAAGCAAGATTTGACGGTATGGGACATACAAAAATTACAAAACTTTTCCATGCAGATTCTTGTGATTACGGTACGTACAGCACGAATTAGTATATCACACTAAACAAGTGAGTCATTGTGATTTATCATAACCGCAGTTGCAAAAAACTCAAAGTTTTTCCCGATCTCATTTGTTAAAATCTGTGAAAATTCAATTACTGTAAAGTCCTTCATGCTAAAGTCAGCTTACCTGAGTGCGGGTGATGGAGGTTAACAACCCGAATCAGTGTTATCCCGATCTATGGCAAGAAAAAACTCCATTTTGCAAATAAAAGCATTAGAATGTCTGGTGTGATCTTGCAATATCAAAAATTTTTTATATGCGAAAACTTCTAGCAATGTTCTGTTAGCGTATTGTTTACGTAAAATAATCAAAGTCTGTAAGTAAAATATTGAAAAATTATTGCAATAACCAAGGTTATTTCAGATCGCAAAAGTCACTAGTTTGCAGGTATAAGGTTACAAAGAGTTGCATTTCCTGATTTTAAGTTACGTTTTAGGTGAAAAAGTTTTTGTGTTATTTTTTGCTTAATTTACAATTTGCATAATGCTTCAAGGTGTTGGCCTAAATACGAAGCCTCATGCATCTTCCAGTAATGCATAAGCATCTTTTAGATGTCTTCAAATTTTCAAATGCTTGCTCAAATATTCTTAGGATTAGTTTTTCATGGAGCAATCAGAACAAATAGAAGTTTGCAGAAAATCAAGAGTAAAAATGCGAAACCTTGATTTCTAACAAAATCAACAGCATAATTAAAGGTTTTCCTTCGTTTTCTATTGTTCTTATAAAGTCGCAATTCAAAGTTTTTTAGGTCACAAGAAAATTGCCGTAGAAATAACCAAAACATTGCATGTTGCAATTCTAACGTTTACTCTCAGTTGCGCTGTGACATGTCTTGGCATGTCCTCTGTATGACCGGATTTTAGAAGTATTCTCTATCAAGCACTGCGTATTGCATAACGTCATAGTCTATGCTGTAGCAAGAATGCAGCCCTCTCAACTTGTTTTAATTTCTGTGAATGAGCAGTGAAGTTGTACCGTGCCACTTTCAACGATGCATTTTAAGAAGCAAGTTACTTCATTTGCGTTATGTTGGTAGTTATGCAATTCTTTTAATAAACCTGTTCTATTATGTTTTCCTAGCGATGTGGTAAACATTCAGACTTTATCAATTTTAATTATGGAGTGGTTTACCAATTCTTCTATGTTAACACTTGCCTTAAGGATCTTCTCGTTGTTTTTTTTTGGAATTAATTTTTGAACCAGCTGAGGATCCGGTGAAATAGGTTGTAATGTTCATTTGAGATTGCTGTAGGCGATTCTTCTCACCGTCGCATTGCGCATATGACAAACAGTTCAGGTAACAAAAATAATAAATTTTGATAGATATAAAAATTAAGATTTAAATTTTAATTAAAAATTAAGTGGAACAGGTTGGTTGTTGTTTTAATATCGTTTGAGATTGCGTGTCAGTAGATTCTCCTCATTGTCGCATATGACAAACAGTTCAGGAAACTAAAAATAATATATTTTGATAAGATATAAAAATTAAGAATTAAATTAAAAGTTAAGAACTAAATTTTAATTATAAAATAAAAGTTAAGAATTGAATTTTAATAATAAAATAAAATTTAAATTTTAAGGTTAAGTATCTGCTCAAAGCTAGGGTTAGGTAGCTGCTCAAAGCTAGGGTTAGATAGCTGTTCAAAGCTAGGGTTAGATAGCTGCTCAAAGCTAGGGTTAGATAACTATTCAAAGCTAGTGTTAGATAGATGTTCAAAGCTAGGGTTAGATAGCTGCCCACCTGCCCGAGTGCTCACCTGCCCAAATTCCTACCAGCCCATTTGTGGGCATACCAGCCCAAATTCCTACCAGCCCAAATGTGGGCATACCAGCCCATTTGTGGGCCCACCACTACATATGGCTCACTAAACACTACTAACGTCCGCAGATTCCTATCTTTCCGGTGGTTCAACAACTTTTAAAGTGAATGAACATCATAACATGATTAAAGAGTGCTTTTGTTGTTTTCTAGTCAAGCTCTGTAGCCCTCTGAAAACAGTCCCGTACTGGCCAGGGATGTGGAAGGGAAGCTGGAAGCGGTGGAAGCGGTCATATTTTGATGGAAGCGGAAGCGCGAAAAATATGCCGCTTCCGCTTCCACATCATTCAAAAAAGCATACTGTGAATAACTTATAAGATATTATATTTTATTCAATTCATTAGTCATTATTTTGCAATGCTAGCTTCACATGGATGCCAAATCTCACCAAAGGGCATTACTCTTCGCTTAACTTTCAGATAGTACTAACGTAAAAATCGCTTTTTCTTTTAGTTTTTTCAAGTTTTATAAAGCGCTAAAAGCAATATTTGACTCTTTTCCAATTATAGTCATGTCACGAAATAGATGGAGTGCTGTCAGGAGCGTAGGTATTAAGGGGGGCATTGTGCCCTCCTCCCCCCCCCCCGGTCCTCTTCTATTGACTTTATCTTTTAGTAAAAAATCAACAAAGTTAATGGTGCCATGTGACTGAAATATGCCAGACTCTTTTGATGGATTTTGTAGCTCATGGCCAGGGGCGGACCTGTGGGGGGGGGGATAGGATGAGAGGTATGCCTCCTCCCACCAGCCGGTTTGGAAAATGGTTTTGATGTATACAATTCTTTCATAATTTCGAGCCTCCTCGATAGCAATAAGCCTTACGCCTTAAGCACGCATTAATCGAAAATGCATCATATTTGGCGCAGCACTCAGAATTAGGGTCAAAAAATTAAAACAAAATTTGGCTGAAAATTATTCAAAAAGCATTAAAATAGCCGTTAGATCATGTACGTTTTCAAAAAATTAACGGGAAAACATGTCCCCGGACCCCCCCAAAACCTTTCTTGTTTCTGAATGAGCTTCAAATTATTTTTGCTGAAAAAAATACGCTTAAACACAGTGTGGAAATTATGCCTCTTCCCACCCTTTAAAAATTCTTGCCATGCCACTGAGTGGTGTGTATCAACATTTTCCTAATGAAAAAAGTAAGTTTCGTAGCAAAGTTGTTGTAAAAGACTCCCAGGATTGTGACTCAATCATTCCTTTGCACTTTTGTTTGTTTTTTGCAAATTATTATCTTTGATAAAACGCTTGCTAAAGTTTGATCAAGAACTTTCAGCGTGTTGGAAAAAAAGCTACGGTTTACGGTATCGGCCACCAACGCACCGGCTTAAAAATTAAGCACGAGATTCAAAAACAAGCACGTTTCTTAGAAATAAGCACATTTACGGTTTGTAAGACATTGCCCTTGAAAATAAGCACAAATCTTAGAAATAAGCTCAAAATGGTAACCCTGCCTATACGTGTGGAATAGAGCGTCTGTCTCTTGAGCTGTAGACTCGGGTTTGATTCCGAGTCGGGTCAAACCAATGACTTTAGAATTGGTATTCACAGCTTCCCTGCTTGACGCTCAGCATTAAAGGGACAGTGTGAAGAACAAGTTGTTGTGCCGTTGGGAAAGGCACTTAGCGGGATTCCCCCATCTTGGTGTGGTAGACAGATGGCTGGCAACTCCTAAACGAGTTCGTATAGCGCTTTGATTGCTTTCTCGTGATAGGAGGATAAATATGCAACTAACTAACTAACAACGTAAATCCAGTGCCGAAACTAGCGCCCCCCGAATCCCCCAACCGGGGGGGCCGCACAAAAAGGGGGGCCCCGTAAATAGTCAGTACGTAGTACTATTTAATCAACGTATGATAAAGGTGCCTTAAATAAGCCTATTCTAATATTCAATATATTTTTTGTCTTAACTCGCGCGATGTGGGGCCCCCATACCATATTTATGCTTTTGGCCATGGAGGGCCCCTGCATATTTTTCGAAAAATAGCAGTCGCAAAACTAGCAAACAAACGTTTAGTGGCATACCAAGGACTAGGGGCGGATCCAGGGGAAGATGTGGGGGATGCATCCCTCACCAGCCATTTTCAACAATGCTTTGAATAAATAATGTTTTTCTATAATTTCAAACCTCTCATAACCATGGGTGCAAATCCATGGAGGGATACATCCACCACAATAATCCGTCAGCATCCTCCCCCAATATTTTCGTGTCCCAAAACTGGGCATCAGCGAAGGTGATGACCTTTTTTTGATCTTCACTTCATTTTGAGCAAAAAATTAGACATCTGGGAACGTTATGACCTGTTTTTTGGTCTTCACTTCATTGTGGGCAAAAAATTGGGCATCTGCAGACGTGTCAATTTAGCTAAATCCTCCCTCCCAATATCTAAAAATGGTCGATTTTGCTAAATCATCTCTCCCAATGCTCAACATAGATTTGCACCTCTGTTCATAACAATAAACCTTAGTCGTCATAAGTACCCATAATCGAAACTGTGTTTACAAAATGCATCATATTTGATGAAGCTCTCAAAGTTAGGGGCCAAAAACATGAACAAACTGTGCCTGAAAATTGTTCGAAAAGCGCTAAAATGACCATCACAGTATGCAAATTTTCAAAAATTTCTCGGGAAAGCATGCCCCCGGACCCCCCTAAAGTCGTTTTTGTTACTTAAGTTGCTTGAAATAACTGTACCGGGAAAAAACTGCGCTTGAAAAAGTGATGAAATTTTCTGGGGGGTCATGCCCCCAGACCCCCCTAGCTTGGCATCGCCCCTTCGGGGCTCGCTCTTTTGCATCACCATCCAAGAAAAAATTTTTAGGGGGCCCGAAAGATGATTTCGGGGTGGGGGGGCCCGCATTGCCTAGTTTCGGCCCTGCGTAAATCCGCCCCTATGCCTAGCCTACAATCCATATTTAGCCTGCTCTCATGTGATATGTCCAATTCATGTGGGCTTCAGACCCACGGTTCTTGCTTCTAGTTTCTGTTCCCCCAACTCACAAACAAAATTTTAAAGAAGACATCTCTGGATTTCAGCTCTTTCTTGGGTTTTCCTTACGATGGTAAGTCTAAATCAAAAAAATCAAATCTTCATTATACTCGCCGTATTACGCCGAAGCGTGTAACGAGTTGCGGGGCCCATCTCCGCGGCTTGGCGCCTGGGCAACACGGCTCCGAAGAAGCGTCGCAACGGTGGCGAGTCATTGGCGACACTGTGCCGATTTGACCGGCCCGGGAATCGAACCCCAGACCTCCCGCACCGATAGCGTGCGCTGAGCAACTGAGCTAACGGCCGGTGATGGTAAGTCTATTAAGTTTCAAATACATTCATGCAGAGGCAATATTGTAAAAATAATATACGTAAATAAGGGCCCCCCTGAAGAAGAAGCGGGAGGCAGGGCCCCCCGGTTCCGCCACCTATGGTTTAGGCCCTTATTTAGCCTATTCAGCTTGCTTGCGCTTTGGAAAAGTTGGGGTCAAAAAGAATAGATGTAAACTAGGCCGGAGCACACTAGCGTAGCTAAGATTTTGCAATGGGGGGGTTGAGAATGACGTCACGTTCGACCATACATTGTATACAAGAGCAGATCCAAAAAGTTTTAGTGGATGTAATTTTGAATTAGGTTGAATGTTAACTAAATGCAAAACTTTTAGACCCGGAAACGGGCGTAGGCTAAACAAGCCTTTTGAAAATGTTTTATGTCAGGGCGTATTCAGGAATTTTTTTAGGGAGGGGGTAGACTACCAACTTTTGTCACCTTTTCAAGCGTAGTTTTTTCAGAAAATTTAATTTTAAGCAACTTAAGTACAACAAACGATTCCTGGAGGTCCGAGGGCATGCTCTTCCGGAAAAATTTTTGAAAATTTGCATACTGCAATGGCCATTTTAGTGCTTTTTGAACAATTTTTAAAGAAGGTTTGCCTTATTTCTGGCCCCTAACTTTTTCGCACAGTTGCAATTATGCGCGTCCAAGGCATATTGTTATGAAGTGGTTCGAAATTATGGAAAAATTTTATCAAAAACATTATAGAAAACGCCTGTTGGGGGGATGCATACCCCACGCCTACATCCCCTCTTGGATCCGCCCTGGTTGTATAATAACAAAAGATGACCTCAAATTTAAGAGAAGTTTGAAACTAAAAATACCGAAGGCAGTTAAGGCCTACAATTGTTAAGAGGAAGTCAAAGGAATGCTTTTAGATGAAACTGATAAAACGATATTCAAATGTTAGCGATTTGGTTCTTCTCTAAGCTACTGCACCTACGTAGGCCTACATCAATTTTCAATCAATCAATCACAACTTTTATTTCTGATAGCCGACAATAACCAATAAAAATAACGCATGAAAATAAAATGGCACGGAAAAAGGAATATGCAACAAAAACGCAAAACGTTGAAACATGCAAGTTAAAAATAACTGTGCATGGTTGCACAATTTTACTTGAAATCGTTCAGCCTTTTTCTTTACGGAATGTCCGAGAGCAGTTGCAAGTACAAGAGCGGCACCGCCCCGCTAATAAAATTGCAGGAAACAACGCTACGTAAGTACTTGTTATTATGACAATTACAAAACCCGATTATCAATGACAAAGTATCGAGTATTTCGAAATAAATATCAGAAAAAGAATTAGGCATGACCTCATTTGACGCTCAATGGGGGATTGTAACCCCAACCTCCCCCTCATGGCAACGCCACTGCCGGAGCTTATCTTCTATGAAACACTTAAAAAACTACACTTACTCACTAAATGTAGCTACGGGTAAATACAGTGCATTAATGTTCACCATCGACCTTCGCTTTTGAATTTTAATATATTACCCTACCAGTAGGCTATTTATTTTAATCAAGTTATTATCTAAGATTATATACCGCAGTCTTTGTTTCAGCACTTATTTAATTTGTTTGGCTGGTACTGTATTGACTCTGAAACAACTTATGATCCATAATGCAAGCTACAATGATCAGGCTTACCATCCAATGCGGTACCGTGTTAATAAGCTATCCTAGTTTCTTTTGTTCACTGCTCATAGAAGACAGCAAATAACTTATCCACAATTCTGCACTTTTTTCTAATCTATTGCGATTGCTCCTTTTTTATTTCTTATTCTTTGCATTGTGAAATTAAAACTTGCAACACCTTCCTGGTAATCGGTAACAACAAAAAGCACGCAATCCATGATGGATTTAGAGGGCGGAAAGGTCGCTCCTTGCGCTCCCTACTAGATCCATCACTACGAGAAGACTAAACAATATGGCGGCCAATACTCATATTTAGGATCGCATTCGAATTCGTTTTCCAAAAAAAGTCTTCAAAAAAAATGAAGGCAAAGAAAAACGATTTACATCGCTAGTGATTACACGAGGTGTTACAGTGAGATAATTAATGCATCACGTGATAACTAAACGAAGGGATACAAAATGCTACTACAAGAGAATTACAAAATGAGTAACATTTGATTTTGCGTAGTATTATGAAATGGAATCGAATCCCAGTTAAACAGTGCCATTAAAGATAGTTTTTACAATAGGCTACATCAGTGTGGTCCAAGACTTAAGAGCATTAAGGTTTGAAAAAGCTTCGAGGCCGCAAAAATAAAATCTAGAATATAGTCACAGGCGGAAAGATTGTTACTATACTATTGACACTACGCTTTACTAAATGTCTTACGTTTCATGCTTGTTTAGTAGCGTTTTGTAGTGTCGCTGAACATTAAATCTCGTTGGGATCAGATATTACTTGAAGACACACCAAACATTGTGGTTTACCATTATTATTGACGAAGAAACGTATCGGTTCTCCCAGTTAATATTGAACTCTCTGGTTTTTTGGACACTTTTCTTTTGGCACTCATTTTATGCTAAAAGACTATGCAACGATATAACTGCTTAACATGTTTTACATGAGAAATTTGCAAGGGACAAATTAATGTTTCGACTATAACAAAAGTCTCGTCAGCCTTGCTACGCACAGCCAATCCAGGCTAAACTCATTCCAGACTGTAAAGACTCTTTTTTGCATTGTTTTACCGGGACATCTCGACTTCATCTCTTTTCTAGGTTGTGCCCTATTTTTGGCAGGCGACTGGCCCCAAACAACGATACCCAATGAAAGAGCCTATAACTACTAACCCACAACTAAGTTACCGGTAGCCTAACTAGCCCACATCACTGGAAGCCCTCATGGCAACCCACTCATTTGCAGCTGCAGACGCGTTTCGACCTTATTATGGTCTCATCAGTGCAGCGTAGCAACCTTCCTGAAAAAAAATATTATAACCTTCAAAAGAACTACATACCCCAAATCTAAGCCTCAACTCGTTCTGCTCAAGATAGAACATTTGAAATAAAACCTTCAAGAAATTAATACGAGTTGAGGCTTAGATTTGGGCTTTTGAAGGTTATAATTTTTTTTTCAGGAAGGTTGCTATGCTGCACTGATGAGACCATAATAAGGTCGAAACGCGTCTGCAGCTGCAAATGAGTGGGTTACCATGGGGGCTTCTAGTGATGTGGGCTAGTTAGGCTACCGGTAACTTAGTTGTGGGTTAGTAGTTATATAGGCTCTTTCATGGGGTATCGTTGTTTGGGGCTAGTCGCCTGCTAAAAATAGCGCACAACCTAGAAAAGAGATGTAGTCGAGATGTCCAGGTAAAACAATGCAAAAAAGAGTCTTTACAGTCTGGAATGAGTGTAGCCTGGATTGACTGTGCGTAGCAAGGCTGACGAGACTTTTGTTATAGTCGAAACATTAATACGTTTTGTTTTAAATGCTTTGTCTACTGTAGAAGGTTCTAGACCAGGGGTGTGCAACCTTTTTCACTGGGGGGCCACTTTCGAAAATTTTAACAACGTCGAGGGCCAGTCACCGTCAAATATGTATAAAATTATAAAATGCTAAACACAACCCGTGTATTATAGACGGTACAAATAGCTAAATCGACTTTAAAAAAAATTTTTTTGTCCTGCCATCGTCGAGGGCCACATTGACTGGCCTGGAGGGCCGGATTGTGGCCCGTGGGTTGCACACCCCTGTAGACCGATGCGTTGTTTTCGGAAGTTTTATTCGTGGGATTGTTTCGTAAGGTTGCATCATGAAGTCACAATTTTCTACTGACGTAATTTTTCCGTGAATATTCTGGACAGGATCTCCATTACGTAATTTCACTGGGTCAAATTTGAGCTTGTGACGTCACAATTGTGTTTTCTGCGGTTTGGTGTGAATTTTTGCATATCATGTGATTTCTCTTTGACGTTACAATCGTATTTACTGTGGTTTGAAGTGAGTTTTGCATGTCATGTGATTTATCTTTTTGTTTCTTTTTGAGAATGTCGTAGAACGTTCTCGAAACTGAATTTAGAGTATAAATAGGCGTGAATTTTCCAGCGTAATTATTCGAGTGTAGATTTAGTGTGCTTAAAAGCAATATTGTTGTATGCTAAAGGGTATAGCCCTTGTTGTATGGTGTTACTCAAGTGAGCAGTGGAGCTTGCGTTTATTGAAAAGTAGTACGGTGAGTACCGTAGCCAGGGTTGGGAATCGATACCCAAAAAAGTAAAGAAATAATTGATATTCGATAGTTCACAAAAAAGTAAAGACATAATCGATTTCGATGGTAGTTTAAAAAAATAAGGAACAATGTAATCGATATTGCACTGAGCATTCAGCAGTGTACGCCAAGCATTTTTGTGATGTCCTTACGTTCATACTGTAACTTACAGACAAAACGACGGATATACTACAGTATATGCGAAGCAACTTTGCTATTTAAAATCTTTTTTTTTTAGCACAAAAAGAAATTTATCAGCAAAATCAAGGTATTGACATACCGACGATTATTTTAAATTTACTAAAGTGAGATAAAGTAACCTGGACAAAAAGAGTCGAATATGGAATATCGAATTGCGCCAAAAAAAAAAAAGTAAAAACAAGGCCATATACGATACTCATTCAAAAAAGTAAAGGCTTCAGTGCAATCGATGAATAAAAAGTAAAAAATATCGCAATCGAATATCGATTACAATCGATTTTTCCCAACCCTGACCGTAGCTAAGTGAGTTAAGTTGGGTCGATTATTATATACGTTTAGTGAAGGTCTTGATTTTTTGTGAGATCAGATTTAAGAACGAATTAATTCCTACGGTTTGTCATACAATTCTTATCAATCGGCCTGTCAGCGAAGTAATATCATTTCCTATTTCGCGACAGATTAAAAGTTAGTATTACTCACTAAATTTAGTAACTTGTACGCTGCAGAAAATCGTTTTGAAAAGGCATACATAACAGAATGCGAGATGTTCATAACCTCTATTAATACGTAACAAATGTCTTATTGTGACGTCATATGCATTTCTACTTCAACATGATGCGTTCCAGCGTACTATGAACATTCTCGATATTATTCTAAGCTTGCAAATTCCTCGCTTCTCAAAAAAAATCTCGTTGTAAATGCGAAAAAGGGAATTTCTAAGCCTTGTTACATACAAAACAGGCAACGAAGGTTAAAATGTTCGAGGGCCGCACAAAAGTTGTCCGTGGGCCGCATGCGACCCGCGAGCCAGAGTTTGGACCACACTGGGCTACATGAGTGCCGGTGCTGACCAGGACGTACGCCTATTTTTGTAACACAATTGTCAACAATCGCAAGCCCTCAATTTTATCGTTTCGCAAAAAAACAAAAAACGACACAAACACTTAACACATTTACAATACGAAATTTGTATTTGTTTTATTGTAAAAAGAAAATGCAAAGTAATCAAACCTCATTTTGGCGCATCAGCATACGGGGAAGCAGATCGACTGGGGGCTTTTCTCTTTTTTCGTCCTTTTAGGCCCAAACTGGGTGGCCGAAAGACGGTCTCACATGTCGAGCAAATTGGACTAAATTGGCAAAAAATTGATAAACAAACAGAACACACAAAACCGATATCAACCAGACTGCGGTGACAAAAACATGCAGCTCTGTAGTCAACATTTTGAGATCGATTTTCGGCTAAAACCAAACTTTCACCACGGACTTCCGACTCGGTCAAAAAAGCAGTCTAAAAAAATATAAAATAACGTGCATAGAGACGACCCAGTAAGCCAAAATTAACACGCTGGAGCTGTGCACGTGGCAAAGTTCTGCAATTATTTTCTACAGCATCCCTCCCCCCAAAACGGGCCTTGTTTCTATATGATGTTTGCTACTTCCAGTCTTCCATATTCTGTTTGCTTCCCCCACAAGGGAGAGGTTTGTTTCCTCTTCTAAGTGTTAAATCAACACTACACATCACAAAACTTATAAAAATTGCACAGCACAAGTTACCAGTAAATACTGAAGAAAAACATTTTGCGAAGGCACTTTAAGGTATAATCCTCGGCTCATGTCACAGGTTTGTTGTAAAAGACTTGAATGTTGACCAAGTACACAAGCATCAATAACAACACGTTCTTTCTGAGCTAAAAAAAAAACAAACTTCTCAGTTCTTGCACACAACGTCGATTCAGAATCAGGACTGCTAACTGGAACCCAGGTCTTTTTTGCCAATCTCGAAAAATCTAAATTCCTAAACTTGAGATCGAAGACAGTTAAAGAAGCTTCGAAATTCGCATAAAATCGACAAAAACTACTTGAACAGTCTTGACATAAACTAGATACAAATTACTGAATTCGAACCTACACTAAGAAAACTGAGAAGAACTAGAACTCAAGCTATCAAATTTTCAAAAAACTCGAAGTTGATTAAAATTTTTTCGAGTTCGCAACGATGGTCACAATTGTGGGAATCTAAGATGTCTTGACGGGCTTCAAAAAGTCAAAGTAAAGCAGAGCAGAACCGGGAAGTTCGGGGCTTTCTTGTTTTTTTCCCAAAGATAACCGAAAAAAGGAAGTTGAGTACGAGCCAACCAACAAAAAATACCTGCCGAGTCAAAGGCGGAACAAAGTAGTAGTAGTAGAAGTGTCTTTTATTTCTGCACAGCCAAAATAAAAAGAACACAGCAAAATAAGATTTCAAAGTCAAACGGACGTAACATGCTAGCAAGAATGAGACTTGAAGATGAGGAAATAAGTAGGCATGGTCGCAACACCCGATAATTAAAAAAGGGTAAGAAAAGAAAAAACGAAAACCAAACATATGACGGCGAGATAAAAAAAGACACTGGAGAGACTACAGCTTCAACACCGCTATGATATAGTGCAATGGTAGGAACCATAACAGTGCACGGCATTTCGAGGTTACTCACTGTCGTCACAGTGCGACTAGACTTACACGAAGAGACCCGACCTAACCCCAAACCAAGCGCCGTTAAGACCATAGAGAAACCACAAAAGGCCAGACAGGCAAAAAAATCTACCAAAAGAAATCCTGTTCAGCATGACCGCAGATTTACAACTATCACTAAAGAGAAAAAAAAAAAGACTTTATCTCTTGATTGAAATAGTTTTTGTAAAGATTTTAACAAAACACTATGCAAGAATGCACACAGAGACTGTGTAGTACCGTATTTATTCGATTATAACGCGCAAAATTTTGAACTGATTTTTAGGCAAAAATCAATGCTGCGCGTTATACACGAGGTCTGAGAAATGCGGTATTGAAAATGTGGTTTTTAACATTTGAAACGTGCGTGCGCTCGCAAAGTTTTTTAAAGACGGGCATTAGCAATAGAATGGATGGTGCAGAAGACGACCTGTTGTGGGATTCAAAATTGGGGTCAGAAGAAAAGGTTGAAAGTGATGTTCCCGCCGATTGGGACACTGATTTAGACATAACCCAAACAGAAATTGAACAGTTGTTTGATGAATCAGAGACTGAATCCGATTGTGAAGGGTTTTGAATTACTGTATGCTTTTAATAAATTTTTGTTCATGCTGTGAGTTGTTACCTTATGTGCTTACCAGTAGTTAGTAGAGAAAAAATAAAAAAAGAATTTTATACCAATTTTCATTCAAAATTTAAGGGTGCGCGTTATACACGAGTGCGCGTTATAATTGAATAAATACGGTATATAAGTATTGACAAGATCAAGTTGTTTGCGAATCTGGGGGCAAAATTGTTTCAGGAAACTGGTAGTGTCTCAAGATGGCAAGAGCTAATAATCAAGGCGAGAAAAAAAATAAACATAAAAAAAGCCACGGTAATAAGCAAACACTGCTTGAAAATACATTACGAAAAACAACTTACCTGCAAATATTACATTCATAAAACTCATATACTGAGAAGCAGCATCATCAGCTGCTTTAATAACTAAAATGCGAGAGCTGAGTGATTGTCTGCCTTGTAATTGCTGAGAACATCGATGAATGTCTGGTGAAAGTAGCTAAGGATGAATTTACTCGTTAGACATCTTTTAATTCTACAAATTACGTGTTAAAGCATATAAAACCAAAAACATGGGATGAAATTGCTCAAGGAGGAAAAAGAAAGCAACGGTTACAAAGTCAAAACGTAAACTTTAAGAATTACATGCAAAAATTTTGTACAAGCATCAATTCTATATTAGAACCACACAATGCCTGCCTTTGAAGGGCAAACTCGGATTTGATTCCAAGCCGAGTTGAAGAAAATTGATACTGATACTCGCAGCTTCCCGTCTTTATCTGACATTAAAAGCAGAGTTGAAAATGTAAGCTGGAAAAAGTTCAATTGCAGTGATGTTGGAATTGTACTTTATGGGTTTTGCTACGGATGGCTGAGAGGTGGGAGGTAACTATTCAGCTAGTTTGTGGCAGGGTTTTGGTAACTTTCTCGCCCAAAAAGGATCAATAGACACTAAAAAATGCACAATCAAACCAAAGAATCAAACACAATTCTTAATCTTACTGTTTATATGCTGGTAGAAATATCAGCTGCATGCTGAAATCAGTCAAAATATCACTGCTTACCTTTATTTATAGATCGATTTTGGTTAAAAAACATTACCAGTATCCTTATTCAAATAGAATTCCTTACTGCTTTTGAATGGCTCTGAACAACTCTACATTCACCGAACAAAAATAAATACTTTAAATTTGACAAATGCATCTAGATTTAACACTTTACTCTTTCATTGCTAAGCTAATCTTGAAATTTTACACAAACTTAAATGCCGAATGTTTTATACCTACTGAAAAGAAACAGTTTCAATTTAACTAATTTATGAAAAGGATACAGCATAGAGCCATGGATATTGATCCAGCTATTATGGCATTTGGGCGCAGACCGACATTTGGGCGCAAAATACGTTCAAACGCATTTTTAATCACCTTTTTGTTACTTTTATTTAATTAAAAAACTTTTCTGTCTGCAACAATCTTATCCAATGCTTAATTTTCTGTTTGCTACGATCTCATAGAAGAAATTAAGATGTGTTAATTAACGGTAACGTATATCAAGCTGTTATTTACACACAAAAATTATGATCCATTTCATTAATATATTAGATTGATCAAGTATATTTTTAAAATCATGTTATTTGCTACGTATTAATCACGCATTACCATGTCGTTGCAATTGTCTTATTCTCACGCGTTTCCGTCGTTCGAGAACATTGCAACAAAAATGTTTTAACTTTTAGATCTTTTGTATTCTTTCTTAATTTTAGAGCCTACAATTTAACAGTTTGCGAGCGCCCGATTTTAATCTTTAATCTCGACGGGTGGCCTTTCGAAAACAATGGTTCCCTAACTCTGCGGAAGCGATTGCGCTACATCTTTTAGACCTATCAAGGTGGGCATGCGATTCCCATCATCAGAAGTGACGATTACACATTCTAAAAAATGTGAAGTACGAATTGTAAATAAACAAATTTCTCATCCTCATCCTTTAAATAAGGCTGATGGAAGTGCCAGAAGTCATTCTCATTCGTTTAATCAGGAAGTCATTCTCACGTATTTCGCGCCTAAATGGCACTGCGTCCAAATGTCCTAGCGCCCATATGGCACTGCGCCCAAATGCCCTCGCGCCCACATGTCTGCGCCCAGATGTCTCACGCCCAAATGTCGTGTACTGACTGAAAAGAAACAGTTTTAATTTGACAAATTTAAGAAAAGGATACAGCATAGAGCCATAGACATTGATCCAGCTATTAAAGAATCACTTCGAAT
The DNA here is from genome assembly GCA_964006365.1 of Trididemnum miniatum. Taxonomy (NCBI): domain Eukaryota; kingdom Metazoa; phylum Chordata; class Ascidiacea; order Aplousobranchia; family Didemnidae; genus Trididemnum; species Trididemnum miniatum. Next base: position 15,030,823 of record OZ023242.1, on the reverse strand, counting down.
ATCTTTTTCATGGCATCCATCATGCATTAAAGCTTTAAAGTTGGCTACAATCATATCATCAACATTGGCAAATTGATCATATCGACAATCCGAAGCAGATGATGAATTGCTGTCGCCATTTACTTGCTTTGATTCAGATTTTTCATTTTTAGGATTGGGGTAAAGAAACACGCTGAGAGCAGTAAAACAAATTGTTAATGTCACTTAAATTGACAACCTTTAGCCACAGCATATTACCATAGCTAGTATGGTCCAACTAATACATTTCAATATTTTTATCTTCACATCACAAAAAAATTATTTTTACAACTTACTTAAATAGGATATGCCTATGTTCATAAATTTAGTTATATATACATATAATATTTATAACTAATGTAAAATGTAACGATTTGTAATGAAACTGAAATCAGTATTAGTGTATAACCATAGCTTAAATAAAACCATTTCAAATAACACAATCAAAAGGACTTTTGGAATTTGTAAGCCATGTTTTGTTGAGTGCCATGATGTCACACCTACATACATCTATTCATTACACTAGCACTGCTTCCTTTTCAGTACAAATTTGTTCATTTCAAAGGCTATAAATTTTAATATTGATTTTCAAAGACCCAAAGTTACCTAGAAAAACCAAGTTTGTTATTGTTAAACTTTTTTACCTCCAATTTGAATTTCAATACGAAGACACTTTCAGTTAGTGGTGCACCCAGGGTAGGGGGGTAAGGTGTCTGACCCTCCTTCTCCTTTTGAAACCTAACCCCTGTTTTTAAAAGTGGTGACTCGGGGTTGGATTGAATTTGAATCCGGTGGTTTAAAGTTATTTCTGCAATAGCTAACTTCCTAGTGAACTTGCAAAAGCATATACTTTACACCCGATTGATTGAACCCCATTCTTTTGAAATTGTTTTTAGGGCAGTTTAAATTACAATAAAATTTGCAAAAGAAGACCGGCCGTTAGCTCAGTTGCTAAGCGCACGCTATTGGTGTGGTATGTCAGGGATTCGATTCCTGGGCCGGTTAAATCGACACAGTAACGCCGACGACTCGCCACTGTTGCGACGATTCTTCAGAGCTGTGCTGCCCAGGCACTAAGCCGCGGAAATGGGCCCTGCAACTTGTAGCACGCTTCGGCATAATACCGCGAGTATAATGAAGATTTGATTTTTGATTTGCAAAAGAAGAATGATTCGTCTTCTACATCAGCAAATTTCAAAATAAGTTTATTAAAATTTATTTACTTTACCATCAGGCAAGAATTAAAAGAACACTAATACAAAGATAATCAACTGTTTTCTGATAAAAAGTATGATGTTTTTGTATCTGGTAACTTTTTTTCTGCTGCTAATTAGACCCAGCTAGTTGAATCAATTACAATTGTAATGACAATTGCACCCAAACAGTACCCGTATTTAGTTACAATGAAATTACAATTACTTCGCACGGCAAAACTTATAATCATATGTAATTTGAATCACATGAGAAAGTGTAATAAGTTATATTCAATTATGCTATTACAATTATTCTGTAATTGATCCGACTCTGACTAGATCTATGAATTCCCCGAGTAAATATATTTTGAACAATTCGCTAGTGCTACTCAAAACTATCTGTTTTTTAAAGCCTATTTGATAGTGGGGTATACGAAATATCGACTAATCAAGTCTAAATTATCAAGTTTTACGAATTTGAAATTGGTGAGAATCGCCATTATTTTGCATTGGTCCTTTAAAAATAAGTGAAAATGAAGTTAAAGTTTAGGCAACTCAATGAATTTGAATTTTGAATCCGCTCGCAAATTCTTCATAAATTTGAATTTCGTTTTTTCAAAGTCTATGAATTTGAATTTTGTTTTTTAGAAGTCAACGAATTTGAACTTCATTTTTTCAAAGTCAATGAATTTGAATTTCGTTTTTTGAAAACCAATGAATTTGAATTTAAAAAATTGAAAAATAATGAATGGATCCAACCCTAGTGGTGACAATTTAGAAGATAAGTTTAGAGGTCTACTTATTTTTATATTTGTTTTGGCCATTTGACTAATTTTAACTTGGTAAAGTCCGGGTATATTTTTTCACTCATTTTGGACAAACATGCGATTTGGACATTCTAAACTTTTTTCAGTGACTTTAAAGACTAAACGATTTCTAAAGTTGGTAATGCTGAAAAACAACTGACCACTTTTTTAAAACTAAAATTTATTTGAACAAAGCTGAACCAAAGTCATGCAAATGTGTTTACAGTACTTGCATTAAGAAAAAAAAAAAAAAATTATAATCCAAGAAAAAAAAAAAAAGCAAATCAATACAAGAATTTCATGCAATGTTAATGTTCTTCTCGTTCGATTTTCATTTTGTAATACTACATGTTAAGTCAATTTTCTACAGATTTTACATGAAAATACTTTTTTCTGATCTACTACATATTCCAAAGACGTTGTTAAAACTGTGGTGTGCAGTCATCTTTTAAACATATTTTTATCTATTTTCACAATTTCACTCTAGTCTTAAAAAAAAATTGTTTCAAGTTAACATTAAAATTGACAGAGTCCAAGGCAATACCACACTCAGTGCAAGAGTGATATCGCAGTTGTAAAAAGTTTTGAAAGATATGAACTTATTTTTCCTCTCCTTTATAAGCACGCATGATGTGAGAGACATGCGTGATGTCACACTCACAGCAATAATGGTTAGTTTAGTCAAAGCTACCAATTATACCAGCAATTATGTCAACTCTGAAATAGCGAACTGAAAAATGTATTTAAGCACAGTTTTTAATTTGCGTGTTTTGCTTCTCTTTTAGTTGGAATGTACAGTATAACTTACTGCCGCCACAATAGCTCATACAAAAAAGAACGTGGCTCTAAAATAAGTGCCCATTTTTACAGGCCCGTGACATTTGTCTCCTCGGTATATTTTATTACTTCATCACACTCCCATTCAATCGGGAAGAGTGCAAAAGGATAATAAAAGAAAGAGCTTATTTTTACGGACTCATAAAAATAGCCACTGCCCTAAAACAAATGTATACGCCATCATATAAGCTATTTTGAAGCTTGAAACACAATATAAACCAGAAGAAACAGCAACAAGACAACTGGATACCTAATGCAAATTTCTTATAGTCATTGTGACTCAAAAGACTAATAATAATTTGGTTATTGGTTAATTGTAAAAAAAAAGGCAGAGGCTAAGGTTACGTGACCGTAACATTTGTCTCTTTGGTTTATCATCTCTTTACGCTTCCTGATTGTACCAGAGTGTGACGAAGTAATAAAATAACCAAAGAGGCAAATGTTACGGTCAGTACCTTTAGCCACTTCAAAAAAAAAATTGGTCAATGACCAAAAAAAAAAACAAGCTTGAGATAAACCACGATCATTAATTTAAGGTCGACTAGTATTTTTAGAACCAAAATCAAATGAAAATCAAATCTTCATTATACTCGCCGTATTACCCCGAAGCGTGTAACGAGTTGCGGGGCCCATCTCCGCAGCTTAGCGCCTGGGCAGAGCTCCGAAGAAACGTCGCAACGGTGGCGAGTCGCTGGCGACACTGTGTAGACTTGACCGGCCCGGGAATCGAACCCCAGACCTCCCGCACCGATAGCGTGCGCTTAGCAACTGAGCTAACGGCCGGTTATATTTTTAGAACCCCCCTTTTGAAATATGCAGGGTGTGCTCCTTTTTTCAGTACTGGTGTATATGCACAAAAATAATGAACACTGCAGTGCAAATTTGTTCAAAAAAGACTAGGCTACTTGTTAGGTATCGAACTCACACAAAAATCTTTAAATGCTCAAAAATTGCTATTATTTCACACCTTAGAAGGTGCAGTACAATGCAACTAAACTGTAAAGTTTATCACATAAAAAACAAATTTGCCCGTAACAGCCAGACATCTGGTCATAATAACAGAAACAGAAACATGCAAGTAGACTAGTGCAATAGTTTACATAATAGATTATATACCGGTACTGGTTTGTAAATTGTCGACTCCTTTAAAATAACAAGACTTTAGCTCACCTTTTAGTTGAATGACTTGCAATGACTGCAAGCTGGTTATCATGATGAAGCATAAGAAAAGAGTTGATAAATACAAGTAAACAGTCTAAGCATTTAGTGATTTGAGATTGTCCTTGCAACGACTTCAATCCCCACCAAACAGGATTAACATCAAATACAATCACAAGCAATTGTCGCTCTTCCGATGCATCCATTGTTCAACTTAGGTGTGCAACAGTGCAATCAGTATGTAGCCAAAAGCTGGTAGACCATTCACTTTTTGGTAAGTGGCTATTTTTCTGTTTTACGGGCTAGTAACATTTGTCTCTTTGGTTTATTTTATTACTTCGTCACGCTCTCTTAAAATCAGGAAGAGCACGAAGGGATAATAAAAGAAACAAAGAGCTTATTTGTATGGGCCCAAACAAATACAAAATAGCCACTGCCAATTTTTTAACTAGATGCTTGAAAATTTTGCAGGTATACTAGAGCAGGGGTCGGCAACCCCTGGCACGTGTGCCAAAAGTGGCACGCCGGAAAGTTTTGCTTGGCACGCGAAACGATTTCATGCGCAAGCAAATTTTATGCTCTTAGCATTTAACAAATTTACTTTTGAATTTCAAACGAATTTCAGTACTGTGGGCTCAAAAGTCATTCATTTAAGATATTTCTTGGCAAATAGCCTAACACATCTACCCATGTGAAGACGCTTTTTTTTTAGTCTGCACTGATCTTCTGAGAGGAAAAAGAGAACATGAGTACATCTACAAAGGTGTGGACTTTTTTTTGCCCTTCACTGATAGGCTATCTACCTCAAGTAAGCAAATCAAACCCTTTGGCACGCGAAGAAGTTTCTATTTTGACACTATCAAAAAATGACACGCTGCGCTGCTGTGCTCAAAAGGTTGCCGACCCCTGTACTAGAGTACCGGTAACAAAGCCTGCACAAGCGGTATTGCTAAAACCTGCAGGTACACAAGGATCACAAGGACCGAGGAGCGCAAGGATCACAAGGACCACTAGTGGCGCAATTAGGAACGCATGGAGCACATTAGGGATAGGTTCAATGGGGGTCAGGTTTAGTTAGGGTTAGGTTCGGATTAGTTTCCATTAGGGTTCGGTAGGTTAGGTTTGAGTTCCTTGCGCTCCTGCAGCTTTTAGTAATAGCTCAATTGCGCCACTAGCGGTCCTTGTGCTCCTGCAGGTTTTAGTAGGACCCTGCACAAGTACCGGTAGTCTACATTAGCCAGAATAGCCTAACAGCGAATGTGTTACAGGTAACTACTCCTGGTAGTAACAAACTACAGTAAGAAGTAAGCCTACAGGTATCTCCTACTTTGCATTATCCACAAGGGGCTAACGTCTACTATCAGCCCCTGGGTTCGGTTAGGGTTAGGATCAGGGTTGTACCGTTGTAACTGAGCCGAACCCAACTTAATTTAACCCTATCTGATTCTGAACCTAATGGTTATTTATTTGGTTCAATTTAACAGTTCACTCAACGGAAACCGCAATGAGTGAAACATGTCACATTCCACGGCCAGCAGAACGTATTTTTCGTCAACGGTAAAACTTCTGCGTCTCAGTTGAAAAAAACGAAGTTAAAAAATTTTAACTTTTTCGTTGACGCTAGCTCTATTTCTCGTCTAGGTTGGGAGATAACGTGACAAATAAACAACAAAATGTTACATAATAGGAATTACCAAAATAATGTTACATGTAGACAAGGATGATAACGTGACGGATAGGAATGGACAAGCTAATAAGTTTGTTTGGCTTTCCGCCACGTACTGTCATGCCCAATGGGGAGGCAATAGAACTTATAAGTGGAGCAGTTCGGCATGGAGGAGAGAGTGGGTAAAGTGGTAATTAGGCCTGAGTTGGGCAATTGGGCTCAAGTGAAAGTTGGGCCTTGAGGCAGTTGAGCTTAGGGAACTTGTTCTTTTTTGCCTTATTTCAGTTTAATCGGGTGTTGCGGCCGTGCCTACTAATTCCCTCATCTTCAAGTTTCACTCTCGTAAGCATGTTACAACGTTGATCGTTTTGTCGCTTCTTCCCTTTTCTGCGACCGTTTGTATTTGAAATCATATGTTGCTGTGTTTTATTTATTGTGACGGTGCAGAAATAAAAGACACTAAGTTACTACTTGTACCTGGGGGCAATTGGACCCAAGGGTGGCTGTTGAGCCTGAGAAGCACTTAAGCGTGAGGGCAGTTTGGACTTAAGTGGGGCAATTGGGCATGGGAGGGAGCTAATTGAAAGTCGGGCGAACGGCAGTGATTGGTCGGGCCGATGTCGGCGCACCGACGCTTTGCTGCTCGGTCCGACGTCGGGATAGCGTCAGCGACCGACCTGGTCGGGCCAACGTCGGTTCAGCGTCAACGATCGACCTGGTCGGGCCAACGTCGGTTTAGCGTCCACGACCAACCTGGTCGTGCCAACGTCGGCAAAGCGTCAGTGACCGACGTGGTCGGGCCAACGTCGGCCCAAAATCGAGTGAACAGCTAGTGCAACGAAACGTGTCATTGTCGGGCCGACGTCGCAAGCACGTCTATTGTGTAGCCAGCTTTAGCTTCACCAGAGGCATTGATAAGCCCATAGCCTGGCGTGTGCCCATGCCCACTCCTACAACACATGAAGGTCATCCGGGATTGCGCGTGATCAAAAACTGTTTCAATTATACCTTTTTCAGTCCGAATCTCAAGAGATTGACAATATTATTCGTGTAGCAAGACAGCTTAGCGTGCGGACGCAATATTTTTAGCTCTGCAGCAGGTGAACTAAAGTTGAAAATAATTAAATAAACAGGAAGCAAAGTGAAATAAATTTTGTGGATTCAGATTAAGAAAAAGAAACTAATTAAAAACTGCCCAATTAGAAGCTTTGAATCAATTAAGAAACCAGTTTATCTTTAAAAATAAAGATAGTTAAAAGCTAATCAGCTCAAAACTGAAAACATCTTCCACACATTTTTAATTCAATTCTTACGACATAAATATGCCCAGCGACAATAGGAAAAGTACGGGTGCAAAAAACCTCGTCCAAAGGAGTAAAGAAAATGAAAGCTTAAACTTTAACGAGAATGACAGAAGTCAATTGAACGAAATTTACGATACGGTAAAACTCTTGAAGGATGAAATTCACTGTTTAAAGGAGGAATTAGAAGCAAGCAACTCTAATCTTGCAGTTGTCAAAGCAGAAAACGAACGACTTAAGCAAGCTTTAACTCTCACAAATTTCAAAGTGGATAGTCTCGAACAGTATGGAAGACGGGAAAACTTTCGGTTTCACAACATCCCTGAAACTGAAGCGAACAGAGATGATGGTGAAAACGAAGTACTTAAGGTTGCTAATGCGCTCAACATTGAACTCACGAATTTTGATATTCAGAGAGCCCACCGACTGGGAAGAGAATAAATGCTAGCCCAGATAAGCCGCGACCAATCATTGTAAGGTTCCAATCCTATAAAAAACGCAACCAATTCTTGCAAGCCAAAGGTAACTTAAAAAAGACTGAGCAGTACAAAAACGTATTCATTTCTGAGGATCTAACACCGTTAAGAGCAAAACTACTGCACTTCATCAAACATGAATGTGAAGATAAATTTGTACAGTGTCACACGATCAATGGAAAAATTCGCTTCAAAAAGTCAACAATGAAAGAAAGACTACCTCCTGATGAAAATGGAAGAGATCCCGGAGTAGGAAACTGGATAATGGTCACTTCTCCTGATGACCTCTTCAGAGCAGGAGTTAAAGTGGATTTTACCAAAATTAACTTTGAACCTCTTCGTTATCTAGTCGACCCTGATTGTTCTCAAGGCCAGAGCAAAAATTTGATAAAACCCATGTAATTAGTAGCCTAGTGATTAGATTGGAACTAAACATTGGTTAAAATGGGAGAAAATGTTCCTGATGTTTCGAACTTAAGTCAAGCAGCCACTCGATTGTTTGACTTTCAATTAGGATTTAAAAACACTAGTGAGGATTTGCATGAAGATGTAGCAATTGATGTGATCCCATGTAAGTATTACAATATTGATGACCTGGGTGATTCCTGTGGTAAAGCGAACACTAATAATGACTCTTTACTTCTTCTGCACATTAATATTCGATCCATCTATAAAAACTTTGACTCATTGCACGATTTTTTACTTTCACTCAATACACGTCCAGATGTCATATGTATCACTGAAACAAAAATAAAAGAAGTAGCTAGTAATGTTTCGTTAGCAGGGTACAGTTTCTTAAATTTTAATTCTACTACAAATGCGGGAGGAGTTGCCATTTATATTTGCGATAAGTACCAATTCCGCCTATAACCTAATCAAATGAAACTGATTGCGAAAGTCTGGTTATAGAATTAACTCTTAACAAGCTTCAATCAAAAAAACTAAACATAGGCGTTATGTATCGGCATCCACGACCCAATTGCAGAGCATTTGTAGAAGAGCTGACAAATTATCTCAGCGATCTTAACTGTAAAAGAGAGACTTTTACTTTTTGGGAGATATAAACATCGATTTTGCAAACGTAAATAATTCAACTGTGATTACAGACTTGCTTAACTCCTTATCATCTAGTGGTGGATTATCACTAATTAACATCCCCACTCGAGTAACAAACTCTTCAGCAACAATAATAGACCATATTTTTACAAATGATGTCAATCACTCCCTACAAGCAGGTGTGATAAGGTCAGATATCTCTGATCACTTTCCAATATTTTGCAAAGTGAGAAATGTTGGGCTTCTTTTAGCAAAGAAACATAACAATCAGCAACTCAGATTCTATCGAGACAAATCTAAATTTAGTAGCGAAAATTTTAATGAAGAATTGGCCTCTCAGCTGGAGATGCACTTCGAGAATGAACCTGCGTTAGATGTAAATAACTTTAATACAAGCTACAACAAGTTTATTGAAATCATTAACAAAACAGTCGATCAACATGCACCAGTGAAAAAATACTCTCGCAAACATCAAAAATTAAAAAACAAGCCATGGATTACTAAGGGCATACTAGTTTCCATCCGTAACAAAAACAAAATGATAAAATCACATTACCTATCTCATGACAAAAAAAAAATCAAACTCTATAAAACCTACTCTAATAAACTGACGAAATTAAAAACCATTTCTAAAAAGAAATATTATGCTGACGAATTTGCTAAGTGCAAAAATGATGTCAGAAACACATGGAAAATTTTAAGAAACTTACTACCATCTCAACACAATTCTGAGTCTAAATTGCCAAATTTTATTACAACTACTTTCAATGAAAAATTAGAAGAACCACAAACAATTGTTAATGAATTTAATAAATATTTTTGCTCCATAGGTAACAGTCTAGCCAAAAAAGTAACATCAACACGAGTAAATTCGTTTAAATGTTTTTTTAGCAATCGAATTGTATCGTCGATTTTTCTGGAACCAACCACCCATCACGAAATCAGCTCAATAATTAAAGACCTGTGCATAAATAAACCTATTAGGCCTTGTTGCACTCTGCTCTATCTTGTCGTCTCGTGATACCTAACGAAGAACTATGTAAAAAATTGTCTGTAAATATAATTATGGTAGTAGATCAAAACTGGAGTGTCTTCCCGTGCAAGCAGGTGCCGTTTTTGAGGTATAACCGTTTGAATATTGAAAAATTTTAGAGGACGAATACTATTGCGCTTAAAGCGCATCACTGCTTTTTCGTCATTAGGTGTTGCCGTGTATAGTTTCTAAATGTTTTTTGCTCAGTGTTCGATAACATTTTAAACTAAAGTAAAAAAAAAATCAAATATATTGATTTTTAAGTTAAATTGTGAGCTGAATTTAATTATTTTTGTATAATTTTTAAGTGAAGTGACAGCGTCTGACTCATAAAAAATTAAGTTATGCAAGTTAAATTTGGAAACATGTTCTTATCCAGCTGTTTCGTCATAGTTACGCCAAACAGCTGATCAAGGTAAAACAACGAAATAGTGGAACTGGCAGTCTACAGCTGCTAATGGCACAAACTTAGGTAGGTTTAGCTTCTAAAGTGTGGAGATAGATAAAATTAAAAAGTTGAAGCGGTATTATTATACCTTTTTAAAAGTCAGTTAGCCTAGCTTATCGAAATGACTTATAGGTTTACTTGCAGAAACGTCATATAACCTACGTATCTGTATACTCTGTTGCTGGATAGGTTTGTGAGGAAATGATGATAAAAAGTCAGGCTACAGTTACGTGCTTTTTGTGGTAATCCAGTATCTGGGTGCAAGTCCTACGGACAGACTAGTTTTCCATACTGCTCAGATGGGCGAGTGATTAGAGCGTCCGCCTCGGGAGCTGTAGACTTGGGTTTGATTCCAGGTCGGGTCAAACCAATCACTTTAAAATTGGTATTCACAGCTTCCCTGCTTGACGCTGAGCATTATACGGACAGTGTGGAGAACAAGCCGGCAAGTTTACTAGTTGTGCCGTTTGGAAATGCACTTAGCGGGATTCCCCCATCTTGGTGTTGTTGACAGATGGCCGGCAACTCCTCAGCGAGCTCGTATAGCGCATTGATCGCTTTCTCGTGATAGGAGGATAAATGTGCGACTAAATACAAAAATACTCTACCGATACTATTGGTGCTAATAGATCTCATTCAGCTTGGCGCTTATCATATTCATTTATCGGTGAGTAATAATTTAGAGAATCAATGGCCGTTAGCTCAGTTGTCAAGCGCACGCTCTCGGTGCGGGAGGACTGGGGTTCGATTCCCGTACCGGTCAAATCGGCACAGTGTCGCCAACAGCTCGCCACCGCTGCGACGTTTCTTCGGAGCTGTGTAGCCCAGGCGCTAAGCCGCGGAGATGGGCCCCACAACTCGTTGCACGCTTCGGCGTAATACCGCGAGTATAATGAAGATTTGATTTTGATTTGATGAAATGCTTAATTGTTCACTATGATGACGTCTATGAAAGTGATTCAAAAAAGTTTACTGCAACAAGTTTCAGCACTCTAAAGTAATGTGCTTATAAATGGCTGAGTTTGGATTGTACTGAAAAAGTTATTGCTGCTAAAAATTTACAATTATATGGGATATAAATTCATTAACTGATCTGTCACCGAGCGCCCATAGACATGATTTTCATCAATAATGCTATTTTCGATTTACCAATGAAAGAGGTATTAAAAAGCGCGTATGTTCGAATTCTAAAAAAATATTTCCAGAAGATGATTCTCCTGAAAGAATTGAAAGTTTGTCCTTACAAGCGTTGCGGTCATCAAGTTCATTCAACATAATTATGTGAAAAAAAAAAGAAATTAGTGACTTGACAGAGGCGATCATCTCTGCTTTTCCATCCACTTCAGGAAAATGTCTTTCAATATTTTGTAAGCAATTACGACATGTTCTGTGCTACGCAAGCCTCTGCTTTCCCTACTTTTGCCCTGTTGCAGCCATTTGGTGTCTACTTTATTACACTTTATTAGCTGTACCCGTCGATTAGATTGGGAAGGTCATTTAAATACTTTGGAGAAGATAACTCCTTGGCTGCTTGCCTACGATTGTGTGAATTATTCTCGCTACGTTCCTGTCTATTTGCATGAAATGTGTGAATTTGAAAAAGCACACCCATTTGCTCTTGAGCATTTACGTGCTGGTGCATTTGCAATTCAGCAACAAGAGCGACACGGATTTTTCGCAACAGCCGCAGATCAAGTGATTGAGCAGACTGTTAACAGAGACAATAAATCAGTGTTCTTGCGTTGAAAACGGCGTATCATGCACCGAACTCTGCTCTTGCGTTGTTTGTGAAAATGATTCGGAGACCGTAATTGAAGTAGAACTAGTGAATGATGTCAGTAATGACGACGATGGTAGTGACGACAACCAATTTGTAGCTAGTTGAAAAATGTTAAAATGTGTTTGTCGTAACTAAAGGTTTTATTTTAATGTAACGAAATTTAATATAGCTTATTCACACCAAATTTCTCTTTGTTTTTCAAGTAATGAGACCTGCTATCAATGTAGCCTATAGGTGTTTTAGCTAGATACGAAATTTAGTCGATGAAAATATATTACGCCGTAAAAATTTATGTTTACATCTTTTTAAAGTAGATTGGCAGCAACGAACAGTAACTAATAAAATAATTAATTTGCTGATCCAATAAAGTTCTTTATCGTAAAACATATTTCTTTCGAGAATTATGATGCCATTATTTAATTGCACAAAACTGACGCAAAGGGTACCGGTATGTTGTTTTTGGTTACATTAAAAAAATACTTTGAAGTGCTTAATTTATACCAATTGATATCCTTAGCCTTAATTTGATGCAGTAGTTGAAATACGTGAAGTATTGTAAAGTTCTCAGCTGTTAGAGAGTAGGATAATCGTCTGGTAACCTAGAAAGTATTTGATAAAACTGGACAAAATTTGCAGGTGTGCCAGTATGTACCGTATGCTTAATTTATCCACGTCAAGTTTCACATTGTTTTTCAATGAAAATAGTGGTTAAAAAATTTATGTACTCTGTTCAGAGAAAGTTTTTACTTGTGGGTGATATGACGTCATCAACTTGTGACGTCAGTGTTTGGCACGAAAGCAAATTATTGACTGAAAATGTCCCAAACTATTCTTAAGTGTTTGCAGCAATTACTCGATACAATTATTTTCTATCTTGTATGATTGCGCGTTAAGCTAGCGGTAAATAACTAATTGTTGTACGTCTATAGAAGAAAAAAAAAATCCATCAAAGTAGTCAAAGTTTTGCAGATGTGTTAATATGTATACTTAGATTTTCCAAGCCAAAATTCAGCTTTTTAAACTTACTATATATGAAGTTATCAGGAACTGCATATACACCCTGTCTAGCAAAAATATATTTTTTGCAAAATCTTACTTGTGAGTTATGACGTCATCAACTTATGACGTCAGTATTTGAAATAGATGCAAATTATTGACTAGAGATGTCTCCAAACTATTTTAAAGTATTTGTATTACTAACACAAGAAGTTGGAAGCAATTACTCAATATGCTTATTTATTTTCTGGTCTGGTTGTGGTTTAAGCTAATGGTTAATATGTAATCATTGTAGGTCAATAGCAAAAAAACTACTGAATAAAACTGGTCGAAATTTTGCAGATGTGGTAATATGTATATTTGGATTTTTCACACCAATTTTTAGCTTGTTAAACGTACTACAACCGAAGTTACAAGGAACTGTATACACCCCATCCAGAAAAAATAATTGTTTTTGCAAAATCTTTTACTTGTAGGTTATGACGTCATCAACTTATGACGTCACAGTTTGGCATGGACATAGTCTGTCAACCAAAGATTACTTTGAAAGTGGTCTGATGCGTTTACATCAACCACAAAAAAATTTAGAGGTTTTTAAGTGTGTGGAATTTCTGCATCTTTGAAAGAGCTATTTTTGTCTTTATGACGTCATTATGACGTAACGGCACCTGTTGGACATGGAAGACACGAGATTTAAATTTAGCATTTCTTAATCTTCAAATTTACGAAGTTTCATCTAGTTCTTCGGTGGATATCACGAAATCCATTTTCTAGGCGTTTTTTGTGATAGCGTAACAAGGCCTATATGGGACATGACAATCTGCACATCTTTTTTATTAAAGCAGCATCAACTACTTTATCGCATTGGTTTTCAATCTTCTTTAATTTCAGTCTAGTTCATGGAGTGTTTCCAGACAACTGCAAGATAGCCAAAGTTACCCAGTGCATAAATCTGGAGACAAAGCTACGCTCAACAATTACAGGCCCATTTCGATTCTATCAAGTGCATCGAAAATTCTTGAGAAATTAGTTCATAAACGTTTGACAAAGTTATTTTTTTGAAACGAGAACTTTTCTTACGTTTTCATTAAAATTTTGCTACGTATTTATCACGCATTACCATGTCGCTGCAACTGTCTTATTCTCGCGCGTGTCCGTCGTTCAAGAACGTTGCAACAAAAGTGTTTTAACTTTTGGATTTTTTGTTGAGATCGTTGCAAACAGAAAGGTTTTTATTTATTTAAAAAAACAAACGAAAAGTTGATTAAAAATGCGTTTGAACGTATTTTGCGCCCAAATGTCCTCGCGCCCAGATGTCTCGCGCCCAAATGTCTGCGCCCAAATGTCGGGTTTCGTTTCTTTCAAGGTAGGTCTAAACCGTCTAATGGTTAAAAAACGTAGCCACTAATGCTATAGCTATGTCATCATCTTAGCTCTGAATGTCCGTTTTTTTGCTTAACTGATGAGTTTGAAATGGTTACCGTCAGTTTTGAATTCGAAATGTATTTTTGAATGCATCTATCGAAATTACTTAAAAACAATTGAACTCAATTTTTTTAACGGTGCTGAGAAATGAAAAGTATAGCTTCTACAATAGATCTAGGGTTAAAATTATGACAGCCGCAAAACCTTTTTTCGATGAAACGCACTCGTCGTAGCATACTGTAATTGTAAAGTCAAGTGGCGTTATCACGTAGCAAAGCCCACATGCAGTAGGTCCATATAGAATGGCTGATGTAATTGGATTTTGTTCAAATCTTCTTGAAATAGTTATATAACTTCAAGTAAAAGCGCATTCAAAATTGTCACAATGTCACAATAACGAAAAAGGTGAAGTGAGGGGAGAAAATTAAAGAAAAAATCTCATCTGTATTAGTTGGTTGCTCGAAATTGAAATAGTCTAAATATTTTGAACTCCATTGCGACCCAAAATAGCCTAGATCTTAAAATTTTTTACGCATAAAGTTAAGCTTTAGACCAACAATAACCATAAATCCACCTCCGATCAAACAAGAGAACATTATTTCAAAAAATTATTATTAAGTGCTACAAGTTGTTCAGCGCATAGTTTATTTTCTCGGACGTTCGTCAAACATTTACCATTAGCTTTTACGTAATAATGCAAAAACTAAAACATTATCTTACTCTGAACAACTTTGTGTAGACGCAGTTTGCAAACCCACACTTTCCCCTTTGCCATACATGCTGAACTGAACAGCAAGGTCCTTCTCAGCATGGAAGAGAGAATTCTCCGAAAGCACGATGAAACAGTTTGCCTCCAATACTACCCAAAACCCAAGCACAGCGCCTGAAACGTAAAAACATTAAAATATTGCGAGAACCTGTCTACAACAGGAGCTGTGCTAAATGAAAATGACAGTTATACACACTGCCGTAAATATCAAGAACGACGTAACTGCAAAATCCTAATATTGTTGAGGAAAAACAGTTACAAGGTTCACACGCGTGCCCTTCGGTTTCTGTTTGTTCTTTTACGCTCATTTTTCATACTTTGACTGCAAGAGCTTTTATCTACAAACCGTTAAATTTTTGGTAAAATGGGGCTTTTCGAAAATGGTGTTTTGGGGGGTTGAAATTGAACTATATCCATTACGTTGTTTTCAATTTACTATATTCGCTTCTTTTTCAAGCATATGTCGATGAAACAGCGTAACTGCAAAATGAATTGCGCGATCTCAAATTTTAGCATAATAAATTAATAGAACAACGTAACTGCAATGTTACCCAATAATATTTTACAGTTACGTTGTTCTTGCAATTTATCATCAAAGAAAAAACGCCACTATAGCAAGACTGAAAAAAAAATGTACGTAACGTTACGGTGTTTTCATTATTTTTTGAAGAGTTTTACAAACAAGAAAAAAATCTCAAAAACAGCGAGAAGTACTTTAGTATTTTTTGTGATTTATCGAGGTAATAGGCCTATCATCAAGATAAATGCTACACAAAAACAGCGTGACAAAAATTATGTATATAGTTCTTGCAATTTATTAGCCGCATTTTTGGAAAATGACGTCACGAAGGTGGTAAAAAAGGAGGGAAAACAATGACTCGGGGGGAGTTTTTCACATTCAGTGTTGAATAGGTCCAGATAGGACGTCAAAACTGCAAAAAACTCAAATCGAAAAAAAAAATGCAGTTACGTCGTTCTTTATATTTACGGCAGTACAGTATACTATTTACTAATATTCCAAAAAGATAAAACAAAGCAAAAATTGATTATAGCAGGACTATGTAATATTGTATGTGAAAAAAATCAGGCAACGACAAAAAAAAAATTAAGCAATGTAAACAGAAAAATTGTTGGCAAAAGTACATCTCTAAGTATTGATCAAGATTCTTTACATACTGAAGACTGCTTAAGAAAAACTTTAAATCCAAAAAGATTAAAAAAGCGTAGGTGCCCAACTGCCCATATTGTTCATATAATGCAATAAACAAAATAATCAACAACATTTCAAAAAAAGAAAATGCAACAAAAGATGCTGATTAGTCATCGGAAATGAAAGTCATTGAAATATATAAATTTTGAAACCAATATTAGCCTTTACGAATACGATTAATCAACTTAAATTTAACATTCAATGACTACTGAGTACCGATGCTTCACAAACAAAACTTTAAAATTAGATACAAAACCAACAAAAAGCACATTTTAATTTATTTCATTTTATACTGTAAATTGATGAAAAAATGATCACGTTTTCAATACCGGTACCACAAAAAATTATTATGACCACCAATATGCAAAAAGCAGAAATTTTTAAAGAAATGAAATTTTCTGATGTGCTATTTGCAAAAACAATAACCAACATTTTTCAACAACGTGTATTCTTGAAGTAACAAATCACCTCCATAAAAGCATTCATATGAATCTACCATCCACCACATTTGACTCTTTGCTTTCCCTCTGTGCCGCATTCACATTGGAAGTTTTATTATTAAAACGCCATGTGGACATACACAGCATTTTGTAAAATTAAGTGTTAACGTGCACAAATTCATAGGTATAAAAGGCATGCAAGTATGGTATTGAGTTTATTTTAACTTCAAGGTAAATACTTCATAGCTATAGCAAAATGAACATTTTCATCATAACTTTCTGCACATTTTCCAAGTGGAAATTTCTATAAAAAATAAAAAACAGATTTTAACGATATTTCAATGCATGAATGCTGAAAGTTGAAACTGAAACAGCAAAAAGAAAAAGCCAACACTTAAACTATTGGTATGAATTATTCCATTCAAATTATATATAATGAAAGAAAAATGAATCAGGCATTTATTCACACAAGCACAATTGCAATCATGATTTAACAGCACAGTTTCACTAATTCAGCTGTTCAGTGTTTAGTTTGAGTCATAATGCTAATTTTAGTGTATTTTGGTTCATGTGCAAAGTTGCCCCAAGTATACCCCAGTGACCAAAAACAAATTTTAAACACCCCAAACAAACCACTTTAAATAATCAGAAATTCATTAAGATGCATTTTTGAAAATGAAGCAATTTTTGATGATTTTCGTTTGTTAAATCATGCTTGACAATTAAAAATAGACCATTGTCGCCAATTTTTGATTTAAAAGGAACAAATTGAAATTAAAATTGCTCAAACTAATAAACTTGAATCATTTGTGACAGGCTACTTTACTGTCATGCATTACTGAGATGGTACTTGCCACTTTGTTTAGTCAGTTTAGTCTTTTTTGAGCGACAAATTATTTTTTTTAACTTTTTAAAAAAAATTATTTTTTTTATTCAAAGTTATGCCTGGTGTGCAAAGCCACCCAGTAGATGGTACACATTCGAGTAACGATCAGTGTTCCCTCTAAAGTGCCAAATTTGAGAAAAATGAGAAAGTTTGGGCAAATTTTTTCTATTTCTGCGCCAGAATGCCGATTGCTAATGACTATAAGCAAATTAGTCTTAGAATTGCTCAAGGTTTTTTGTGTCAAATGAAAGTGTTCTACAATAAAAACTCAAATTTTAGACATAAATTGTTCCAGACTTGAAATTACACCTTTGAAACGCTTCCAAGGGCAAACTTTTATGAGTTTCATATTTGGGCAAATTAGCACTAATTAAAATCTTAGAAGGAACAGTGGTACTGGACTACTGGTAGCTGGTAATGATGACAATACTGGTACTAAAATTTTATAAATTAGCCTAGAGATGTAGTAAATTTATCTAGCGCCCTACCGATGACTAAGGTGGCTGCTCGACTTGATGACCAAGAGGTATCCTTGCAGCTTCCTGTTACAATTTCAACAACACTGCACATAAATTTAACAATGTGCCCTTATGTTGTTTTGTTTTTTGTTGTTGATGTATGTAACAAAATGAATTACCAAACTTGAACTTTGCTAAAAAAGTATCCTCAGTACTGACAACAGTACATTACTAAAAGTAACAATCATAACGATACACTTGGTATGTATCGGTACCAATTTTCGATACTGGTATCCTGGTACCGACTGATTGTTTGTTTAAAATGTGAGTTTATCTTGTAAAGCATTTTCATTACAGATTTTACACAAGAAACCTTGAGCACTTGGCATTGTGATGCAAAAATTTTCACCAAATTTCTCATTGGTCTCAAAGTTTGTATAGTCACATGGGGTAATTGTTGGACAGTTAAAATAGTGGGGTAATTTTTGGACAAAAGGATTACTCCAAGACCAGAAGCTGCGCAACTGTCATCTTTTGTGTCATAATAGTAAAAGCATTACTAATTGTATTGATCATAAAAAACGAGAATTTTAATCCTTTGCTATCTCACAAAATGTGTCAAGTAACCTTGTCAAAATTTTATGAAAAACGTAACTAAGTGAAAAAACCAATTTGTTAAAATTGAGAAATATTTTCGTTATTTTTGATTTTTTTATTGACAACCCCACCAACGCTCCAAATTTCATGATTATGATGAGTAAGCATTCACAGCTCTATCATGCTGCCTGTGCAGACCGTCCAATAATTACCTTACAGCAATTTCAAAAATATGGGGTAATTATTGAACACCTACTGGTGCTATTTAGCACTTAACAACCATTGATTCATGGATTTTTTGCTTGACTATCAGAGGTACTATTATTATGTACTGTGTAACTCTGTAAATTAGCCACTTTGATTCTGTATTTTATTAATATGTCACCCTCTTCCTAGTTTCCAGTCTTATGAGAGCATAACAGAGTAATGAAATAAACCGAAGCAGCAAATGTTACAGGCTCGTAACTTTAACCATTTTATTATCATTAACAAAATTTATCTATTATTTAGTTGCATGTTCTTTCCTAAAAATTCTTTTCTTAGTTCTTTCTATGATTTAATAAGCGTTTCTGCTGCATGATATATTTGCAGTACCTTTTTACGATGGTATTAAAGCTACATCAACCGCAGAAAAAACTTAAATGATTGAACAACTTGTGGAAACCACAGTATATATACAGAGGCTAATTATGTTTTCGCTTTACTATTCACTTAAATTTAACCATAAATTGCATATGGTGCTAAACATCAATGCACTTGCTGATGTTAAACTTAGTGATCTGAAATTATCAAACATATTGCGAAGGTATGAATTTGATGATAATCCAGAAAGTTTGTGTTTTCTTTTTAGTTTAAAAAAGCTAGCTGTTGCTAGCTGTCAGCGACATGGCCTAGCGGTACCGCGCGCAGGTGACAGATCCTGCGTGACGGGTTCGATTCACGGCTGGAGTCGATCGCATTTGACATATATAACGGGTGACTGCTGACTCGAAGAGCGCAAGCTCACTTCGCAGTCTCCCTCAATTACTGTTGAATTTTCAGTTCAATATAATTTGAAAATAACCTTAGTTAGTTAGTTCATTAAACCATGCTGAACAAGCTGGTGCTGTTTAGTTCATCATATAAGCAAAATAAAAAATTCAATGCTGTCCATTCTTTACCCTGCTAATGTCCATTAATTATCCCAAATGCTGGAGTAATTATTGGACCAAAAAAAGTTAGAAAATCGGCCACGACTGACGTTGTACAGCTTTGGGACCTTTTCCAACGGATAGAGGAAGAGTTAAGCTACATAAACATTATGTTTATTTCAACTAAAGAAGCAAGCTTAGCCAAAAAATTTTCAACGTTTTTCAAGTTCGTCCAACAATTACCCCATCTGACTATACCTTAGGGGAAACACTGGGTAGCACTGTTTCCTTTACGACTTCAACTAATGAAAAATTGTCCACACAATCAAAAGGTGTAATTCATAGACCGAAATATTTTTTCTAAAATAAGAGTTTCTATTGCAAAACACTTTCATTTGACATTGATACAAAAAAAAAACTTGAGCACTTTTCAGCTTTTAACTAATTATGGTAGCCTACTCCTAAATCATTATAGCAATTGGTATTCTGATGCAAAAATTGAAAAATTTGGCCTAAGATTTCTCTTTTTCCTAAAGGCAGTGTTTAATTTGATGTTGACAGCAAAATATCGATACTGACTGGCTTGCCAGCTTGCATCTGTAGACAACAGCCAGTTTTGATTGGCTAGCATTTACACGCGTCGACCAGCAGAACCATTCAGTATTTTGCTGTTAGTGATAAAATACACACTTCCTTTGTTAAATTTTGCACCTTAGTGGGAACACTGCCTGCTGCTTATAACACTTCCCTACTAAAGTGGCTGAGGTGATGTGCCGGTACAAAAATTAGTCAACCTTTGCTAGGCCTAGTTGTTGTTTTACCTGATACTAAATTTTGTTTAATTGCAAAAACGCTGGGCTACCATTTCCTTCAGATGAGACTGACTCAGTCAGAGAAAGTGAGAATGAGAACCTTCCGGTATCCATACCAATATTTTCAGGATCAATGTTTTGAAGCACTTAGTTTTTGTTTCGTCAAACTTTCGGCATGGAAGGAAAACCTTGATTTTTGCGTTTTGAAGCTTTTTTCAATGTCATGCATAATACACTGGTAGGCTCAGAGGTTACCACTACACCAGTATACACAACGCTTTTCATTCCTGAACAGCTTTTGTCTCATGATGACGCTTTTTTTGAGTAAGCCTACCATATTTTGAGTTTAATTCTCCTGGGAAATACATCACACAACTATAGACTTGTAGTTCAAACTAGTGTTCCCTCTACAGTTTAAGGTGCACAATTTGAGAAAAATGAAAAATTTGGGGCAAAATTTTTCATTTTTAGATTTTTCCCAAACGAATTGTCAATTGCCATAATCACTCACAAGCAAAATAGTTATAAGTGCTCAAGGTTTGTTGTGTGAAATAAGTGTTTTACAATAGAAACTAATTCAAGGCAGGAGCCAATTGCATTTAACACTGATATCAGCAGCCTAGCTTATACCAGATGGCTGCTGACTCGAAGAGCGCAAGCTCCCTTTGCACTCTCTCCTAATTACTAGTAGCCTGGTAGCCTACTGTTGAATGTTCAGTTCACAATAATTTGAAAATAACCTCAGTTATTTATTGCATGTAGGCCTACCTCATCAGATACGGTACCAGCAAACTAGTGAGTTACGATAGCAGGTCTACTGGTCTAGGCCTACAGTAACTAAACAGCAAAGCTTTAGCCTACGGTACTCCGCTACTGGCAGCCAACAATCTTACAGTCCAAAATTCAGGGTTAAAACCAACCGGTATTCTTACAAATTAATATATTCCGAATATATGCAGTCTTATTGATCTTCTGATAGAGCCTCACCAGACTTCGATATCCTACTTCATATATACCGTTGGTAGGCTAACTGACGCAGACTCCATTTTTCAGCTAGCCTTGCAATTCCCAATGATTGTTATTATTCGTTTTTACCCAATAAACGTCCGCGACATGTAACATAAATACCTGGAAATCAATCATGCATTACAAGAAAATAATTTGAAATTAAAAAGATTAATTTACGTACAACTAATGACGGCATTTTGAGCTTAATTATTCTTATTTTTCATGAAATGAGTTTCAAACAAGAAACTTAGTTATTCTTAATTAAAATTTTAATATTGTGCACTTCTTTATAAGAAAATTGTCTGTTTTTTTTCGAATTTAAACTGCCTAAAAAACACGCATTTAAGCCTATACAGTTAGTATTTGCACCAACATAAGACGCGTTTGCTGCAACCCTCAGCTTTCAGTTGAAACTACGTTTATATACTGACAATAGATCGATATAATTCATCGAATTCTTTCGGTATGTATATATAGCTTAATTTTCCGACGTCGAGCGACGATTAAACATAAGAGTAAAAATCAAAGTTAGCCCGACGTAGGTTGAACGTCGCCGTACTCCGATTATGAACTGACGAAAAAAAGGAAGCAAACTGGCAAAGCAACTCTTTCGTTCCCACACGATAGCTTAATTTTGCCAAATAGTTGCTCCGACATCGATATTATTTGACACGACGAGCAAATAAAAAATGAAAATCGGGGTTGGTCCGACGTCGGTCGAACGTCGCCGTCCGCCGATTATGAACTGACGAAAAATAGAAAGTAAACTGGCAAAGCAATTGTTAGCTTGATTTTACTAAATAATTGTTCCGACGTCAATATTATTTGACACGACGAGCAAATAAAAAATGAAAATTGAGACTGGTCCGACGTCGGTCAAACGTCGCCGTCCGCCGATGATGAACTGACGAAAAAAAGGAAGCAAACTGGCAAAGCAACTCTTTCGTTCCCACACGATAGCTTAATTTTGCCAAATAGTTGTTCCGACGTCGATATTATTTGACACGACGAGCAAATAAAAAATGAAAATTGGGATTGGTCCGACGTCAGTCGAACGTCGCCATCCGCCGATTATGAACTGACGAAAAAAAGGAAGCAAACTGGCAAAGCAACTCTTTCGGTCCCATATGATAGCTTAATTTTGCCAAATAGTTGCTCCGACGTCGATATTATTTGACACGACGAGCAAATAAAAAATGAAAATTGAGATTGGTCCGACGTCGGTCGAACGTCGCTGTACGCCGATTATGAACTGACGAAAAAAAGAAAGTAAATTGGCAACAAATCTTTCGGTCCCATACGATAGCTTAATTTTGCCAAATAATTATTCCGACGTCGATTTTGTGTGACACGACGAGCAAATAAAAAATGAAAATTGGGGTTGGTCCGACGTCGGTCGAACGTCGCCGTTCGCCGATAACGAACTGACGAAAAAAAGGAAGTAAATTGGCAAAATAACCTTTGTTCTCAAATTTGAACAAGCTGTAACAACAAATCAACGTATAATTCAAGAATTGCATTAGGTCGGTAGGACATTGATTTTCGACGGGTTGCCGACCGCGACCGTCACAACCGTCGCCCGACGACCAATTGCTAGCTGGGCAGGGCATGCTCTGGAATGGAATAGAAGACGATTTTTCCATATTCCATGCTGCAAAATTTCTTCCATTCCATATCTATTCCATACAAAACTTTGCCATTCCATATTCCATTTCATACTAAAAATTTTTTCCATATCCCATTCCATTCTTCCATACTAATGCAATTTAACGTAGTGGTAAATACACTATCAGCAAATTATGAAACATGCACGTTAACTGCGGGATAAGCTTTCCTATCTAAAACTAGCCATAGGCCTACCCATTCGTTGAATTATCCCATATTGCAAAAAAACGTAATAAATGAACTCATGCTTGAAAAAATAGACGTAAACAATGCATTGATGCTTAACGCAAAAGAACAATGTAATCACAATATGCTAAAAACTTACATTGCAGAACCGAAAAGTGATTAATTATCCTCATTCTAATTCAATTCAATTCAACTTTCAAATATTGCCAATTTATACTTTTTATTCGTGTGAATTTCTAAGCGTGCGGGAAAAAAAGTTAATTTGAATTGAACTAGAATGAGGATGCCATCGAACTTTAGCAAACGTGTGAATAAAGTGAATGCATACAGGGGCGGATCCAGGGGGGGGAGTGTGGGGGATGCATCCCCTCCCACCAGCCATTTTCAACAATGCTTTGGATAAATAAAGTTTTTCTATAATTTCGAACCTCTCATAACCATGGGTGCAAATCCATGGAGGGATGCATCCTCCCCCAATATTTTCATGTCCCAAAACTGGGCATCAGCGAAGGTGATAACCTTTTTTTTGGTCTTCACTTCGTTTTGGGCAAAAAATTGGGCATCTGCAAACGTGTCAATTTAGCTAAATCATCCCCCCAATATCTAAAAATGGTCGATTTTGCTAAATCATCTCTCCCAATGCTCAACATAGATTTGCACCCCTGTTCATAACAATAAACCTTAGTCGTCATAAGTACCCATAATCGAAACTGTGTTTACAAAATGCATCATATTTGATGAAGCTCTCAAAGTTAGGGGCCAAAAACATGAACAAACTGTGCCTGAAAATTGTTCGAAAAGCGCTAAAATGACCATCACAGTATGCAAATTTTCAAAAATTTCTCGGGAAAGCATGCCCCCGGACCCCCCTAAAGTCGTTTTTGTTACTTAAGTTGCTTGAAATTAACTGCCAGGAAAAAAACTGAGCTTGAAAAAGTGACGAAATTTGGTGCCCTCTCCCTGCAAAAAATTTTAAATACGCCCCTGACATTAAGCATTTTGAAAGGGCTTATTTACGCCCGTTTCCGAGTCTAAACATCTTTGTATTTAGTTAACATTCAACCTAATTTAAAATCACACCCTCCCCCCCACCAAAACTTTCTGGATTCGCTCCTGAATGCATATACACACTTTGTAAGCAGAGTTAAATTTACTGAAAAACAGACTAAACATCGTTTAAATTGATAACCTCTCTCGTAGCCCCTGCTATGGTGCTTCGTACTTCCACAGGGTACACGTACCCCAGTTCAAGAACCCCTACTCTAGATCTTCTGAATGGTCGCAGTAAACCCATTTACAACGAAAACGAAAGAAACGCAAGTCAAAATAGTAAATAAAACACAACAACACAGTATAAATAATAATTACTTTACTAAATATATTTTAAGTTTTTTATCCAACGATATCAAATAAAAAAAAGCTGATACTTTTAGAAACCTGCCTATTAGGATATCAATAAAATTACAAACAAAAGAAAACATTTAGTTCACTAAGTTTCGGGGAATTATCCCCCAAATTTTCCGATTCTTGAAGAATTTTGAAATTGCGTGAATTTCCCAGGATTCCCGAGAAATTTTTGAAAAATTTCCCGTTTCCCAGGAAGTTGAAAATTTGGGAAAAAGAGAAATTCTACTAAAAACAATGTCCCTGAGCTATGGCTAAGCTTCTGACTTGATTAACTTCTCTCGTCAAAAACTAATCGTACAGCCACGCAACCACCTCAAGCTCAGTCTACAGCACTTGAAACGATGCAGGAGCCTTAGACCAGAAATAATTAACTCTAAAGCAGACAGCTGCAATTAACACCTGTGAGAGCTCTAACAATGATAAACATCGTCAATTAATTATCACAGATCAAAATTTTCACTAAAACTTTGTTTATTATGACGTAATTATGATTTTCGTCCAGGATATCGAGCACAGCGAGGGGTTCGATTGCTGTTAGCATTAGCAATATATGGATACCCTGTGATATTACCATAAATACATAATCGTACTGGTTTGCGATATCTATGGTATTACTTTGATATTTGTTGTAAGTTTGAATAAACGCAGTTAGTATGGAAGACGATCTTCCATTCCATTTTTCAAATCTTCCATTCTGAGCATCTTCCACATACCATACCAAAATTCTCCCTCCATTCTATACTATTTTCCATTCCATTCCATAGCAGGCTCTGACGCCCACCCCAAAATGCCGAAACGCCCACCGGTGGGGTTTTACCTACACATCTCAAAACCATTTATTCTACCACAATCTGAAGATTATGAATAAAAGAAGTCGAAATAGTATACACTATCAGCAGTTATGTACAGCACATGCCAAAAAAGGCAATCTTTATCGGCAATTTTACATTTCTATTAAAGATTATTGAAAAAAGAACAACGAAGAAAAACGATTTTGAGACCAATAAGACCAGAGGTGGGCACAATTTCGTTAATCATAATGCGTTAAAATATTGCTCGAGAACAAAAAATTGCTTAAATGCTTGCGCAAACATTGATACTATAAAATTTTAGGCTTTTTTTAAATTAAAAAATGCCGTTTAAAGTCAAAATTAACGATTTAACAAATTTAATTAACTGCGGTTAATTGGAGCTGAATAACGAATTAACGTTAACGGAGGTACATAACTGTGGTAACGAAGAAATGGTTAACGAAGCTAACGTTTTGCATTAACTTGCCCATCTATGAACAGGATACATCTCAGAAATACTCCATAAAACGAAAAACATTTAATTTTTCAATTTTTTTTTTCATTTACCAAGTAACTTGAAATTAACAATGCATAACGTAGGAAATTGTTACACACCAAAGCGCTTACTCCGCAAGAAGCAGCGAAAAGACCTGGAGGTCATCTGGTTAGCTGCCTCCTTACTTGGCAATACACAAACGAAAAGAAAACAACAAGCAGAAACACCCCCTACTCCTTCCAAAAAAAAATTAGCAAAAACATATTAGTATTCAAAATCAAATCAAATTTGGATGCATAGTCAAACAATTTTTTTCTAAATGGTTAATTTTCATTAACAAATTTAACAAACCACACAAAAGCATAATAACACGAATAAGCAGTAAAAAAAAACAAAAACGAATGAATGAAAATTAAGCGTGAAAAGCTAAAGAAATAAGCGATCACAAGAGCAGTGAATTGAAGCAAAAAAATAAAACTAAATAAAAAAGTATCGATGAGAAACACATACACACACACACACACACACACAATTAATAAACAATAGAGCACGTAATTATTTATAATGAACCAGTATAGTCGCGAAATTGTGATTCTCCAAGCAATGAAAAAAAAAAAAAAAACCCAAAAACATACAAATAATATATTACAAGTATACATACGAAATCATCATGTCAAAAAAGAGTTTTGAAGTCTTATGCACCATAAACAGCATTCGAACAAATGAAAATGTCAAAAATTGATTCAATTACTCTTACTGTACATCGAATTCGCAGCATGGGACAAATAGACTAAAGAGGCTTCTTCTTGATATAAACTTCATGTACCCAATTTTGTCACAAGAAGCAACGTACCTATTGGAGGATCCAACGGAGCAAGGGGTCTCAAGGCCTTTTTAGAGCTAAGCTTTTGCTCTTTTTTGTTGTTGCTTTTTTCGAAGAAGTTCGTCCTTGTAGAAAAAACAGGCAAAATTCACTAGGTAAGACAGGTGTGGTACGTAATAAATTTAATATAATTGGCTTTACGAAATTGTAACATTGCCTTGTCAATTGTTATTTTGTACCATAAAAGTTGAATTGTCTTCTTATTTTACCAATGGGGCAATCGGCGCTTCCTGGGGTAAAACGCAAGTGTGGGCTTTCTGCCCTTGGCACCTGGTTGGCGTCAGCAATGACGGAAGCATTTCTAAAAGCAATGACGAGATTTCCTTCGCCTACAACCCATATTTAGCCTGTCCACATGTTGCATGTCCAATTTATGTGGGTTTCTGACCCACGGTTCTTACTTCTAAAGGGTAGTATAGTTTCTGCATCACAATTAAATTTTTGATGTCGTAATCAATTTAAAATTTAACTGTGATGCAGAACCTTAGATCTAAAGCCCGCATGAATCAGACATGTGAACAGGCCGTACTTGTGTAGCTAACGTTTATTGTTTTAGCAACTCTAACATGTATACTGTAAATACCATAACTGTCCGTAAAACTTCTATGTGAGCGCCAGTGTAGGGAAGGATTGAAAAACAGATAGCCACCTTCTGATAGTCTAATTGAACACCACCTTTAATGCCACTACAGGGAAGGTGTTGAAAATGACGAGGACGGCTACACGGGGACGAGTCACCTGATTCTCCGCTTTGAATTTTCGATTAACTTATCATTAACTGTGTTATGGTAGTTTTTTTTTTTTTTTTTTCTTGAAAGGCTAAATATTAACTCTGTTATAAGTTATTTCTTTTCGTTAATTAAATTTGTCTTCCTGAAATTTTGACCAGCTAGTCAAAAATATAGCACCATCCTCTAACTCATTGCTTCTTAACCTGGGCGCGGTTAACTTTTAGAGGGGCGGATATATTCAGGGGGCGCTATGGTAGGGTTACCATATTCTCACTACACAAAAGAAGGACAGGTTTTTTGAGGGTCATCATGTCCGCAGACAGGGCCGAAACTAGGCAATGCGTGCCCCCCCCCCCCCCCCCCGAAATCTTGTTCCGACGTCTAATTTTTCCCCAAACATCGGGTGAAGACCAAAAAAAGGTCTCCACGTCCAATTTTCCCCAAACATCGGGTGAAGACCAAAAAAAGGTGTTCACGCCTTCCGACGTCCAATTTTCCCCAAACATCGGGTGAAGACCAAAAAAAGGTCATTACGTCCGCAGGCCCGTAGTTTGCACCGAAACTTCCCAAAATTTTTCGTGGGAAAATGCTCTGACATGTTTTCACTGTTCATAATGCCAAAAAGGAGGACACTTGGCAATTTTTTGGCGTCCTCGAAGGACATATTTTTTGTGGTCAAAAAGGCGGACTTGTCCTCCTAGAGGAGGACGGATGGTAAGCCTACGCTATGGGGGACGTTACACTTAGAAGGTGTAAAGATATTTTGTGTCATGATCATAGGATACTATAGGTCTAGCCCAGGGCGGGACAAGAAAAGTAGGAACTTCTGCGGATGTGAAGAACTTTTTTTTTGCACTACGCTGATTTTTCGTGGAAAATAGGACATCTACGGACGTGATGAGGATGACCTTTCTTAATATTTTTGTTTGCTCTTCACTGATTTTTAGAGGAAAGCAGGACATCTGGGCGGCAGACTAAGGAAACCTCTGAAAAGGGGCGCTGGGGGTAAAAAGTTAAGAATAAGAACCACTGCTCTAACTGAACACCACCTCTAATAAAACGCTACAATAGGAGAAGAGAAGGGTAGAAATATAGAACGCTGTGGTCGTGCCCGTGTGACGCTCAAATAGAGGTTCACGGTAGGCCTATAGCATGTATAGTTGTATACGGTCACGGAAACTACAAGAGCAGTAGGACTAAGCTTTTTTGGAGCATACGAAAAGATAAAGTAGGGATGATCAATAATTCAACTCCAATTAATGTTTTTCTACACCGATAAGGTGATGCGTAGAGAAATAGTAGAACTTCATAAATTGCATCGCCACACGTAAAACCAGAATCGAAACGTTTTAAATGGTTTCTCTGACTAGAAAAAAAAGCAATTTTGTTGGCAAAGGAATTGCTAGGGTAAGCACTGCACAGCAAAACGAAGTGAATTAAAAAATTTAAACACATTCAAAAAAATTTAAAAACTAGGCTATAGATATTTTGCAGAGTCCAACTAAGCTATAGATATTTTGCAGAGTTATGACAGCTGCTTATTTTATCGATTTTGAAGGTTGTTGTTAACTTCAAAATTAAGTCTGAAAAAGAGCAAGCTTCCATCTTCACGAGAATTAGCCTGCCCCTCGCCTTATGAAAAATTACACTGCAAATACAGTAAGCTACATCTCATCTGAGTGACTGTCTGCGAAGTCAGTGCAGATAGTAAGGTATAGCCCACAATACCGGTAGGTTAGTGGAGGGGCCTAGTTTTGAGTTTAGTTGCTATTGTTTGCTATAAACGACACTTACGACAACTACTGTACCTCGCCTCGTCTCAAAACATACTGTAAAATGTTTTTCCATACTGAAAGCTTAGATCAGTGACTTTCAACCTTTTCTGAGCAGTGACCCCTTGGCTTTGACTGTACCCCTAAAAGGCCGTGGTCTCTACAGTACGTAAGTTTCTAAGTCCCGGTCTGTTATAATTCCTTCATGATTCCTACCATCGTGGCTCCCAAGAGAACACTCTGAAAAAGATTACACTTTTTCTGTCACCCCAACCACATAACAAAATTTTAAGAAAAACATCTCCGGATTTTAGCTTTTTCCTGGGTTTTAATTTCGGTGGTAGGCCTGTTAAGTTACAAATGCATTTATGCAGAGGTATTATTGCAAAAATAAACGCATAAGTTAGCCCCCCCAAGGCCCTCCCTAAAAAAAAGGGGGGGGGGCAGGGCTCACCCGGTCCCCCAGTGGCGCAACCAGGATTTTCGTAAGGGGGGGCTGATACATTTTTGTGATTACGATTAGTTCCTTATTGCTCGTAATTTTCTAGTATCATGTCTGACTGGCTCGCGAGATGACGTACGTCTATCGTCTATTTCAACAAGGAAAAGCCACGGCTAGTTTTTTTGCTCAAATCAATATCTGTGCATTAAAACAGAAGAGAGCTAAGCGTTATGTCCGAAACTAGTTTTACTAGGCATTAGGCAAGCGAAGTTTTTGTGAAATTTAGTTTATAATCTATCCCAAAGCGGCACATGAAGAGTCTTTTAACATTTTTTCAACCAAGGTGCTTATCTTGCTATCTATTTCAACGAAGAAAAATTATGCAAATTACTTGAAAAAACTTGCGCGACAATGTTCAACTTGCAAAGTTTCAATTAGGAAGAGAGAGGTCTAGGTACTGCAGCAATCTTGAACTCGGTGCTTGTTGTCAACGTCATCGAAGCAAATTTAAACGATAAAATGAGATCTTTCACTGGCACTTGCGGCATATTTATTTAAAACACTTTCTTTATCAACTGATCGTTCTCGGTGAATCGGTTGCAAAGCGAGACCGGTTAACCGTTGTTCTGACCGGTTAACGATTTTAATTCACAAATGATTGTAATTTACAGATACCGGGCATCAGCTTAAAAGATTACATTTTTGTTGTTTTAACCTTGTTCGTAACCGCAGTTAACAATATTCTCGGACATAGAAATTCATTAATTGTAAAAATGCCTCAGTAAAACTCAAATTTGTATTATCTGTCAGGAGCGAATCAATAAAATTTTGGCGGGGGGATGCAGTTTTCAATTACAATAGGTTGAATGCTTACTACGTACAAATTCGTTAGACGTTTAGACCCAAAAACGGGCCTAAATAACATAAGCCCTTTAAAAATGTTTCATGTCAAAGGCGTATTCAGAAATTTTTTCAAGGACAAGAGCATTAAATTTTGACATTTTAATCAAGCGTATTTTTTCTGGCAGAATTTGATGCAAAATGAGAAACGAAAACGGCTCTAGGGGGTCCGGGGGCATGCTCCCCCGGAAACTTTTTGCAAATCTACACACTGCAATGGCCATTTTAGTGCTTTTTGAACATTTTTCAGGTACATTTTATTTAAATTTTTGCCGCCCCTATATGCGCGTGCCTCACCAAGTATGATGCACGTGTTCGCACATTTTCGATTAAGCGTGCTTAAGGCGTAAGAATTATTGTTATCGAAAAGTTTCGAAATTACGAAAAAAAATTGTATTTTTGCTAAAACAGTTTTAAAATCGGATTTTAGGGAGATGCATCCTCCCAAACACCCCTGGATCCACCCCTATTGCCTGTTGAATATTGACAAATTACGACGAGTACTGGTACTTATAATTTTTTACAGCTGTTTTATCCACTGTCGTTCATAAGGTTAAGGGGGGGGGGGGGGCTTCAGCCCCCTTAGCCCAACCCTAGTTGCGCCTATGGGTCCCCACGCTTCCGCCACTTATAGTTGGCGTCTTCCCTCAAACGCTAAAATTGATTTTGCCAACTAACAGCTCAGGCTGTTCACGTTGATAGCTGATCTAGCTATATGCAATTTTAACCAGGCCTACCGGTATAATTATGAAATACTTAAAACAACTCACTAATATTTCTTTTTGCTAAAATCAATAAACTATTTTGCTGACCCATTCCCAAAATTTTTACAATATTGTAATTTTGCCACCTAAAATAAACTTTATGATTTTAAAATTTAAGTACCCAACGTTCTGCTGCTACTAGATTTCTTGCGAATGTTCAATAACACGATAGCTTTCCTTTCCAATGTATATTCATAGCATTTATGACGTGGTTGCTGAGGAACAGCTCGTGGGCGTATTACCCCGAGTGGGCATCTTGCACCACTTTACCCTAGTTCAGGTGTTAAAACGTTTTTACCAGGGTTACCTTGGTGTGGAGGCTCGGGCCCTTTAGTTCTAAAAAAACTGTTTGTAGGGGGGCCAGGGGGGCTCTTAAAATCGGCCAAGTCCTAGTGAACGTATTTCGTAAAAGGTGTGCAAGGGGGGCGTGAGCATAGCAGTGACTTAATGATTTAACGTGTATTTTGCAATCTTTTTTTCGTTTACCATCAAAATTTGTTTTTCCAGCAATTTGTTTTTCCAACAGCTGCATCCTTCCCATTAAATCGATTAAGTCATTGCAAATAAATTGTTATTTTTTCTGCATGTTTTTGAAGCGTGGTGGGAAGTGCTGTATCAAAGCATCTCCAAAGTTCGGTTTCCCCTACATATGTAGGGGCCCCACAATATTAGTCGTAGCCTTTAAGAATCACAATTAGAGGCAAAAAATTTAAATAAAATTTCGTCAAAAAGTTGCTGAAAAAGCACTATAATTGCAATTACAAGATGTAAATTGCAATTGCATTTACAAAAAATTTTCAGGGGAGCATACCGCTCAGATGGCCGAGTGGTATAGAGCGTCTGTCTCTTGAGCTGTAGACTCGGGTTTGATTCCGAGTCGGGTCTCGGGATCTTGGTGTGGTAGACAGATGGCTGGCAACTCCTAAGCGAGCTCGTATAGCGCTTTGATCGCTTTCTCGTGATAGGAGGATAAATATGCACCTAAATAAATATAATAAATAAACCCCCTGACCCTCCTGGATTCATCATTGATATTTATTCTACTTCAAATTTGCTGTCATTTTGCCACACCTGGAAAGAAACTGCGTGTTCAAAAGTTTGGGACATCCCTCCTGACAAAACTTCTGGATACGTCCCGTCAAATAATGCAGCTAATGAGGAAAGTTATAATAACCGAGTCGAAAAAGTGCATAACAGCCCAAATGCTTGTAGATATCAAAGGGTCCTATCTAGAGCTTTTTTGGGGGGGAGGGGCAACAGTCTTCTTCACGCGGCACTGGTGGTGGGGCCTGGACAAAAATAACTAAAGTCAAAAGGGCGTGACTGAAAAAGTTTAAGAAGATCTGGTAGGCCTATAAAATAATAGATTTTTTGCGTTATACTGGGCCCCCTAGTTTGAATTTTACCCTGGCACCCCTGGATTTTAGGCAATACATTTGCCGGTAGTCTGGTAAACGCTTGCTCCGTGGAACCAGGGAGTGTTTTTAAGAATTAGAATTTAACAAAAATGAGTAGCCTACCCGTAGACTATTTTTCACGTACCAGTTATACACATGGATTCCATACCTACTTAATTCATAGATTTGTTCTTATTGTAGAGTCTACATCTTTCAAAACATTATTGTCTTTACTTTTCAGAAATGTTCTTATTTTTGGCTTGCGTCCTTATTTTATCTTATTGGGACTTCATAAACCAAGCTTTGTGTTGTTTGTCTTGTCTTATTTTTTGTCTTACCGTTGGTCAAAGCTTTATTGTAACATCGTAAAAGCAACACAATCTCATTTAGAACAGGAAGAAGCAAGGCATAGATAGACATCCAGGCTGTCTAGGTTACATGAGAAGGTGTTGCATCTTTAGATTAATAATACCCAGGCAGTTCAATTATTTTTTCAGTCGTCCTGCCTTATCTTAAGTTCCAAATCGATGGAATCCTTTCGACCAGTATAATTGCTTAAATTAAAGGTTCTACACAGAATAGGCCTACAATGCAATTTGCGTAAGCAAATTACGTTCGAAAATGTGTCAAAATACGGACGTAGATTTGAAAGTGGGGTACGTAGATGCAAAATCGGACGCAATAGTGTTTTGTGCAAAGACATATCCGTCAGGTTCGTTCATCAAAAATTGCAGGAATATGCATGAAATGCAAAGTCGGATTAAAATCGCATTCTGTGTAAAACCACCTAACTTTCCATTTTGCTTGCGGATAAAGGGGCCCCACGTGAAGTTTTCGGGGAGGGGGGCTCAGCTGGCTTTGCGCCGGCACTGCCCAAGGCAGACGCTCTCCCCACTCGGCCATTTGAGCTGTTAAAGCAGCGACCGTGCTAATTTTCAAACATGCTGTGTTTTCCATTGTTGCTTCTCACGTGTTAACGTATATCGTTTTGTCGCTGTTTCCTTTTTTTAGCCTCTTTATTTTATGAGTTCATATTATTTATTATTTTATTGCTGAAAAATAAAAAACACTGCCACTCAAAAACAGTGGTGTAAAGTAACGAAATACTTTTACTTGAGTAGATTACTTGAGTAGTTTTTTTCGGTAACGAGTACTTTTTTGGGTAGTTTTTTTTGGACTACTTTTACGTTTACTTAAGTAATTTTAGTATGAAGTTACACTACTTGAGTAGTTTTTATTTTAAAAAAGTACAAAGTTGTCCTTGAGTTAATAGTCTCACTTGAAATCCCTCGTTGCACCTAAAATCTTGCTTTGCAAAGTTGCGTCGCATCCAATGTCACTGTTACCTGTAATTACTGCGCGACCGTAACCGCATGACCGCAAGTTACAGAAAATCCTTAATATGTTTTTAACAATATATTCATTCCAATTCCATAAATCTGCAGGTCTAGCAGCAAAACTACTGACTATCGAATTTTTCTTTCAACCTTAATTATGAAAAAAAGCAAATTGCAAAGTTAAAATTGAAGTGATACCAGAATTAAGCAGGTTTCCGCTACTGATTTAATGCTTATTTATTCATAAGTTTATTCTTCTTTGCGATAAAGGCGCTATAACGAGCTCGCTTAGGAGTTTCGAGCCACCTGTCTGCCACTCCGAGATGGGGAAATCTCGCTAAGCGTGGTTCCGAACGGCACAACAAATGAACTTGCCGGCTTGTTCTTCACGCTGTCGCCTTTGATGCTAAGTATCATGCAGGAAAACCACAAATACCTACTCTTACACCTCCGATGGCCGAGTGGTATGAGTGTCCGCCTCGGGAGCTGTAGATACGGATTTGATATCGAGTCGGATCAAACCAATGACTTTAAAATTGGTATTCACAGCTTTCCTGTTTGACGTTCAGCATTAAAGGGACAGTATGGAGAACAAGCCGGCAAGTTTACTTGTTGTGCCGATGGGAAGAGCACTTAACGGGATTCCCCCATCTTGGTGTGGTAGACAGGTAGCCGGCAACTTTCAAAGGAGTTCGTCATAGCGCTTTGATCGCTTTCTCGTGATAGGAGGATAAATATGCCACTAATACAAATAAATGCAATTTTAAGTCATTGGTTTAACCCCACTCTGAATCAAACCCCGAGTCTACCGTTCCAGAAGCAGACGCTTTATCCACTCGGCCATGTGAGCGGTAATAATTTTTTTTGGTGTACCATTTTGCCACCTTCAACGCAACTCATCATCCGCAAGTATGCAGTTGAAACTTTAACGATTAAGAACGCTATACTTTTACTTGAGTAATTTTTAAATGACTACTTTTTTACTTTTACTTAAGTGCTTTTTTTAGTCAATACTTTCTACTTTACTTCGAGTAGTTTTGCCGTCTGTAACAATACTTTTACTCAAGTGCAGTTTCAAAATACTTTTTACACCACTGCTCAAAAATATGCAAACAACCAACAACTAACATCATCTGTTTGAAGTCTCTCTACTGCCATTTATGAGACATAAAAACCACGTGACGTCATAATCTTATGATTTTGTCAAATTTTGGGTGAAATGAGGTTCAGAGTCAAAAGAAAATGCTTCGTAAAGTATTTGCAAAATCAATCAATCGATCAAACAAAAATAAGTAACTGAGGATATTTTCAAATTATATTGAACGGAAAATTCAACAGTAATTGAGGGAGACTGCGAAGTGAGCTTGTGCTCTTCAAGTCAACAGCCACGCGTGAAATATATCAAATGCGATCGGCTCCAGCCGCAAATCGAACCTGTCACATAGGATCTGTCACCTGCGCGCGGTACTGCTAGGCCATGTCGCTGAAAAAGGGTTTTGGATGACGACAAGAGTAAAGCAGGTAACAGTCTTTGAAAAATCAAATCAAATCTTCATTATACTCGCCGCATTACGCCGAAGCGTGTAACGAGTTGCGGGGCCCATCTCCGCGGCTTAGCGCCTGGGCACCACAGCTCCGAAGAAACATCGCAACGGTGGCGAGTCATTGGCGACACTGTGTCGATTTGACCGGCCTGGGAATCGAACCCCAGACCTCCCGCACCAATAGCGTGCGCTTTGCAACTGAGCTAACGGCCGGTTCTCTTTGAAAAATGATAGATAAAAATACATCTGGCTGTGCTACCAAGTCGTTTCTGGTCACCCAGGCTAGACTGTACCGCAGGCCTACGGGGGTCTCATCTAGAGTAAGACTAAGTCGTCTGCATCTTTTGTTGCCTTACCTGGATGGGTGATTCTAGATACAGGCGGCTTTCTGTATATAAGACTCCGCTTACGGGTAGACTCTCATTTTTCATCAGTGCACTGTGTGGGCGTAGGCAAAACTAACCAGATAACCTTGTCTGTCGACAAGCAGACAAGAGTTACCTGGTGCTGGTAGATTCTATGGTTGCCAGTAACTATGCCACAGTAACTTCGCCACAAAAACTTCGTCACATGGTAGCTTCGCCACACTTTGAGAAGGTGAGGGGAGATGTGGGGATGGTCAGATGGTAGGAAAATGTGTTGGGGTGTGGGGGGACTGGGAGGAAGGGAAGATGTGGGAAGTGGTATGATAGGAAGTATGGGAAAGTGTGTTGGGGTGTGGGGGAGGTAAGGGAAGATGTAGGGAATGCAGTGTTCCCTTCAAGATTTTGACTAAGCTAGTGCAAATTTGCCCAAATGATAAATTCATTGAAATCTTTGCCCTAAGATTTCACTACATTGAGGACCCCTTTTACAAATTTTTTTGCATTAAATTTGCTTTTATTAGATACAAGCTACAGTCTTGCATAAAAATATTCAAGTTTTTTGTATAAGTTTTTTAGTTTTGCATCTAACAGTAATAATTTCTGGTTCAAAATCAGTAAAATTTGCTCAAAAATTTCGCATTTTTCTCAAATTTCTCACTCTAGATGGAACACTGAGGGAAAGGTGAGGGAAGAAATGTGGGAGGAAGTGTGTCAGGGCTCCACACCCTAACACACTTCTCTACACCTCCCCCATTCCTCTCCCCACATCCTTTTCCCACACGCCTACACATTTCCCCACTCACCCCATGCACTCTTCCCCCACAGTTTCGATTATGTGGCAAAGTTACCATGTGACAATGTTACCTTAATAAATTTAACTGGAAAAGCCAGAAGGCCGCATATAATTTTTTAGGACAACCGAGAATTGAAAGTCTTGTTTTGGTGTTGGCAATGTGAATTTTCATTGTATGAAAGTGTGGCGAAGTTATTGGCAACCGATTCTATGATGTATTTGTGTTTAATCTGTTAATGGGCTATAGCCTAGCTAGCCTACTTTTTATTTATTTATTTATTTATTTGAATACAACACAATGGTGAGAGAATTCACATTCAATCACACTTACAAGTGAGGAAAAATTAAACAAACATTAAAATACAAGAGAGGCAACAGTATGTAAATCAAACTTATGAAGACGCAATTTAAACAAAGAAAGACTTGAAGCAGATACCAGATCATTTGAGAGAGAATTCCATACAGAGACAATGCGGTTGAAGAAGAAGTGTCTAAACCGATCCTGTTTAGCATTATGAATGGTTTGCACAGTGAATTCATGTTGACGCAAATTATACTTGCAGTGACGATACTCAAAATAGTTTGAAAATTGCAAATCACAAAGGTTATGACAGATTTTGAACATAAGTATGAGGTCGAACTCGAGTCTGCGATATTCGAGAGACTTAATGCCAAGTTTGCAAAGACGATCATTATAAGACTTAAAAGGAATGTTGCAGCTTGTTTGGTACTTAAGCTGATAAATACAATACCAGTGCAGGGGTCAAAATTAATGTAACTTTTTATGCAGCAGGTTTTTCGGACCAACTGTTGCTAATATCAGCTTGCCCGACAGAGGTGTACAATGGAGCCGGATCTGCATTTTAAAACAAGATATATAATCCGGCTGTTGCTTCGGATTCGGGTCCAAATGGGAATTGTGATTTTTTGCTGTTTTTCGATCAAGATCCGAATTCAATTTTGAGTGATAACGTAACCAATGATTTTAATAAGCTATTATAGCTGTTAGGTATATATGTACCAGTATGTATTGGTAATTTGTAGGTACTGTATATAATGCCAATACAGGATTTGGATTGGGAGTCGGATTCTGTTTCCTGAATTTATTAGGATTCTGAGTCGAATTCAGATTTTAACGCTTCGGATTAGAATTGAAATTTTTTGACTCCAGACACCTCTGTTGCCTGAGGCAGCAATCTCAACTTGCTCGAAAAATAAATTGTCTGTGGTCATACCGGCAGCAGCTAGTATCAGATTGCTCAAAAAAAAGAATAAGTGTGCAAAATCCTAAATCACGATCTTCTTTAAAAAAGTAAAACACTTGAAACAAGAATATTTTTATTTTCATATTTATCAGGTTCTACACTAGATTTTAGCCTTTTTGGAGAAGCAAAAATGCGTGTGTTTGATAAGCAAAAGGACTTAATTATCGCAACTTACACAAGATTTTCATGCTAGCGAAACTTCAGTCCTACTAAACACTGCAAAGGACTGAAACACAGCAATGGATGACAAAGGACCTCAAATTGATGTACTAAACACCGCAAAGAATGACAAAGGACGTTAAATTGATCCACTAAACACTGCAAAGAACGACAAAGGACTTAAAATCATACCATAACAAAAAACTTCAAGTTAGGGTCAGGTTAGGGTTTTAGGGTCTTTTGTTGTTTGTTGCGGTGTTTAGTTTATCAGTTTAAGATCCGTAGTCTTCCTTGGCGGTGTTTAGTAGTGCCCACGAAATTTTAGAGATTGTTTGAATTAAGCCGTGCCTTATAACAGGCGGATATATCACGAGCACAAGAACCACTAGGGGCGCTAGTGAGTTAATAGTAGGGGTTAGGGCCTAATCCTAACCCCGAACCCAACCCCAAACCATGACTTAATTCAAACAAGCTCCAAATTTTCCGCTAGCAGTAACTACGTTGATCTGACAAGCACAGAGCAAGTGAAGAACGTGAACAACGTATCGGAGTCGATTTTACATGAAACGACATAAAACTCTGCCGGTCCAATGTGCCAGTGAAAAATAATAACAAATTGCCCGAGACGATTTCAGTCAGTCTTGGACCGACGAGCAGGCGTTAATTTCAAACCCTGCCAGTATCTCACACAGACACTGAGACATGCAACCTGTTAACTGTTGCAGATACTGATACAGTACCTAAGCAGGGGCGTATTTTGGGGAGAGGGCAGTGTGCCATGCCCCCCTTTTGTCCTTGCCTTTTAGCTAAAAAATGAATGTTGTTAAGTGACTGAAAGGCACCATACTTTTGATGGCTTTGCAGTTTATGCTCCCCCTCCCCCTTTTGAAATAGGAAATGGCTATTCTTACGTGACCGTAACATTTGTCTCTTACGTTATTTTATGACTTAGTCAAGCTCTGGTGTAACAGAGGAGAGCGTGAAGGCATAATAAAATAAACCAAAGAGACAAATGTTACTTTCACATAACCTTAGCCTCTGCCTTTAAAATTTCTCGCCAAGCCACTGTACCTAAGACTGATAGGATACCGGTATAATGTACCAGTATTTTAGAAAGGATAGAAGTTTTGACCTGCTGACTACTCTGCACAATTCTTGTGTCTAGTTTACACTTGTTGAACAGTGAAGAAGTGTTGAACTGCAATAGTGCATACGCATAAGCTTCTAGCAATCCCTCTGTTATCTGCATGACATTGACAAGTTATTCTCAAGGTTATTTAAGCATAATTTGTGAATTATTGGCATGACCTGATGACTATCCTGTGTCTGACTAGTCTGCTGGTATTTCACCCTGTGCTTCCTATTACATTTTAAGGTACTGGTGTTGCTGCATTAACTTGGTGCTTTCAACTGTTATTTACGGTACCGGTACTATAGGAAAAGCATACAAAGCATGTGCAGTGTAGTTAGCCACTCTGAGTTGATACTTGCAAAAGTTGCAATGAAGTGCGTGTTTCTATACCTATTATTTTTTACTATTGCCTGTGAAGTAGTGAATGGCAGCAAATTTATTCTTACTAGAAAAATTGTTTTGGCAATTTTATTACAAGCTTCTACTTGCAGTTTGAATTTTGTTTATAAAGGTGTTCCTTGCTTTTTAAATATTGTATAACATAAGTGTAATTTATTGAATTGTAAAGCTTAATGATGGCTGACAATCCCTTTGCTGATCCATTTAAAGATCAATCAATCACTCAAGCCACAACTGAAGCAGATAAACCAAATTTGGAGGATTTCAATCCGTTTGGTAACAATGCAACCTCGTTAGGTAATCAAGCCAACCAACCTGCTGTAATGGAACCATCAGGACCACCACCCCCATATGCAGAAAATTATGGTGCTGGGGGTGCAGCCACACAAGCCCCACCTGTTGCAGCTGCTCCAGCCCCAGCTGTAGTTCCAGGCCATGAAGAGTTATTACGCCGACAGGAAGAGTTGGAAAGGAAAGCAGAAGAGCTTCAGCGTCGAGAAAGAGAGATGGCTTCGGCAGAATTCAATCCACGCAAGAATAACTGGCCTCCTATGCCAAAATGGTTTCCTCTTGGGCCTTGTTTCTATCAAGATTTCGGGGTGGATATACCAATGGAATTTCAAACAACTGTTAAAATGCTCTACTATTTGTGGATAGCTTATGTGATAGTGATGCTTGATAATGTATTTGCTGCTCTTGCAGTTTTTACTCAAGATAATACCGCAGGCTCCCAATTTGGTTTGGCCATCTTGTGGTTCCTTCTATTTGCTCCTTGTTCTTTGTGCTGGTATCGACCTGTATACAAAGCTTTTCGAAGTGATAGCTCCTTCAATTTTTTTCTGTATTTCTTCATAATGTTTTTTCAAGTAAGTGAAACTCTGGTGTTCGAAAAACTTAAAGTCGCAAATTCGGAGGTTGTCAAATTGATATAGGAGTGTGTCATAATAGTAGTACCATTTTAAAACAAGATCCAGCACCTTTCCGTGTTTAAATAGATATTAGTTTCTGTTCTGTCTTTGGTTATTTTTTCAAAATTTGGCTTAGGTCCATTGACCTGTCTACAAAAAATTTGGTCATTTCAATTTTTTTGGTCACTTTTGAAGTAACAAGACTTTGAACGAAATATACATCTACTCCTTTGTAACCGCAACACAAATGGAAACTACTTCGATCAGTTTGATGCCTGTTAAACTGACACTGTGTCACCGGTAGTCCATTTGTGATTGTTGCTTGCATATTGGCAAGATATTTACTTCGATTTAACAATTGACCGAAATGGCTTTAATTTTTTCGCTTTTTACGAATTCAATTTGGATTATGACCGAAATTTTACCGGAAAAAAAAACAGGTTCCATCTATTTGTTACTGTTTTTTTTTTTAATAAATGTTACACATAATCAAAAAAAGCATTAACTGTATGGATTTGGATGATCTGCTGGGGTCTTTGATCTGATCAGTCCCAATGCTTTTCCTGCACAAAAAGATCTAGTGGAGTTAGAAAGCTGAGGTTTGTGTGCAGAGAATTTTTACTGTAAGCTATTGATCTAGAAAGAGCTCGGTGATATCTGAGCTTGCTAAAGTAAGTTATCTAAATCTTTAGAAAAGGCCAACTTATTGACGTTCACTTTTTAAATGCAGATGATACAAGCAATTAATTTCAAGCAAACCTCTTGAAACTGAGTGATACTGATGAATAGGGATCACCGATTAAGACCTAAACGGTCCGGAATTATACTCTGTTTTGGATTTATTCTTATGCATAACCAACAGAGGCCAAGATGTGTTTAAAATAAAGTAGCTGTAATGGTTAATGAAAGAACTAGTTGTTTATCAACATAAATAAGCATGAAGTTTTTTTCTTTTCAGTTTTGCTTTTCGGTTCTGATGACAGTTGGCATACCAGGTTCTGGGTGGATTGGTTGGATAGTGGCTGTCAGTGCTTTTGGCAATGTTGGCGTTGGCATTTACTGCTGTGTGCAGGCAGCATTGTTCACTGGTATGGCAGTGATGTCCCTTATTTTACTGAAAAAAGTAAGTTTGGTGACGATTTTTGTCTTATGATTCAAATTATTGTTGCCACGTGATCATTAAGTCACGTTTACTGACGTAAGCTATCATTTGACGCTACAAAATGTAAATAATCACAGTTAATGATGTCATCGTCAAGCCTGTTATGCCGAAGTTAGCTTGCTATTTAATTGAGACCAAGCTGCGCTGTGCAACTTGCGTTAATGTTTTTTATCGATTGTAGTTGATGGCTTCGTGAGTTAGTGGCTATGCTGCAAGTAGCGTCAAGGTCGCTATGCTAATCCAACGTAATCGTTTTTTTTTTTTTTTTCGATGAATTTCAATCTTTTATCTAATGATGGCGGTATTTAGCAGCACCCGTAATATATGCTCGAAGAATAGTATAAAACTTCTATTATTTCTGATATGGTGCATTTACTTGTTGGTTACATCGGACGAATATTTTCTTTGGCTTGTTTTTGAAATTTATATGCATGGTGCACTGATACATTTTTGAAATGTGGCACATTTACTGTCTGTGAAGTCGTTTCATGATAAAGTTAATTAGTGCCATCAAGCTAATTACATGACGTATACCCAGCGTTATAAACCGTGCCACTAGAGCACAATCCTTTGTTTTATTTGAGGCTGGTCAATTCAGCACAGTGTAGCTAAATCCTACATAGAAACAAAATGTTATTGGGCTAAACGAAAAAGACAAGGGGGTTTCGCATCGCAATTTTTGGTTTATTTGCGTAGTCTGCTTTCTTGATATCGTACATTTATGCTTTTCGGTTCTCATGACAGGTTGCTAGATTTTCTTAGGCCATTGTAAGTGTTAAGTAAAAGCATGTCATATTGGGTGTCTGAAGAACACCCTATTGTCTTGACCATATATGCATTCAATGCGGCCCATTACAACCTTAATCACGATAGATCACTTTCGGTTTCTGCCGAGCGATCTGGTAATGCTGTTTGCAGCAGTCTTCGTCGGATGTTTTTAGCCGATGTACCATGTTACGGGTCTTCGTGAATTTGTTGAATAAACTTTTGAATTTGTTATAGGTCCATTCAATTTATCGATCTACTGGTGCTAGCTTCGAGAAAGCTCAGCAAGAATTTGCAACAGGAGTAATGAAAAATCCCGGTGTGCAAACAGCTGCTGGTTCTGCTGCTCAAAGTGCTTTGCAAGGAAGATATTAAGGCACAGTAATGAAACATTGCGGATCAAAAACCTAAAGGTCGCTTGCCGGGTCAAGATTTGTAAAACCACTGTTTTAGATTTGTTGCTAATTCAACTAAGTTAAAAAACATTTCGTCATGATGCTAGATGTGTTCAGTAAGATTTAGCGTTTTTGGTTAATTTGTCTGTATTAATTTGCTGTTGTACACTTCCTGTCATGTTGGTGTGAG
Source organism: Trididemnum miniatum (assembly GCA_964006365.1). NCBI lineage: Eukaryota > Metazoa > Chordata > Ascidiacea > Aplousobranchia > Didemnidae > Trididemnum > Trididemnum miniatum. Next base: position 14,987,472 of record OZ023242.1, on the reverse strand, counting down.
TTATGATGTTGAAAGTATTATGTATCAATTCATTTATCATGAGTGCTGATCACAGAAAATTTCAGTCTCATTGCTTTAGCAATTCGTTCTCAAGTCGACGAGTAAATGGCGCTTATAAGCTTGTTACAGCTTCAACAAGCTGTTTTTGACGAGTGGAGCGATTTCAAAGGCTTCATTGCATTGACGTGGTATTGCACCTCAAATTTTAATTTTTCCCTCAAGTTTTTTCTTCATTCTAATTGATGCTGAATGTTATCATATTGGTTGGCTACGCTTACGTCTTTTTTTTTCAGTTTTGTAAATACCTTCTGTAAACTCAAAGTCTCTAACTGACTAGCTGTGCGTTTTTTCAAGTTGATTTGGTGCGTATTTCATTGTACAAGTGCTTGTTAACCTTGGTTATTGTAGCGTTTATTCGACAAAAGCTCGCACAAAATGCTGTGCAATAAGAGATGGCATGTTTTTTCAAGAACGGAAAATATTTTGTAAACGTAAATACTAATTTGCATCGAAGTCCACAACGTAACTCTCCATTCAGTGCAATAGAGTTAATCTGTATCGAACTATATAGCTAGTGCTTAGCATTTTGCTGTCATTGATTTTTTTCAGTTCGGCTTCGACTTTGGTCTGCGCGATGTAAGAGCAATTGGTTTGAAATAATATTTTTGTAAATCACAGGCTGGTTGGTCTATTAACCTTAAAAATTTAGCAAACGTGTATTGACAATTTTAGCAAACTTTGTTTCCGTACAAAATATCATTTGAATGTAAATTATTGTTTCAAGTATGAAATTATTTTTTGATGTTTTGTGCTTCAAATATAGTAGCGGTAATAACTTGATGTGAATAAATGCTTAAACTTGACCATGTTTTTGGTCGTATTTCCGCTTGGCTGGACCGGCCAGCTTGCTTGATGGTCATAGATGTTGCTATCGGTGCCGGAGGTCTGGGGTTCTAGTCCCGAGTCGGTCAGATCGGACATGTCGGCAAGGGCTCGCCACCGCAGGGACATTCTTGGGAGCTGTGTTGCCCAGGCGAAGTGTCCCGTTTGTTTCGAGAAAACTTACTACAGGGAGAGTAGCGCCAGAAAAGTGTCCAACTGTTTTGATAGTTGACTATTAGCTTACAACTGTAGCTAGCGTAGCGGTACTTGGTATTTACACAAATTCAAAAAGCTTGTTTATTATTAACCGAAAAGTGAGCAAACTGCATCAGAAACAAAGTTTATCCATCAGCCTTTTAACCACAAGTACGTTCAACGAATGCATTAGTGTGTATTGGTACAAAGTGGTCAACACAAAAAAGGGCTACTCAAGGCCTCATATTACAAACGCAGTGAAAGAAATTCAACATCTTGAGAAAGAAACACTTTCAAAGCTTATAAACCAGTATTGGCAAGGGCCTCCACTTTAATTTTCTTGCTTGAGAAGTAGAAATGCTTCTTCATGCGTGCTTAATAACGGAAACCACCGCCCATGCCTCCACCTAAATTTACCTCAGTTTAGAAAAGATGGTGAAGAATGATATGTCCCTAACTAAACCCGAGTGAGATCACTTGGTGGCTAATCCAGTAAAATCCGTTAAAAGGGGACTACTCCGGACAAAAGATTTATTACTATAGTTACTATGCCCAGTCGCCCACTTGACCAGTTTAAGCGGGCTAACAGCTTAGGGTTGTGTGCATGAAAAAATCAAACCTTAGATGCAAAAATTGATTACGTCATCAAAAATTTATTTCAGATGCAGAACGCCCTTGGAATTTTGGCCAGTTTAAGGTAAAACAAAAGCGAGCGCCAGAAAAATTAAAAAGCGTGGTCTATGGCATAAATACAGCAATAGGTGCTAGCGTTAGGGTCATTCCATATTTAATTTAGTCAATTTGACAATTTGTCCACCCTTGTACTAGTTTTAGTCTCAAATTTTGCTTGTAAGTGGAGATTTTTAAAACCTTTTTAAAAAAATATGAGCAGGTTTCGGTCAAGTAGTTTTTCGAGATATTCCACTTTAAAATTTGACTATTCGGTGGCGTTTTTTGTTCACGCATGAGTAATTTTTCTGGTATTATGGCTTTCGCTTGAACCACAAAGATGACCCAAATATGTATTCGGACATTTTCTAGGGTGCTGACCGCTGAGTTTAAAAATCACACTTAAAATGCATTATTTCCATTACTTTAGTTGGTAAACCAAGAAATCCTACTCCAACTTTTGATCGTAATTACTCAGCGCTCCGAAGCCCAAAAAACTTCTAATTAGTTGCAAAGTGCTCTTTCAACTCCTCCAGAAAGGTTTTTGGTTATTTAAGGGCATGAGAAAAAAATTAACGATTTCATACATGGAGCACATCTACTAGCAAGTCTGAAATACAAAATTTACCAAATGTCAATATGCCGGTATGTCAATGCTACTATAACAACTATGGATGGTTTTGGATATAAGGCAAGTCATGTTATCTACCATATTGCTTAAACCGGGCTTCCTTCGCTTATGCAAAATTGCATTACCAAATAATTGCATTGCATTACCAAAATTGCATTACCAAAGAATGTTTGAATTATTGAGTAATTTTCACGTAACAATGGAAAACTGAATTTTTTAAAACTACGAACTGCTCACATTGTGAATTTCCACCCAACGGCAGAGTTAGATAATAGGATAAGAACCAACTACTCAGTTCTACAGCAGTACTTGGTTGTTTCAAAAGTTTTAATGCTTTTTTTACGTTGTATAAATAGCCAATAACAGTGCATTTAGTGAAGTTTAATTAAATAGGCAGTGTCTGTTTAATATGTCATACCGGACAAGGCAAACTAAACCATTGTACTTTTTATGTTCGGCTTATGCTGGTATGGTATAGTTTCATCCAGGTTGGAACACAATACCTCTCTCTTCCGACAATTCTAAATTTCCGAAAATATCATTCTTTTCCAAGAATATACGTCACTAGAGTGTGTTTTTGGGATGGTCAAAATATTTAAAACTGAGTTTAGAACTGTTGTATATGAGACAAAATAGTGATTTTACTTGGTCAAGAAACTAGATTTTTATTATGAGTCAGATATATTAGTAAATTTTAAGCCATTCTTATTTTTTGCAACTGCATTTTGATAATTTGCGAAGAGTTTCTTGCATTGCAAGTTATCGCAATTAAAAAGCTGCGAACAACCTATGTTTGTTGTTCGTCTCTAAATTGATTCATATTATTTTTGTATTTGATTAAGAACAATTAAATGGAATTAAGTTGTTGTTTGTTGTGATAAAAATTGGAGTATGGAATAAACAACGACAGCAGCAAGTAGCAATACCTTGAAACACTAACAATTCAGCTGACCATCTGAAGCAATATTTTATATAGGCTACACTGATTTTGTATATACATAATATATCATCTGCGTGTTATTCAAATTGTCTGGAGTATGGTAAGAATCTCGTACTGCTACTAAAAGTATCTGCAGAACTTTTTGCAATCTTTGGTGATGAACACTGCACTATTGTATTGAGGTTTGCTAGCTGAATCGACATATAATTGACGTTTGATAAACTATGTATGTCAGACTCGCAGGTACGTGTGCACCACATACATATACGTAAACTTTTTTGGTGCTCTTTTAAAATAAGCTGAGGTCATCTCAGCTTGACACCATTATATCATTGGGTTACTACACATAACCTGAATTCTTACCCCTAACATACAACATCCGAACCTTAACTAGAAACCCTTAAGTAATCCTAACCCAACCCCTATAAGTTGACCAGGGTGGATTGATTCAATGGAGCCCCAATTTCTTTCTATTGCCCAATGTCCTAGATGAACATGACATGCCTTGTTACATCTAAAACCAGCCATAGTTGTTATAGTAGTATTGACATTATTTTGATAAATTTTGTATTTTAGACTGGCGAGTAGATGTTACACCAACTGCACCATGTATAAAATGGCTTATTTTCTCCTGTTGTTCTGAAATAACCAAAAACCTTTCTAGATTGAACTTGGAGTTGAAAGAGCACTTTGCCACTATTAAGAAATTTTTTTTTCGGTTTCGGAGCGCTGAGTAAGGAGCAGGATTTCTTGGTTTATCAACTAAAGTAATGGAAATAATGCATTTTAAGTGTGGTTTTTAAACTCAGCACCCTAAAAAACGTCAGATTACGTATTTGAACCATTTTTGTAGCTCCAGAGGAAAGCCATAACACAAGAAAAATCACTTACGCGTGACCAAAAAACGCCACCGAGTGGTCAAATTTCAAACTGGAATATCTCGAAAACTACTTGACCTAGACAGCTCAAATATTTTCAATCAAAAGGTTTTAGAAATTTTCACCTACGAGCAAAATTTGAGACCAAAACTAGGACATGGGTAGACAAGCCCTAAATTAAATATGCAATGACCCGTTAATTTACTCCAAACACTTACGTTTTCTTCCGCGGTTACCCTTTTGCGATCCGGGTCCTCGTAGGAAAAGTTCAATGTACCGATGCACTAAAAACAGAGACACAGCCTTACAAAATAATTTAGGGACATGAGTTAGATTGACCATGATAGCAAACTAGCCACAAGGAATAGAAAGCCATCCGTTGCGATTCTTAACTAGAGTACAATGCATGGGGCTACGGTGCATACAGTGGAGTAACATGGCAGACTAAAGTTACTGTTTGAAAAATCCTACGCCCCAAAACTTAAACAAATGAAGCAATTTAAATTGGCTTAAGGTGGCAAGGACCTGACAACTATTGGCGCTCACCGCTATACTTTGGAAGGGAGTTACCTTGCTCTCCAAAACTTCAAAATTCCTATTATAAAGCCTGCTATAGCCCCACGCATACAAATAACCAACTACGCACTACGCAGCCTAAGACTTACTCATCATCTCGCCGTCTTTTTGCATGGCAGCTTGAGCATCTTGATAAGAAGCAAATTCAACATCAGCTTCGCCGCTAACTCGCCCATCTTTACCATATTCACGATGAATGCGAACGGGTACAATGGGAGAAAAAAACTACAAAGCAAATATCGCTCTAAAGCTTTAATTTTTTTCGGCTGTGCGCGGGTGAAACTTGCACGTCTTGCGCCGTGCAAAATTTAAATTCAATGAAACAAACCTTGCTCAGCCGAAATGTAGACCAGCCTTAAGACTTGATAGAATGAGATTATGCTTAAGTTCGCGTTATCCTAACCTTGGTGCTCACGGAATCACTATTTCATTATATTACACAAAGCTTATTGTGGGTAACAACCTTTTAAATGATCGTAATACGAAAAAGATTAAACGCGTTCACATAGAATGGTTCTGACATGCAATGGTCTAAGTCTTACGCATTCACCTAAGAGAACCATCTTGTTCGTTATTCTGTGTAAGTGCTGGAACGCATTAGTTCTAGCACATTTTCTAAAACATGATAGCCTACCATTGTGCCTTAAGCACAATGATAATAATACTTTTGCAATCTGCATAGTATTCTATCCTGAAGGAAAGTCGGATCAAAAGCGTTGAACAAAAAATAAAAAACCCATTACACATTAGCAACAGAATTATATGTAGTACACGCGCACAACAAAAGTTCGGGCCTAGTTGATCAACGCCGTCGTAACCCCGTTTAGACAAAAGTCAAGGGCAATAAAAAATCGGTGTAATTTTAAACCAATACCAACTCCAAACATCTTACATTGCTAATATCTTCATCTGTAGCTTTGAAGGGTAATCCCCTAAGATGGATCAGTGATTGCGAACCCATGCCCCCCTCGTCATAGTAATCGTCGTCGTAACCACCATACCCCCCATATCCTCCTCTTCCCGAATTCCGTCCCCCAAAACCCTGAAATGGGAAAGGCATTTAGATCCAATGCTTTAGTAATGCATATACACGCCGGTTCAAGTAAGTTAATCTGATTGCTGAAAGCTTTATTGCTCCAGTTAACGAAAGAAGCTACAAGCAAACAGTAAAATGATAACTACGAAATAGATTATTTATTTGTAGCGAGGGTTAATATAGATTTTTCAATACGTAGGCCAAGTGCTTTGAAAACCAAATATGGCTAAATTTCTTACAGGATACATCGCTGTGGAAACGTGCACGCCTGCAGGCACCTCGTAAAAAGCAAAAATTAACCATTTTTTTAGCATGACGTCAAAACAACAATTAACAAATATTGGGTTAAAAATCCAATTTTATCAACTAAGACAGTGCAGCCATTGAGTACATGTTTTAAAATCAAGATACATTTGAAAGCGCATTGTTAAAAACAAATCTTCCAAGAAGTAAAATGACCAAAATGTGATGGCCCATAAGAATTCTACTCACTTTTCCACCGCCTCTTCCTCTAAATCTGCCTGCTCCATTGCCAAATCCTCCATCGTTCCAGGAATAATCTTCATCTTCTTCAAAGTTATCATAGAAATCTCCACCGCCATATCCTAAGTAAACATTGCCATGTTCAGTAGAGTTCGTCTTACTTCTCATCAAAGGTCATTTTTTGAGCTCTAACATGGAGTTCTCCGCCGTTCCGTTAACCACGCAACATTACACCGAACGATGTCTGATTTATTTTTCCAGTAACTTCGGACCCACGGTGAATGCATGCCGTAACAAGTTACATGAACATCAAACAATCTCACGTATCGTGCCAAAAGATGCCAACAATCTAAAATTTCTTAATACCTTTGTTTATCCAGATCGGTTACATTATGACCAATAACGGAGAATATTGTTTAAATGCAATATATGCGTAACTGGGACTATTTGTAAAGCGATGAACAGAAAATTCAACGGTGAGTGAGAGTGACCGCAAAGTATTATGAAGCTTTATACAATGTCAGTGGTCATTTTGACTCCATTAACCTGTAAGCAATGGATGAGTCCCTTGCCAAGCAATCTCGCTTTACAAAAACTATAAATTTTAAATATCTCGCAGATTTAATCTTAATCGTAATTGTTGATATATTGGTCATGCGAAATTCAATTTATTTTTGCTGCTGGACAAGCAAAGTAGCGTAGCAGTTCAAAAAATCTTACATGAAACAGGAAAAAACACTCTTTTACCTGAACCACGGCCAAATCCTCCTCCCATGGATCCACGGCCCATGAATCGTCCTCCTCTTGACCCCCTTGGACGAGGACGGTCATACGGCCCCGGCCTTCCTCGTCCCGCAAAAGGGCGCTCATATTCACCAAACGCAGCATTCAGTTCCCGTCGATTGCTCTTGAAAATTTCGATGTACCTGATAATGGAAATAATGTTCAAGTACAATAACACTGCGAACGTTTAAGGTAAAAAAAAAATTAATACATTACAACGTAACTATGTTTAATTTTAGAAGTACTACAAATATGGTTCGTTAGTCGGATAAGGTACCGGTAACAGCAGATGCTTCCAAAATTTACTTACGCAGTGTTAGACCGTTTATAGTCGAGATATATAGTTTAACTAGTTAAGCTATACTTTAAAAAAGCACTAAAGCTTGTAACAGGTAAATAAACGTTTCTTAAAACAGGGTGCATTAAAAAGCAAGACAAGACTTTCTGACGAGGGACAACTGGGCGAAGTCAAAGTTTGGCTTAGGGGTTAGTATTCAGTGTCTAAACACAAAGGTGGTCCACGTAGCATAATCACGCACTTCTAAAAAGGTTACAAGGCCTGCCTTTTGCCTGTTTAGTTCCCGAAACCACCCATCTTTCCCACCACAAATCCAAGCTCTGCGACATAGTTAACTGTAGCCTACCTCTAACTGCTGTATATACAACTGAAAATAACATATATACTGTATACCTTTTGAACGAAACCAACCATATATATATATATACCAATACTAACTTCCCAAAGAGAGTCCCAGAAGACCCGTGGACCAGCCACAGTCCCAATGGACCAACCACCCACCAACCTGTGCCCAATCTTCTGCTTGTGCCTTTCAAGAGCACCCTCAGTACCCTTCGGAGTCGCAAACTCTACAAAAGCCTCCCCTGTACTCCTCCCGCTATCATCCAGAGGCAACGAAATGCCATTAGGCATGATTTCCAACCCTTCATATTGAAATATTCACTGATATAAAGACAAACAAACTACTGCACACGATAAGAGACTATGTTAAGTCAAAACCAAAAATGTTTTATGACAATATAACCACATTCTTGGGACTCCTTTTGACAGTTGTTATGTATCATCTAAGGTGTGGCAAAACTAGATAACGCATTTTAACCTTTAAGAAAGAGTGAAATGCAGAGACTTTTGTTCGCAGAAGTTTTAGCAATGCAACTGCGTTGTTAGCCTTTAACGCAAGATTTAAGACACATTTTTAGCTTTTCTGGTGAGAGCCTAGTAAGTCGTAGAAGTGAGAATATTTCATGCACAACAAAAGCAAATGAACAACAGCGCTAAAGTAAAGGAAATTTTATCAATTTTTGAATATTTTATTTCAAAGCCAAACCTATACTTTTTTCGAAGCAAAAACACAACACAATGGTTGATCATAAATTCATGGCATGCAAAACCAATTTTACATGATCATTCACAAGTAGGTGGAAAATGAGTTTTCACAAAACAGCTATTTTAGTCCAGCTTTTCACGAAAAATCTTGTGCCGTCAGCAACACAATGTGATTTTTAAAAAGTTAACTAAAATGTAAATCCGCAATTTTCACTTTGTTTGGATTTTTTAAATCACAACATGGTTAAAGTTGATGCATCCTATCTCAGTACCTTTTTACTCCCGTTACGATTTTTAATCTTAATAAATATGATAATTATAGCCACATCTTTATCATTTTTGCGAACTATTAAAAGTCTACTTGCTTCAACATTAATCAGAGCATTAAATACAACGTCTGAACAAGGCATTTTAAACCATTACATACAAAAACCCACCTGAAAAAAATTGAGCCACTTCTTCCTTACTGCATTGATAGGGCAACCCTCGCAATCTGACAATACAATCGTTTCCACCCAATCCAGATGCGGGACTTGTATCACTTTTACCATCTCCACTTCGACTCAAGACATAATCCATTTCCTTTATACTTGATTGAAAAACTGAAAACGCAGAACAAAAAATGCCAGCCTCTCGAGCATAATTTGGTTACTAACCACACAAAAAGTAGTTGACTAAAGATTTTTATTTATTCGTTACGTCTGAGGAAGTTATCAACACTAATTCAGCTTTTGCACCTAAATCATTTAAAAATGGCATTTACATGACCCCAGCTTGAAACGTTGAAAATAGTTTTCCGAAATGACTCATATGATACAGATGCTATTAAAATGACACAAAAAACTATCCCAGAATAAAAAGTCAAGAAGAATATTTGTCTAAAAAGTTGTAAAAGTAACTTTTATAACAACTTGAAATCAATGAAGTGGCATTATTGCCTTCAAAAAAATAGATCATTATGAACAGCAAACAGCAAAGCAAAAACTAAACTTCATCTGAATCTCTTCGTTTCTAAGCTGCATCTTATAACAGTGGGAGGTTTACGTTAAAGCGGACGAGAATTTCCCATTACGTCATTGCATAAGCCATATACTTCCTTACCTTAATCCAATGAGCGTCTAGCTTAAGCGATAATGTATTGAAAAATTCCTGCCTGCCGCTTTAAAGTAACCAATCCATTGTACAATATAAAGTGGCTTAAAAAGAAGAGCCCTCTTAAATTCTTCTGCTTGCCATACAAATACCTTCTATGTATCTTCGTCCCATTTTTGCTCGATCTTTGTCCAAGCATTTTATCACATCATCTTGACTAGACAATTCTATGTATGCTTCACCACTAGGACGACCTTCTGGTGTATACATTCTGCAACATAAAAAGTAATGATTTCACTGTTACGCTATCCCAAATTATGCTGTGACAAGTTACAACAATATTAATTGATTTACAGGACAAGCAAAAATTAGAGCAGGAGCGGTTAATCGTTTAACTACAGCTGACTAGGTAGGCACTGATACTAAGGTACATTTTCTGGGTAATGTTACCAATCTGTAGTTGACAATTTATCTTATGTCACAATTGTAACTGTCTATACCGGTACACGACAACTGACCGCCGTAAACTGGCCGCGACACTACTGACCGCCATAAACTGACCGCGAAGCAAACTCGCCACTACGACAACTGACCACCAAAGCACGAGGCTCGAAAAAACACTTTGCACCTTTCCGCTTCGCGACATTGTTTACTTAATGTCCTAGATAATTTGGTAGTAACTTAGCACCTTATTGCTTGTCAAACTGGGTTTATTTTTTTGCGGTAAAATTTCGGACAAATGTCCGAATTTGCTCAAAAGATTTCGGATACGTAAATTTTTTCGGCAAGATTTATGAACACAAGAAACCGCTCGTTTGCATCAACTGCAGACAAATTAACGCGATGGAAACTAAATGTTGCAATTGCTGCATTATTTGAACACTATAGTTATGACACAGCATATTCATTCTGGCTATCAAGCTCCAAGTGAGGCCGGCACAAGGTTAGCGGATGCTCCAGCTCAGATGCAACGCTCAAAGAGCTAAATGATTTGCTTATTGACATTGCATAAACTTCTTTGGATTTCCCTTTTTTTTTAATTATTTTATCTGAAAAGGAAGCATGTCATATTTGTAACCACAAAAACGTAAACATACTCGATTGTAATCCAATAATCAAAACGTACGACAGTGCGCTCGATTTTTGCCAGCTGACACTGCGCATTATTGCGTCCGTTCATTGATATCATTTTATCTGTTTGTATTGAAAGCGTTCCGAGTTTTTACGTGGCTTTGGCGTGATTATAGTTTCGTTTTCAAAACTAGTCTCGTGTTTTTGTGACATGCAGTAATTATTAACATTTGATTTAGTAAACTTGTAAAACCGTTCGCTCATAAATCTTGCTGAAAAAATTTTAAATGTCCGAAATTTTTTGACGTTCGTCCGAAATTATACTGCAAAAAAAAACTCAGTTTGAGAAGCGGTAAGGTGCGAAGTTACTACCAAATTAACACGGACATTAAGTAAACAATTGTCGCGAAGCAGTAACATGCGAAGTGGTTTTTCGAGCCTCGCGCTTTAGCGGTCAGTTGTCGTAGTGGCGAGTTTGCTTCGCAGTCAGTTTGCATGGCGGCCAGTATGCGGCGGTCAGTTGTCCGTGTTCAGTCTATACTGACCCCAGAGTCCAGACATTTGACACCAGCTGAATTAACGATCTGCAATTTCTCTAACGTAATTTCAGCTATAAAAATGCATCAATTAGAAGCACCAAAACCAGCTTAGTTTGACTTACAATATGATGAAGTATTGGTATGACAAAACTAAATCCTGCCAAAATGGCAAGTAGGCAGGCCTATTTGACAGTTGAATAAATCTAACATTTTACTGAATACTGTAGAGCAGAAAGGTGCAATTTACAGACCTATATAGGAACGAACTTCTACCAGCAGTCTACTGAATTAGGAACCATCTCTAATTTTAAATAATTCACTGTTTTGTAAGAGTAGGTGCATACAACTACCCCTGTACTAGTACTCCAGAGATAAAACATAGGAGCATCTTCTTCAAAAAAAGGAAGTTGGCTAGATCCTGCTTGGCCTAAATTTATACACATAGCTGGTTTTCCCAATCAGAATCTACTACTGGCAAAATAGGCACAACGATATATTCCTCTAAAAAAAAGCTCCAGCAAAAGCTAACCCAAGGACTTCAATAACTTTCCTTGAAATTGCTAAAATGTGATTCTACCAAATAACTTGTCAAATATATAAGCTTAACACCAACCTTTTAATTCCATCTTCTCCATTAACCACTTCACATTGAAGAAAATCTAAAATTTCTTCATCGGTAGCAGACCAAGGTAATCCGCGGAGTCGAATAGCATGTCTTTCTTCACTCATTTTGTTTTAGATTTGAAATGCAATTAACCAATAATTAAATTTCTAGATACTGTTTTAAGTTGACACAGCAACAATTAAACCAAGCTGAAAAGTCAAAACGCTTACGGTAATACACTGTTACACTCATTCAGCATTAGTCTAGGTCAGGGATGTCCGACCTGCAGCCCACTTAATGTTTGGATGCAGCCCACTATTGACTCAAAGTGAATAAATTTTTTTTAGCAAATTTACCAAGTAGAGAGCGCAAGAGCCTTCATGTAGTTTAACGAAAATACTTTATATTTAATAAATAAAATAATTAACGTAAACAATTTTAAGTCATTAGTTAGCCTAATAATCTTTTCACAGTAATAGCCAGCTCATATTTGGAAACGCTTTTTATGACGATGATTAAATCTGCTACAACTCGAAACCCAGCACTTTTTTCGATTTGAAGCACTGTTTGGGCCTGAACTACTTTAAAAAATCTTTTCACAGCTGTTGGAAAGGCAGTTGGACCCTCAGAAGTAAATATGGATATGACAATAGCAAGTGAAAAGTTTGGTGTCGGAGTAATAAAGAAGCTTTGTCAGAGAGTGCTTGATGGGAAAGGTATGCCAGAAGAATGGAAGACAAGTGTTGTTGTTCCAATCTTCAAAGGAAAGGGGGATGTGATGGATTGTGGGGCATATAGAGGAGTAAAGCTACTGAAGCATGCAATCAAGATAGCGGAGAGAGTGCTGGAGAACAGTATAAGAGGATTGATAATGATAGATGACATGCAATTTGGCTTTATGCCTGGGAAGGGCATGACTCATGCATTGTTTATTCTCAGGAGAATGCAAGAAGAGTTTCGAGAAAGAGAGCAAAAGCTGTACATGTGTTTTGTGGACTAAGAAAAGGCATTTAATAGGAAACCGAGAAAAGTGATGAAATAGACATTAAGAAAGAAAGGATAGGCAGATGTGTTGGTGCAAGCAGTGATGAGTTTATACGAGGGTTCAAGGACGAAAGTTAGAGTTGGATCTGGGAGATTGGAAGAATTTTGGGTATGGGCTGGTGTGCATCAAGAGTCTGTGCTATCACCACTGATATTTGCTTTTGTGGTTGATGTTGTGACAGAACATGCAAGAGAAGGATTATTCAATACAATTTTGCACGTGGATGATCTGGTGCTGAAAAGTGAAAATTTGGATAATTTAAGGGAGAGGTTCCAAAGATGGAGAAGTGCATTGAAAGACAAGGGATTGAAAGTGAATGTTGGAAGAACTAAGATGATGGTGAGCGGAACGGAAGGAGAAATTGTTTTGAGCAAAATAGATCCTTGTGGAATATGTGGCAAAATGGTTGGGTTTCACTAAGCCTGTCCATATATCCAATTTATGTGGGCTTTTTGCATAACAATTAAATTTTTGATGTCATAATTTAAAAAAGTGATTATGACATCAAGCCACAGCAACAAGCCCATACATAAATTGGACATATGGACAGGCTAACTGTGTGTTGCGCACAGTGTACGAAGTGAATGCATGAGAGATGCACGAAAATGAAAAAGGTAAAATGCAGTTCTGCAAGACATTTTGTTTGTAGAAGATGCACAGATGCTGGAGATGGCACGGAAAAACCAGTGGAGGTATTATGCGATGAAGTGCAGACTGACACTGTGAAGAGATTTTGTCATTTAGGAGACAGGCTGAATGCTAGTGGTGGATGTGAAACTGCAGCGACATCAAGAGTTAGGATTGGATGGATGAAATTTGTAGAGTGCAGAGAGTTGCCACATGGGAGGTTTTCTCTGAATGAATGGGATGATTTATTGCAGTTGCGTAAGACAAATGTTGCATGGAAGTGAGACATGGTGTTTGTGGGAGACTGAAATGGCAATTTTGAGAAGAACTGAAAGAGCCATGATGAGGTGATGTGTGGAGTGAAATTAGTGGACAGAAAGAAAATGGAAGAGCTGATGGAGATGTTGGGTTTGAAGGAAACGTTGGATAAAATGGTAAAGGCAAATGGAGCAAGATAGTATGGACATGTGATTAGAAGGGATGATAATAATATACTGAAGAAGGCAATGATGATGGAAGTGAATGGGAAGCGAAAGCGTGGACGGCCAAAACTGACATGGAGGAGGCAGGTGGAAGAAAGTCGGGTTAAAGATCGAGGAAATTGGAGATTGAACGAGATAGGGGGAAGGTATGAGAGCAATTCGGCTACTTTTGGGAATGAGAAGAAAAGTGGATTGGAACTGGAAGTGATGAGGATGGAACTGTATGGTGTGTCGCATAGTATCTTTCATAGAGAACAACTTTGTAGAAATCTTTATTATAACACATGTTCTCATCTTGAAAATTTTTTGATTTCTAATACGCACTGTTTGCTCATAAAAATTATTTTCATGTTTTAGACGTGGCTTGATTGAAAACCATCTTGCTAAAACTAAATTAACTGAACCGAACAGGTGTGACAGACTTGATGACCCTTAGTCTTTCTGTTATTATCCTCCAAAGCTTACACAATAGATCTTGACACAGTGTGGTATGGTCAATTGAGGTAATGCTGGGCTTTTTCTGAAAAAAAAATCGGTGTAGCTTCACTTACACTCAAGAAAAAAAAGAAAACGCACCCACAAATACATCATTGTACAGACCTCCTTTTCCAAAAAAATTTGGATCGCTAACTCCTTACAGTTACCTACGCAGCAATTAAATAGTCGTTTTTTTAATGCGCGGTTTTCGCGAATTGCATGACGTAATGCACTTGACTCACGTAAATCGTCTTAGCAGCTAGTTAGAACAAAAATTTAATTTGCAATGCCCAGGGCATATTTCCTTGAACTTTCGATTAAAATATTAGTCTCAAATGCCTTTAACAAAATGTTCAAAACAAAAACTTTCTAACCTACTTTTAAAAATTCAGTTTTTACCCCTTCCCTAAACTTTTTAACAGCCTGTCGTAACTTTTTTGTTTTTCAGATTGCAGTCGACCTAGAAGCGCTATTTTGGTATCAATGAGTTTAGGTAGACCTCTGCTACCGCATGGCGGCAAAAAAGGAATACCGATGTATTGCAAAGTGGCAATAAAGATCTAAAAGCGCATTGGACGAATTTTCAGCAATTCAAAAACAGCAAATTTCGATCCTTTGATTTGTTATGTGAGAAACAAAAAATAGCGTCAATTTCATGAAGCTTACATATGAAATAACTTCATTGTAGAATGATTATGACGTCAGTTCTTGGAGAGGTGTACCTAAAAGTAGCCCCGATTTAGTTAAAAAACAAAAATAGTAATCAATTTTACATAGCTCACTTTCATGCGAAATAAAAGCGATATTGCAAAATCCTTGGACTATGACGTCACCCCTAGGTAGCCCTGAGTTAGTTTGTGAGAATCAAAAAAGTATTCACATAATCTATTCAATGTAGCTCACTTGTAAACGAAGTAACTGTGACGTTGTGGAATGACTATGGCATCATCCAGTGACGTCAGTTGTCGGAAAGGGTAGGACTTTTCCTGGGTACCCAACTTCAGAACTTACCGGGGAATTTAACTTCCGCAAATAACCCATAACAAAATTTTAGGCAATAGCTTAAAAATTTTGTATCTGTTCAGACCCGGCCGTTTGCCTGCCTTGGTGTGTTTAAAACTGCGTTAGCGCATTTTACAAAGTGCAAACGTGCATTGGCATGTTTCGTCCAATGCGCTTTTAAATCTATTTACTTGCTCACGATGCACACAAACGGTGATTTTCGCTGAAATTTTCAGTGAATGCTGGGTAGGTTAGAGAAAGTCATCACTAAAAAAAAAATTAAAAATATTAAGAATCGTTACAGCGTTTAATACAAAAAACCGCCGCGCATTTGACGTTTTTTGGCTAAACTGCGACAAGCCCATTGCAATGATCGTGCACGCATTCGAAGGCGTATTATGTCTTAATAAGCCCATTAGCATGGTCTGTTATAAAGCGCTTTGTGACGTAGGCCAATTCTATTTGCTTTTTAATTCACTGCATCTACTTGTTACATGCAGTTTGCAAATGACTGATAGGACTAATAAGCATTATAGCACCAGTGAAGAAGAATGGGGGGGAGCATGGAGGAGTATAGAGAATTTGGGGAGTATGGATGGTGCGGTAATTTTTGATAGTTGGGTCAAGTATGGGGGAAATACATGAGTGGGGAAAGTGGGAAAGTATGGAGAGGTGTGGAAGATGAAGAGTAGGTGTGTGGAAGTGTGTTTGGGGTGTGGGGAGAAGTGTGGAAAGGGGTTGGAGTGGAGGCAAAGGGTGTAGGAAAAGGGGAGGTGGGGGTGTGGGAAAGTGTTGGGAGAAATCTGGGACAATCCAGGGGAGCAGGAAAGTGTGGTGTCACGATCTGGGACCCCAACTCTCTTGACCCAACCCCCTGACCCCAGCTCCCCCGACCTCACCTCTATTCCATATGTAGGTTAAAAGAAAGAAAACAAAAAGAATTTGAGTTGCTAAAAGGCATGATTGCGCTTTTCACGTTTTTTTCGTACTTTACGCATTACCCTGTTTCACTATATTCTTTTAACAAAACAGAGTTGACGAATTAGGGAGAAATTTGTTGCAGCGATGAATTAGGAAAATTACCGTACTATATGGCATCGTATGCCATACTATTCCATAAATAAGAGAAAACTCTTAATTATGGAATAGTATGGCATAGCACAGTATGGAATAGTATGGCATACTGCATAGTATGGAATAGTATCAGGAGTAAGGCATGGTATGAAATAGTAAGTAAGGCACTGTGGTATAGTATGGCAGAACTGGGCAATAGGATGTTTGGGGCACTAGAGTAAAGGGACGCATCTAAACAGTAAAATTTGGGGTGAATGGCCCTCAGGGTAAATGTGCCTCAGGCCTAAATTAGGGGAAAAGGACCTCAGGACAGGACGGTTGAAGCAATAAATGGACCCTAAGAATAGGATGTTAATTTTGGGCACTGGGGCATATGCTATGCATAAATGGGGCTCTAGGACCAATGGGCCTCAGAGCATTTGGGGCAATAGGGGATATGGGTCTCAGCATGTTTTGGTCCCTGGGGCTAACGAGCCTTAGGATGGTTGGGACAAAATACTATTCCATTCTATTTCATACTATGCCATACCGGTACTATTCCATACTATCAGTAGAGACTATTTGACCAACTGGTGGTTTTTTCCCTTATCAAGGGAATGTACCCTGATTGGCGACATTGTATACCTCGATCAGGGGAAATTCCACCTACTGGAACCATAAACAGATAAATAACATGAAAACCTAACTTCACAAAAAACTACTCAAAAGGGCAAAAATAAACATCACCATCGTGTTTCCCGACCTTCAAAACCCAATGTCTCACTCTAGAGAAAACACTGCTAGAGACACTCGTACCGGTATTGTATAATTCTAGTACCACAAGTTAAGAAACAAAATGCACAAAGCCATTTTTCTTTGCATAAACAGGCCAATATTGGCCTAATGCATAAAATACTTAAGTTAAAGTCAATTTTGAAATAATTAAATTGTTACCATAGCTATGACACTGGTGGCCTATTCAATCCACAAGTACCGGTAGCGTTAAATTAGTGTTAAACAGTTAAAGCACTTTGTTTAGTCTGTTATGCATGTACTATCAGATTGAGTAGCCTATATCAAACGTAAAAGTTAGTGTCTTTTATTTCCGTACCGTCAACACAAGAATAATATGCATAAACAACATACAGTATAATTGGACAGCACGAGAAAAGGGAAGAAGCAACAAAACGATAAACGTTGTAACATGCAAGGGAAGAATAGG
Source organism: Trididemnum miniatum (assembly GCA_964006365.1). Classification (NCBI taxonomy): domain Eukaryota; kingdom Metazoa; phylum Chordata; class Ascidiacea; order Aplousobranchia; family Didemnidae; genus Trididemnum; species Trididemnum miniatum. The sequence continues at coordinate 14,969,840 of OZ023242.1, read as the reverse complement.
AAATCAAGAAAAGTAACATGAGAAGCATGGTTGCAGCATCCAAAAAGACTTCTTCACCGTGCATAGATTACTTGCATAAGTTACTATATATTTGTTGGAATTCAAACCAGCTTTAAAGTGATGCAAGTGACTTTACGGAGCAAGTACCGGTAGTTTATTGGTCTGGGTTTGGTTAAGGCTTGCAAGTACCGGTACTAACATTATTCGGTTGATCTCCAGTTTGCTCTTTGCGATTTTGAAAAACACAATTTTGGTTCAGTTAAGCTGATAAGGTTCTACAAAAATAGCATAAAACCGGTATATAAAACTTTGGTTCAACTCCTGCTGTAAACTACTGGTATCGTATCTTGTGAGTTCTGACCAGTGTTACCTTTAAGGAGCAAAATTTGAGAAAAATGAGAAATTTTGGGCAAAATTTTTCAATTTTTGCACATTGTCATGATGATTAAAAAGCAAAGTAATTAAAAGTGCCCAAGTTTTTTGTGTCAAATGTAAATGCTTTACCATAGAAACTCATATCTTCAACAAAAATTATTCCAGACCTTGAAATGTTTGGGCAAACTTTTAGTGACTTTCATATTTGGACAAATTCGCACTAGCTTAAATCTTAGAGGGAACAGTGGTTCTGACTTCTGACCATCCGCCATAGTGACTAGGCTATACATAGTAGCACAAGACCTTACCGCAAATTACTGGTACAGTACCGATAGTTTTTTTTTATTGCGTATATATCCTCCTATCACGAGAAAGCGATCAGTGCGCTAGACTATACAAGCTCGCTTAGGAGTTGCCAGCCATCTGTATACCACACCAAGATGGGGGAATCCCGCAAAAGTGCCCTTCCGGCCTTCCCCACGGCACAGCAAGTAAACTTGCTACCTTGTATTCAGTGTTCAGTGAATACGATCAATGCAAACAAGCAAAGTACGCAGTACGGTAGGCTAGTCTACCAGTACTGTACAGCGTACTGGTACATGCGATAGACTATGAAACACCAGTAACTGGTTTCACCCAGTATGTACCAGTACTGACTACTAGGCCTAATTATAGTGTTCCCTTTAGAGTGAGAAATTTGAGAAAAATGCGAAATTTTTGGGCAAATTTTACTGATCACTGATTTTGAACCAGAAACTAATAATATATAGGATGCAAAACTGAAAAACTTGAACAAAAAACTTGAATATTTTAATGCAAGACTGTAGCTTGTACCGGTATCTTGAAAAAGCAAATTTAAAGCAAAAAATTCGTAAAAGGGTCCTCTAACTGTCAAAGTAGTGAAATCTTTGGGCAAATATTTCAATGAATTTATCATTTGGGCAAATTTGCACCAACTCAAAATCCTAGACAGCTAGAGAGAACTCCTGAACACTGCTACTGATGTATAATTTTGCTTTAAATACTGACTCTATAAACTGCACTGCTGCATTCAGCTGCGCACTAATTGTCTATTATTATCATCAGGGAATTTTACGGCGCTTTGTAACTAAGAATGTTTTTTAGCGCCAGGACTAATATTAGGAAAAAAAAACAAATATAAATGAATGAGTGACACAACAAAATGAGTCAGTTTCGATGACAATGTCTTCATCAGTTCACTCGGGTGTTACTAAATAGTACATGTCCGCGATGTCCACGATGTCCGCGATGTCAACGATGTCCGCGATGTCCCAAATTGCGATGTCCGCGATGTCCCAAATTGCGATGTCCGCGATGTCCACGATGTCCGCGATGTCCACGATGTCCGCGATGTCCAAGATGTCCGCGATGTCCACGATGTCCGCGATGTCCCAAATTGCGATGTCCGCGATGTCCACGATGTCCGCGATGTCCACGATGTCCGCGATGTCCCAAATTGCGATGTCCGCGATGTCAACGATGTCCGCGATGTCAACGATGTCCGCGATGTCAACGATGTCCGCGATGTCAACGATGTCCGCGATGTCAACGATGTCCGCGATGTCAACGATGTCCGCGATGTCAACGATGTCCGCGATGTCCGATGTTGCGATGTGCGAAATTGTTCAGAATTAAAATGTGCGAAATTGTTCGAAATTGTTCAGAATCAGAATGTTCAGACTGTTAGACAAGTGATTTCATGGGCTTTTGTTTGACCACAGTCGCAGACGATGGAGAAGATGAACTTTTAAAAGAAAATAAAGACTGAGACTGCAGTAGTCTGCCTGAGTACTAAGTTATATACTGTACTTTGTGATTACCAGGTGATAATTCTCAGTTTGCAATGCATCAAAGTGCAAACAGAAGGCTATTTATTGTTGTTAAATCGCTAAATCCAATGTCAGTTGGGCAATGACTAAGAATAATACTGATATGTGAACATACTATCAGTCAGTCAGTGGCGGTTTTTGCTTCACATTGTGGAATAGGCTATCAGTACCTCTGAAATTATTGGGTGGGAAGTTGAAACTCAGAACTGGATCTGGGGTTGAACTGCCTTAGCTAAGCTACCGTGTGAGGGCGAGGCTACCCTACCATGTCAACAAAAAGTTTACGTAGGATGGGTACTGTACTGGGTATTTCCGCAATAGTTCTATTAGGAAAAGTCATGAATGATTAAACCGTTAAAATGTGTTTTTTTATAGTTTGTTGATAGGTTATCAAATTTCCAACAAACTGCTCAGTGCTACTGTAACGGTATTCAAAAAATATTTTAGCATTTAGCTTAAAAATGAATTATATTTAAGTACCAGTACTCATTGTCAATCGGTAAGTCAACCCTCCTCTCTGCCTTTCTTAAGACTACTGGTATTGGTTACGATATTTTAACATTTACCGGTACTGTGTTGTTGCAGGTATTTTCAAATAAGGAGTTGCTAAATATTGCTTTTACATATTTAAACAACTACTAGAATGGATCCTGCACATGCAAGAAAACAAATGAAGTATATATCAGTGTGGGGCAATCTGGTAATGCTGGTTTTACGCTGAATGTGGTCGAATTTGCACAAAAGTATGAATAACTGTGCATAATAGAAAGTTGGTTGTATTGCATGATTAACAGCAAGAGCATTCACCAATCATCCTGAAAGTATACTCAGCATTCAAGTCGTCCTTGATGTTTAAATAAAAATTTTAGGGGTGAACAATTTGACTTATATACCCTTGAAAATGCATTATTTTGTGTTGATCAACAAGTGCCTGCCATACTAATATGTGAGGCAAACTCACTTGCTCATCACACCAACAAAAGTTTATATGTTTCCATTCATACATCGAGAAAACAGTGAAAAAATTAATGGACCTGTGAACTGGGTCCAAGCATCTTTCTCCCAGTGGACTACAGATATTAGGTGTTTAGAAAATGTTATACAACATAAGTAAATGTTGGTGCTAATTGTGATTACCGGTAACAACTTGTGGATACTGTATGGACACGTTTGGTAGATGACGGATAAGTAGTTCAACAACGATCTTTTCAAGAATTTGAAAGCTGAAGTTATGGGAACTCAGACGTCAAAATCACTTTAAAAGCTATTGATTTATGGTTTTGGAAAGGATCCTCTCGTCAGCAACGAAATTAAAGAAAAAAAGTCTGAACCCACAGAAAAGATTATTTGCAAGGATGATTTGGGGAAAAATAAAAACGTTTTGCTAATGTTCTGCAACAATATCTATATGGTTTTATGTACATTATTAGGACTTGTTGTTGCCTGTTGGTGCACAGTAGCTTTGGTCACTGTGCTTTTCATCGTCTTTTTTTCCGGCTTGCTGCTTATGTTGTTGTTTTTTTTGTATGCAGTTTTGAGTATGTTTTTTTTTCTTTTGTTTTTTTGCTTTATCTCTGGCTGTTGTGCTTTATTTATTCTTTCTATGGGCTAATTTAGCCTGAAATAAACTGATTGATTGATATGATCACAATAAACTGAATAGGTTTATTTGTATGTTTTACATTGCGTGCTCAAGGCAAAGCTATTATCTTTTATTTTACTTTCATCAAAGTTATTGATTTTCAATCCATCACCTTTTTTAATTACACTGTATATACGTTTTTTTCTTTCACTTTTCGCAAGTGATTTGTTGGCAGCATAATCAAACGGGATAAAGTTGTCGGTTGGGTGAGTCAATGTGAGCTAAACTGTAAACAAGAAAACAAAATGGCCATGCCAAATAAGTAAATCCAGCTGTTCATTACGACTAGCACCAGTACAGTAGCTTCGATAAAAATTGTGATTAAAAAGCATACCGTACTCTATTGTTGTGGTAATATAATCTCACTGTTCACCCTAATCAAAATCATGATTAGTCTTGATAATTATAGAGGATATAGAATTACTAGCGTTTATGCAACCATTAAAAATTCTGGATTGATGTCTCTAAAGTTTATGTTGAACATGACATAGTTATCATTGTTGGGTATGTGTCCATGGTTATGATGTTCGTTGCCTTGCTTTTGTTGTAAAGATATTTTTATTGAAGGAGCTGGTGAAATGGTATCAATCAGAATGGGCTCTTTTCTATTGAGGTCTTATAATTAGCTTTGCGATGCTGTTTAACACATAAATTAGCTTTTATCAAAAACGCAGAAATGTTCTTGAATTACTTATGAAGTGTTACTTATTCTGTTGATATTATGTCATTGGTAATGTGCATTTCAAAATGTTTCCGTCTTTTAATACACAACGAAAGTACGTGGATATGAGGTGGGTAAGAAAAGAAGCATGGTCGAGGTGATAAGTGAGACACGATAATTGGCGTTGAAGAATGTATGTCGAATTGTCGATGGCCGAATGCCCGCCTCTGGAGCTGTAGACTCGAGTCAAACCAATAACTTTAAAATTGGTATTCGCAGCTTCCCTGCTTGACACTCAGCATTAAAGGGACAGTGTGAAGAACATGTCGGCAAGTTTACTTGTGCCGTTGGGAAAGGTTAAAGGTACTTAGCGGGACTCCTCCATCTTAGTGTGGTAGATAGATGGCTGGCACCTTCTAAACGAGCTTGTTATAGCGCTTTGATCGCTTTCTCGTGATGGGAGGATAAATATGCCAACCCCTTCCCCCCGAAAAAAAAAAAAAAAGTAGTCCCATCATTGACCAGAGATGCTGGTGAACAATGGCGCTCTTCGTGCTGTCTGAAGGGCAGTCGCATCAATACGAGGAAAGGTAAAGGACAGATTAAACTGTGTGCTGACTGTCCTCAGCTTATTAGTTGTTGATTTTTAGCCTTTTGGTATAACAGCGTGTTGTAATTCGGCAGCCCTAAAATATTCAACAACGTGATTTTAAGGGCTGTAGGGAAAATATTTACAACCTTTTGTAAACGCCTGATTTCAGACGTCTCATCGTGGCACAATTCGACTTCTATTCCCGTACGCCGGAAAACTCATATCAACACAAAAATAACAACTATGGAAAACGATACACGAGGCAAAACGGATTAATGCTTAGACATGCCAGTCGGTTCTGACATGGCATGGCTGTATGACTGATAACATCAAAAATAAACTTGGCCTACATAAAAACGAACCAACATAGCAACAAAATAACCACTGGCTTAGGCTTCTACCAAAAAAGCCGAATAATAATGATTTATGTTCAATTTCTGCTCAAAGTCTCGGTGACGAAGATTTTGTTCGATTTGAATTGACTAGGCTATTTGTTGGACGGTGGACTTTTTTATTTGGCTTCAAACTGTCTCTTATGCGGTGAACGCTGAACGTCGATATGGAAACTGTGAATAGTCGACCAAGTTGTAAATTATCGGTTGATCCAGTTAGGAGTCGAACTTTTAAGTTTTCTTTTTCGATGCAGACACACCTAAAAAGATCTAAAAATGATTCCTGAACTTCCCTTACACATGACTTGCAGCTGCTGTAGCACCAACGCTACGTACAAGCAACAAGCATATGAAGCACTGCTGTGGCATAAAATCAAAAGTTATTCAAAATGCATGTGATTTGAATACCAATAAAGTTCGACTGTCAAGGAGGCTCCGGAGTTTCACTGGTATAGTGGTATACCTACATACCAAGGAACGTCGTACTTTTAACGTTGAGCTCCAACAACGAATTACGTAACAAGCCAAACTTATTTTTACCATATTTGGAGTTGCAAGATATTGCGGCGTTCCCTCTGAAGTTTTTTTTGGCTTGAATGCCGCCGCTTCTACTAAAGTTATCTGCATCCGGTTCCAGTTTCCGGCTGTCGGAAACCTTTGTCGGCGAATCCACTTCATCTTCCAACTTCCGATTCCACATTCTTGGAAAGAAACTAACATCAAAAAAATAAAAATTTGTAATAAAGCTTCGATATATAAAAAACATAGTTCTGAAACGAGCTCTGCTCGCGAGCTCGTGCGAGCGAGCTCGTACTTGTTGCTATCAAACTCGCCTTTTTAACAGGTACTCATAAGCCTCTGAGCGAAGGTGCACTTATAGTTAAAAAGAAAAGAACGCATCGCATATTCACAAAAGCTACTTACACCCAGGGCCGGATTTACCAATAGGCTAGGCAGGCTGAAGCCTAGGGCCTCGGAGAAATAAGGGGCCTCGTCACGAACAACGAAGACCTTCTTTTTATCAAGATCTTTTTTTGGAAATCGACCATCAAAGACCTTTATAGGCCTAAACGTAGAGACAAGACCTTTATAGGTCTAAACGTAGAGACAAGAGCGTATTTAGGTGGGAGCATTGTGCCTTAGCCCCCTTTTTGACTTTGCCTTTTAGTAAAAAAGAACAAAATTAATGGTGCCACGTGACTAAAGTATGCCATACTCTTTTAATGGTTTCTGCAGCTTATGGCCAGGGGACTGGGATGAGGGGTATGCATACTCCCACCAGCCATTTTCAAAAATGTTTTGATGTATACAATTTTTTCCATCATTTCAAACTTTTTTGATAGCAAAAAGCCTTACGCCTTCAGCACGTACATCGAAAACGAGCGAACAAAATGCATCATATTTGGCAAAGCTCTCACGAATAGGGTCAAAAAATTAAAAAAAATTTGCGTGAAAATTATTCAAAAAGCACTAAAATAATCACTAAAGCATTAACTGGCGGCCCGCGGTCCAAATCTGGACCTTCCAAATGCTGAAGCTGGACCCCAATAAAGTTTTTAGCCAATCAAATATTTTCCAAGTTATAACGTAAAACTTTATCATAAATACAACAGAATAAACCTTAAAAATAGGCGAGGTTTTTGTTTGTCCTGTTGTAACCTTCTCGTGGGTGCGATCGAAGAGTTATGCGTTAATTAAGATATAACTTTAACTAAAATCGACTGGTTAGTGTATCGATTAAGGATAACGTTATCTTTGTGGCAGGTCTTGGGTTGGATTCCCGGGCTATTTACATTGGACACATTGTCGCCATCAGCTCGCTACAGCTGCGATGTTTCTACGGAGCTGCATTGCCTAGGCGCTAAGCCGCGGAAATTGGCCCCACTACTCGATACACGCTTCGGCGTAATATCCCGAGTATAGCGAAGATTTGATTTTATTTAAATTCTTATCTTACAGCGCGCCAAAAATAGCGACTGAAGGCACTTTTCATTTAGTATTTTTAAAACAATAATGGATCGCAATGGAAGGTAACAAGTAAAAAGATAACGATAAATGCGATGGAGAGCCCCGGTGTTCATGGTATTACGCCGAAGCGATAACCAGCGCACGTGACAGGGCCTATCTCTGCGAAGTAGCGTCTAAGCAACACACCCAGGAGCGGATCCAGAAAGTTTTGGTGGGGGGATGTAATTTTGAATTAGGTTGAATGTTAAGTAAATGCAAAGACGTTTAGACCCGCAAATGGGCGTAAATAAGCCTTTTGAAAATGTTTGATGTCAGAGGCGTATACAAAATTGTATTTGAGGGAAGGAGCACCAATTTATGTCACTTTTTCAAGCGTATTTTTTTCCGGCAGAGTTAATTTTAAGCAACTTAAGTACCAAAAACGACTCTAGGGGATCCGGGGGCATGCTCCGCAGGAAAAACTTTGAAAATTTCATTTTGCAATGGCCATTTTAGTGCTTTTTGAAGAATTTTTGGGAAACTTTGTCATATTTTTGGTCCCTAACTTTGAGTGCTTCACCAAATAACATGATGCATTTTGTTCGCACAGTTTCAATTATGCGTGCTTAAGGCGACTAAGACGTATTGCTGTGAAGAGGTTCGAAATTATGGAAAAATGTTATTCATCCAAAACATTGTTAAAAATGGCTGGTGGGAAGGAATGCATACCGGTACCCCACACCTCCCTCTGGATCCGCTCCTGAACACACCTTTGAACTCCAAAGAAACATAGCAGCGGTGGCAAGCCGTTGGCGATTCTTACCCTGTCCACATGTCCAGTTCAAGCAGCTCCGAAAGCCCACGGGCTGTCTGCGTCACAATTGAAATTTTCATGTCGTAATCACTTACTTCAACAAATTGACTAAGAATCAAAAAATGGTTATGATGCCGCAAGCGTGTCGGTCATTAGAACCACTCAAACTCGACATGTGGACAGGGTAACTACGTCCGATTTGGTAACCCGGAAATTGAACCCTAAACCTCCCGCGCCGATAGCAAGTCTTCAATTATTTAGTCAACCGACTAGTATATTTTTTTTGCCCTAATCAAATCAGCCATGAATTTGTTTCTGGACCTTTGCAAATAATGAAGTTGTCTTTCTGGACCGATCCTGATTATAGTTGAGTAGCCCTGCACTACAGCATGTAAATTTTCAAAATTTTTCCGGGGGAGCATGCCCCCGGACCTCCTAGAGCCTTTTCTGTGTCTCAATCAGCTTCAAATTAGTTCTGCCGAAACAAATACGCTTGAAAAAAATGTGGAAATTATGCCCCCCCCCCCATTCAAAATTTCTCGCTACGCCACTGCTTAAAGATGAGTCTGATCGTTGCTCATTAGGGCCTCATTGATCAAATAGCCTAGGGCCTCTCATTGTCTAAATCCGGCCCTGCTTACACCCTTTATAACAACTATAGTAACACGAAACCATGAATACTAACTCGATACGAGCTAACAGATAGGCGTCCTGCCATACAGATCTTACTCAATTAGCTGCAATACTACAACTATAAATCGCATTATATCGATACATGAAAAATACTATTATAGTCACACTAGTCAAACCCCCATCATTCTGAAATTAAGTTATTCCTAATTAATGAAGCATGAAAAAACGGTAAAAATTTATGAAGGCATAGATAGTGGCATGGCATACACATCAAAACTAGACCTACCTACATCTCTAATTAAATGAAAATGCCTCATGAATCGCGAAGTCCAGATTTCTGAGAACCTTAAATATTGAAAGTGGATGTTTTTGCCACACCATTATTTTTATGGTTGATATGTTCCACGAAATTAAATCTTTAAAAACATTGAAATGGACCAATGGTGTATACCAAAATAGAGTTATGGAATGGCATATATAATATATATGCAGTTTGTGCACTATTGGATTGGTCCTGCATTTTTCTTTTGGCTTCATACATACGCCTTGTAGAAGTCTATTTGGAATTTACGTCATGGCACATATGTGTTCCGTTGGCCCTTAAAGGGTCAACTAAGTATTACATATCGAAGAACTCTATCAACACTTTGACCAGACAATAAACATCAGTCTATGACAACGCAGAAAAATCTAATTTACCTTATCAATAGACTATTGGGAGACTTTTGGGAGTCACAGACCTCCAGTTCGCCATAAAATAGACCGTTAGGAACGTATAGATAAGAGCACGCTGATATTGAAAGTGCGAACTTGCAATCCTGAAAATACCGTTATGTGCTTAGCATCAAAAACTAGAACCAGCAAAATATTAAATGCAGCTAGTTATCTTGCAGGTTTCGTGGGTAAGCCTCACTTCAATCACTTAGCGTGATTCCCTCAGCGTGATTTCCAGTAGTGTATTCAGCGGGGGATTGTTTTATGCCATGCTTCCTCCCCTTTTGCCTCTCTTAATTGGATTTTCACAAAGTCCAGAAGGAACGGCAGTTGAAGATTAAGCAACTGCTGGAGCATGTGGTCGTGCCCCCTCCCCTTTGAAACTTCTCGCTATGCCACTGTCAGTATGGTACAGATAGCCGGAAACTCCTAAGCTAGTTCGTACTAGCGCTTGATCTCTTTCTTGTAACAAGATAGGTAAATAACATGCAATTAAGCTCAACTGTTTCATTCTAACCTTTCTTTACTTAAAGCCCAATTATAGTTTTGGCGAAGGCGGGATAACATGAATCTTATGTCCCCAAATCACAAACTGGGACGCAATCAGGAAGACTAAAGGAGCAGATGCCCTACTTTAGCTGACAACCAATATTTTGCAGAATACACGCTGGATTACCGCGAGGCATCAACAACTGCCACTACATTCACATTTTTCTTAGTCAAATCATACAATTTTACATTGTTTGGCGTAACGCCAGCGCAGGAGTTGGAGAAAAGTAATTGTAACTTCCACTACAGTTGAATTGACTAGGATATTTGTTGGACGGTGGACTTTTTTATTCGGCTTCAAACTGTCTCTTATGCGGTGAACGCTGAACGTCGATATGGAAACTGTGAATAGTCGACCAAGTTGTAAATTATCGGTTGATCCAGTTAGGAGTCGACTTTTAAGTTTTCTTTATCGATGCAGACACACCTAAAAAGATCTAAAAATGGTTCCTAAACTTCCCTTACACATGGCCATTGGCCAAACTTATTTTTACCATATTTGGAGTTGCAAGACATTGCGGTGTTCCCTCTGAAGTTTTTTTTGGCTTGAATGCCGCCGCTTCTACTAAAGTTATCTGCATCCGGTTCCAGTTTCCGGCTGTCGGAAACCTTTGTCGGCGAATTCACTTCATCTTCCAACTTCCGATTCCACATTCTTGGGAAACATGAAAGAAATAAAAATGTTTTAATAAAAAAGCTTCGATATATAAAAAGCTAGGTGATTCTGTGGGTAAGTTTAATTTCACAATGATAATGACTTGAATCCAGCTAGCTTGGACGGGTGTTTTTGGTCATTGATATAAGATAAAAATATGTGATGTTTAAACCAAATATTCTCACAGGAAAGGCAGTAATTGTAGAAAGGCAGTAATTTTTAGCACGGGAAATTTATTTTCCCAAAAGGCAGCGAAAAAATAGCGAAGAACGAGGTTTCCATAGCACTTTATTGCAGTGATAAATTGTAAAGAAATTATTTCATAAACTATGCTAATCATAATAATGGACTATGGCTTTTAGAAAATATTTTGATAACGTTCCGATAAAATGTTTAAAATAATTTTTAGCACGGGAAATTTATTTTCCTAACAAGCAGCGAAAAAATAGCGAAGAACGAGGTTTCCATAACAATTTATTGCAGTGATAAATTGTGAAAAAATTATTTTTAATTATTAAAAAAAATTAATTATTGATCATTGTTAAAAAAATTATTACAATTATTAAAAAAATTATTTCATTAACTATGCTAATCATAATAATGGACTATGGCTTTTAGAAAATATATTGATAACGTTCCGATAAAATGTCTACAAAAAGAAAAGATAAGCCTATGTTTCCATGTGGTATGTGTCAGTTGGAATGCAATACATCTTGTATTCTATGTGAAACATGTAATTCATGGTACCATCAAAATTGTGTCTCCGCCTCCCAACCTACGTGGGATCAATGGAAACTATTAAATGATATCTCGTTCGTTTGTTCTGCTTGCTACCAAAACAGCGACAAAGAATTCGACTTCTTTAAAAGTGCCTCAAGATTGAATCAGGTAAAACAGTTTTAATTGTATTTTCATACATGAAACGAGCTTGAATACTTGAAGCGCATAATAATTTATGAGCGATGATGCGTGGCGATGTACTGCATGAAAATTCAAATTATTCGTGAGCGCGCTTAATTTTAGGACTGATTAAAATACATTTTTTTCAAATGTGTTGGCGCTAGCTTCCTCTTCAATTGAGTGTAAACACAAATTTAGCGAATTCTATTTGGGTGAAAACTACGAAATATACTATTTTTTCGAGCCATCTAACGGCGAAAAATTTTTACATCTTTTCGGATAACAATGCCAGATGGTTAAGTAAAAGGCAACTACCAATCGCCTGATAATATTTGCAATTCGTTTGGTTATAACACCTTGGTGGAAATAGTCTAGTTAAAGAGCTGCAGATCTTTAATAGTAAAAACAAAAACTATGCACGGTCGTTATTAAAAAACTCTAAATTGCGTCCGCAATAATTCTGAAGGAGAGCAATTATTCTGATACTTCTCTATAATAATGCGCTGAACGAAGTGTGCTTGCCATAGCATTGTAGCACAGTTCTTTTCAGACCTTTCAAAAGTTTATCACATATAAAACGAAAAAAAGCGCTCCTAAAAGTAAGATATTTTGGGGGTATGGTTCATCGAAAAAATTTTGATAAAATTGAATTATTAGTGGCGATTTTAATACATTTCGAACAACTCTGAAGGCAATGTTTGAGTAATATTTTTTCGCCCCAATTTCGACTGTTTGAAGACAATGCATTTTTATATAGGCTAATATTCTATATAGGAGTAGCCCACGTGAGCATAATTGTACACCAAGTAGGCGCATTATGAAAACGGTTCGAATTCTTCAAAAAATAAATTCGCACTTTAGAGCTTTCCGGCATATCTTCGGAGATAACGCCCGACTAAAGTTTGTTAAGTTAGTATCATTTTATTCTATCGTGGTGGGAAACTCTTAACACAAGCGTGAAGATTTGTGAACACAGGAACCATCCGTTAAAATTAATATAGTTGTGCACTTTTTACGCGAAATTAAAGGGAAAGCACGTGGCTCTTCTTGCCCCTCTGCGGACTCCCATCGTTTCACCTTTGCTAAACGTTGGCAGTACTACAAAGAAATCTAGTCGATGCTATCAAGCTTATTTCATACTGATGTAATTATAAGTATCGTTAAACATGATATAAACAAGGTTGCCATATCGTGCTTATTTCTAAGATTTGGGCTTATATTCAAGAACAATGTCTTGCAAAACATAAATGCACTTATGTGCAAAAATGTACTTATTTTCAATTGCCGTATTAGTTTTTTTAGAAAATGAATTAACAAATCTAGGATTTGCATACTTTGTTTTGGCTTTTTGATCAATAAATAGATATCACAAATAGAATTCTATTTGAATAAGCTCGCAGCTGATGATTGTCGTACGTGGTGGCGGCATTAAACACCGTGTAGTGCTTTTGCAATTTTAGCAATGTATGCTCTGGTTATTTTAATTATTGAGCTCTGTATTAAGATACAGACATCAGTCAATTTGTATACATATTACGCGTATAAAAATACTCAATTTCTGTTAACTTGAGAACCGTTATTTTAAAGTTTTTTCAATGTGTTAATCGCTAGCCGAGATTCATACCAAGTGACAGAAATAAGATTCTTCTAAAACAAAATTGTCATCGCACTTTGTCATCACGTCATCGCATGTCTATTTACGTCATCATAATTTCATCGCAAAGCAGCGTGTTTATTACTTGGTGTAGGCAGATGGTAACCCTGCGTGTAAATAAGATATTAGTTCAAAAATAAATGAGCTTGTAATCGAATTGCTTTGGTAAATGCAAGAGCTGTAATGCTGAAACTGTAACATCTGTAATTGCCGCCAATGCTGAGCACTAGCAGCTCGTGCTGTGATGCTTGTTTTCAAATTATCACACTACAGTTATTCATTGAGAAACGCGCATTGAAAAGCAATTACGAACGTATAATTAGAAATCCATTCCGTTAAGCCATTGGCTTTTAATTAGTCTATACCAAATGCTGTAAAATTTGTATTATGAACAATTTACCGTTGCATACAGAACAAGAGTTGCATATCAAATTATTTATCTTGCCCATCACGAGAAAGCGATCAAAGCGCTATAACGAGCTCGCTTAGGAGTTGCCGGCCATCTGTCTAACACGCCAATGTGGGGGAATCCCGCTAAGTGCTTTTCTCAACGGCACAACAAGTAAACTTGCCGGCTTGTTCTTCACACAGCGGGGAACCTGCTTGAGTGTCATCGAGCTTACACTTGTCACAACGAGAGGAAGCTTATCATACAATTTCTTTAAATTCGTCTTCGTTCTTGAAGAATTGGGCAAATATTGTAGTGCACTTATTTAGACTATAGGACAAATTTTACCTGCTTAATGGAAACGTTTTACGTTTTAACAGTAAAACGCTTATCGCTTTATGGCAGTGATTGTCGTGCAGTCAGTTCTTATCACTAGGGAGGAACTGCAAAAAAACATTTAAGATCATAGCGGTGGAATAAACTTTAAAATGTCAACACAAATTTTCTGATTAAATTTAAAAGCTGCTGGCATTTCGGGTTATAATTTTTATATAGGCTCATATTCTATGTAGGAGTAGCCCACGTGAGCATAATTGTACACCAAGTAGGCGCATTATGAAAACGGTTCGAATTTTCCAAAAAATGAACTTTCAGTTATGTAATCAAATATGAAAAGAAGTTTTCGGTTATTTCCAAACAAAACAACACCAAAATGCGACTGTTGTGAACAAAATCAGAGAAATTGAAGGATTAGAGGTGAAAAAGGGATATACGTTATTCATAAAATTTGTGATATGCGTTCCTAATACCGATAATAACAGAAGTTAATGTTGTTACAGGCTGCAAACATGGAAGAGAAGGTGTTGAAACAAATTGCCATTAGAGAGAAGAAATTAATTGGAAATTTTAAAACGAGCGAACCACGAAAACAGATCAGTAAACGATTAAGAACTCACCAGTATTCCGATTCTATATTAAAGAAATATTCAAATATAACACACAAAGCTGCAGTCGAAACTACTGGTGATGGTAGCTGCCTCTTCAACGCCACTTCCATTGCTCTCTGCGGAGATGAAAGCCTGGCAACAACACTTAAAGTACTATGCGGTATTGAGATGGTGAACAACCAGTCCATCTATATCAACCATTCACTGGCACGGGGTTTTGAATTGGTTAGTCCCGACTACTGGGACAGCTGCAGGGATTGTTTCAAAAACGGAGGGTTTTCATCTGCCTGGACAATCCTTGCACTATCCCAGGTGATTGAAAGAAGAATCATATCAGTTTATCCAGCGTGCAATGGCCCAGACGATATGACAAAAGAAATTTTAAGCTGCTCAATATCGGCGAGAAGTTTCTCCAATGACGACCCTATTTACATTATGTGGACGAGGATGGGTCCTACCTCCCAAAAATGTTGGACCCCCAATCACTTCGTACCTCTTGTGAATAATGAATCAATTGATAATCGAAACCAAGACGACATCTGCTACACCATTTCAGAGTCGGACACCTCAGAGAGTACTGCAGGCTACTTTAAGAGCATTTTATCACCAATCAGGGGAAACAACCAACAAGTCATTATAGATGATGGGGACCAATGTAGTTTCAGCTTCCCCACGACATCCTACCACAATAAGGTCACTTCCACTCCTGAGAAATACAAAAGAACGGACATTAGTAACATCAAGAAAAAAGAACCCAACTACGCTCAAATGCACATGGAAGAAGACGAAATAGAAAACATTTTCCCCGAAAAAATGAAAATGGAGAACGATAAAAAATTACCATTGAGAAAAAGAAAACCAAAACGAGAATCAGAACTCATTGCTAGTAAACGATCCTTTCAGGAAAACGTGTTTGCAGATGAAGCTATTCTAACATCAGATTTGGATGAAAGTGATGTAATTGAATTTACCACGAGCATAAAAAAAGCAAAACTTCATTACCAGACAGTAGTGGAAGCAAAGAAACCCGAAAACGCAATTTTTTCCTATATAGATGATAAAATTCCTAAACTAAACCGGCCTACAAAGATTCCGTCACTTGCGCAAGAATCGAAAGAAATCGCAACCGCTTTAACATCTTTTTCAAGTAGCAGTGATTTTGTTGATGACATTGAAATCCAACTAGATAAGTTGTTAAAAGAAGCAAAGAAATCGAAAACATCTCTTTCAAGAAGCAGTGATTTTGTTGATGACATTGACATAAAACAAGATGAATTGTTAAACTTTATAAAACCAAAAAAATCAAGCATCAACCCCCAAAATGATGAATACCCTCCGAATGACTCTATGACAAGCGAACCATATGATGACGAGACTTACATGAAACATGATTTAAAACAAAACTCTTTGCCGTTTGGCGAATTTCTAACCACCAATCAGGTGATTGTTCTTTTGCTTAAAAGTGGCAAAAGCATTCTAGACACAATACCCAAAGGAAAGAAAGAAAATGTATACTATGTAGTTGATAACAGCAACAATTACGAAAGGGGTAAACAAAAAATTTGCAAACGCTTTTACGATGATTGTGGTGCGTGGACATGCAACACAACGTCATCAACTGTATACCTTGAAACAGACAAAGAAGTTTATAAAGAAATTCATCTTATTGATGGTTTGTACTGCAAAAGAAAAACACGTGAAAAATGTTACTTACCTCTTGATCCTCAACCAGATGCAAAGAAGATTGTAGTTGTGAGCAAATATTATTCAAAATTGAAAGTCGACACTCAGTACCGGAGAAAAATTACCTGGATAAAATCTTTTTCCAGTGAATTTGAAAAACGTGCATTTGTTGAATATACTGGAAAGTTCCCTCATCACTCCCCTCATGGTAATTCGAAACACAATAGAAATGTTTACATCCGCACAAGCGAAAAGACCATGGAATCTGTCAAAGACAAAGTTTTATTTGCAACAGGAAGAAAATTATATGATGCACTGCAAACCGATAACAATAATTTACTTGACAAGCCACGTGATCTTAGATTAATATACAACGCCAAAAGCAACCAAGCCAAAAAAAAACTCAATGACTTACACACCAAGCAGAGACTTACATATGGCAAAACTTATGGAGACGAAATATTACAAGTTATTAATATGGCACAAACGCACGAATTCGTTCAGAGAGTAAACCATGGTAAAAATTGTCCCACTTCAATAATTTTGTATGTTGCACAACAAATATTAGATATCAAAAGATTCTGTTGTTCCGGATCTACCGTTTTGGGAATCGATAAAACTTTTAACTTGGGAAAGGTATATGCTACAGTTATGGTATTCAAAAACCTCAGTGTGGTCAAATCCAGCACTGGTGAGCACCCTCTTTTTTTAGGCCCAATTTTGTTGCATTGTAATTCTAATTATGAAACTTTTTCCTTTTTTTTCATTCATTTGCGTGCAGTATTGGGTGATCACAAAAAATTGATTTTCGGAACCGACGACGAACAAGCTCTCCACAAAGCAGCTTTATCGGCTTTCCCTTCCAGCAAGCACGCACTGTGCACTTCTCATTTAAAGACAAATTTGAAACAGTATCTAATCAACAAAGTTGGCCTGGAAAAAAAAGCTAGAAAATTACTCAGCGAAAAAATTTTTTCCGTTCTTGATGCCACTGACGAAGTTTCTTTTGACCTTTTGTGCCGAAAAATTGTAAAGGAATGCGATATTGAATTTTCAGGATTAGCAAGTTATTTGAATAGTCGATTCTTTCCATTGTTAAAAGATAAGGTTTGGAAAGTTTCTTCCTTGGTCGGTACGGAATGGACCAATAACAATAGCGAGTCCATGAATCATGTTCTGAAATGCAAAACAGAGTGGAAACTAAAAAAACTGCCAGATCTTATCACGATTATTTTTGAATTGGTAACGTCTATGTACGTTGATGTGAACAAAGCTGTAGCATCTATTGGTCCATATGAACTAAGTCCTGCCTACAAACAGTTTGTCAGCAGTTTCGACGAATTTAAAGCAAAAACCGGTTCTGAGCAGGCAAAACACATCGAAAACTTCATGACATTCAAGCCAGTCACATCAAGATTGACCAACTATCAAAGCATTAGTACCAACTCCAATTTGATTACTCGAAGACCTGCTAAATCTGCTGGAAAAAAAATTGGACAAAGACGTCGATCTGCAGCAAACAGAGCACCCTCTAATGCAGGTTAAACACATCAATTTCTTGAATAAAAATTTGTAATGAAAACACAGCACAAAAAACAAGTTGAACAGTATTTTCACCCTAACCTGGGATCCTAAATTTCTTTCTCAGCTGCTCTTTTGATTACATATAAGCAATCTAGCACCACTTAACACTTCGTTGCTCCTGCTATTGTATCAAGTATACATTCTTGTTGCCATATTGAATTGTGAATCACATTTCATCCTGGTTGTATTCGTATTCAAAATTGGAAGTTTTGTATTCATTGTTATTGTCCATAAGAATGTTGGTGAAAACTGAATCACACTGACTGAGACGCTGAGACCTTTGATACATTGTGCATGCTTACCTTATTAGGATATTATCACGACTCAAATGACTTTGCCGATGTGATGTCATAACGAGATAAACCTGTACAATGGCTTGTAGGTATCAGCGTCTCAGCTAGTGTGATCGCTCATTTAAGATCTTAAACGCCAGTTTTGAATTTGACGTACTTTTTAACACCTTCAATGAAAAAATAATGCTACCCTTCAATTTTCGTTTAATATAGCCTATTGGTATGTGGGATGATATTAGCTATCAAAACCAAATGGATTTGCACAGTATGTGTTGTGTGCTACTAGAAAAACTTTCATGTGATTTTTATTATGCAATGTGTATTTTGTACAGAAATACTCACTGTTTACTGCATAATAATTTTTTCAAGCACATACGCCAGTAGTTGTCAACTAATTAAGGTTAGTTTTTGGCCCCCTTCTAGAGACTCTAAAAACCAATGGTCCTCTCCTCCACAATACCATTTTCTTTCAGCGCATCATTTGCAATGGCTACATCAGTCTGATGGATTTTAAGTGCTTCCTAATTATTGTTAAACAATATTGCACTGGAAAACCGATGGCTCATATCCTAATTGCTTCCAGTTGAGAGTTGCTGGACTAGCATACTGATTAATGATGTTGTTATGACCTAATGCAAAACCTTATTAAAGCTCTTTTTTTCGTTCCTAATTTTTGTGAAGCATAAGACTAAAAAGAACGTGTATATATTATCTTTTTACAACAATGTTTTTTGTGCTCGATATTGCTTCATAATCGCATTGTATTGTTTTAGCTTGCTTTGATATATTCACTTCTTTCTAAAACTAATAATTGTCAATTTCCAGCCAACAAAGTCAGTCAGTAGTTGCTATATATCACAGCATTTATTGTGCTAATGTTTCAAATTGTGCAAAAAAGGATATATACTGATTAATGATGTTGCTATGACCTAAAGCTAAACTGTATCCAAGCTGCCTTTTTGCATTCACCAGTCCAATGTCTGAATATGTTAAGTGTTAACTGTTTTATTACTTCGTTCCTAATTTTTGTGAAGCATAAGACTAAAAAGAACATATATTATCTTTTTACAACAATGTTTTTTGTGTTTGATATTGCTTCATAAGCACATTGTGTTGTTTTAGCTTGTTTTGATGCATTCACTTCTTTCTACAACTTGTAATTATATACTGCGTTACCAGCCAAAGAAGTCAGTAGTTGCCAGTGCCAACGAGGGCAAATTGTCACTAATTTCTGAATTTGCAACTGTGGAAACACGCTTTAAATTTTCACATTGTAATCTTGCTATTACACTTTTTAAGTTTTAACCTGCAACCAAAACATAATTCTTTCAAGGATTGCAACCACAATTTGATACATTAAAATTGCTTAATCTGTCAATTGCCTACAACTGAACTTATTAGCTATTATAATTTGCAACTTCAACTATGTGTAACAACAAACCATTTTCTAACCACAACAATACCTACTTTGGCAAGTAAGGGGTTGTAATACACAAGCAAGAACCGGTATTCAGGTATTCGTTTGTTTGCTTGCTAAACTTCTTTATAGAGATTATTTTGTCATAAAATGGGGTACCGGTACACTGGTACAGCGATTAAGGAAAAAGCTTACAAATAAATCCCCAATGTAATGTATTTGAGTTTAAGGATGTGATCCTGTGATAATAAATGTTTTACAACTGTTTTACATGCTTCTGCAATCTGATACTGCATTATACTGTTATAGGGCGATCACACTGTCACAAAACTGCAAACTATTGCAGGGTAATTAATGTGGCATACATGTAAACATAAAATGAAAAAAAAACATACCGGTACCACAAGTACTTTGCTATTTTGATGATATCAACACATATCCAATCAAAGCTAAAAAAACATTAACAGTTACAGTACAGCTGGGCTATTGCAATACAATGATCAAATTCTGATTCTTAGAAAACCACATCCAGGACATCTGAAAAATGTACCGGTAATGATATGTATCACTTACCACTTTGAGTTTTACACTAATCAAAATTATCTGCAATAAACCTTTAGTGGGTAAAATTAAAAAAAAAAGCCTCAGACACAGCTCGATGAAGAGTTTGATAAAATTTTAAAAAGATAAAATTGATATAATGTACCCAGTACCTGTGTAATACTAAACGAGAAAAATTAAACGCAATTTTCTTTTTTTTAGATACTGTTTACAAAAATACAAAGAGATAAGTGCCATTACTTCCTGGTCTTCAATACTGACAATCTAACTAAGAAACCTTTAAACATTTAAATAATATTTTGGATTTGTCATATACATACTCAGCATTATTTATGATAAAGGTCGCTTAATTCAGTAACTGAGTTTAAGATTTGTCAATATTGAACTTTGTAAAAAGAAGATTGCATTCAATTTTTGTCATTTAATATAACTTGATAACTTCCCTTTTACTTGAATGTAATCTGTATATTGACTTCAGTCCATTCAGCCAAATCGTCCAGGCCTATGCACTATGTACTCTGATACCTGGGTACTGGCCTAATCCAACCTCTCTGAATCTTAACTAGGGTCAACCTTATTGTAAACCACCGTAAATTCTTTTTTCTTGCTTTGCTTTACATTCACTGCAGTGCTTCAGTGCTCTAAATAAATAGCCTACCTGTAAATTAGTGAGCTCTGCGTTCTCTACCAGATTGGACATCGCTATTTGGGACATCGCGGACATCGCAATTTGGGACATCGCGGACATCGTTGACATCGCGGACATCGTTGACATCGCGGACATCGTTGACATCGCGGACATCGTTGACATCGCAGACATCGCGGACATCGCAGACATCGCGGACATCGCGGACATCGTTGACATCGCGGACATCGTTGACATCGCGGACATGTACTATTTAGTAACACCGGTTCACTCACAAACAAGTGACAATTCCTAGACTAGAATAATCTAATACACCCACACTTCGTAAAAAAATTGGAAAACGAGGGAGGTTAGTTAGTGCTGCCATATGGAAATAATTAAAATAGCGCAACCTGAAAATTATTTTTTTATTATTATTGGCATATTTATCCTCCTATTACGAGAAAGCGACGAAACGCGGTACGAGCTCACCCGATTACTTATGAATCACCGCATTCGAATGCAAAAAAAGTCAGTACATCCGCCTGCATTCAAAGCCGAAAAAGTACGTACTTTCTGACTTTAAAGTTAATCGTTTTGGCTTTGAAAGTCAAATTATTTAAGTGGATTGCGAGGGTTAGGTTAGGTTAGTAGACTAGAGAGGGTTAGGGTTGGGTTAGGGTTGGGTTACGGTTAGGGTTAGGTTAGGGCTAGGATAGGGTTAAGTTAGAGTTAGGGTTAAGTTAGAGTTAGCTTTTTCTTGGGTCAGTTGTTCTCATGCAGTTGAGCGATCAAGACGTTTTATTTCAAGTCATATATTTTTGGTTCAAGCAAGTCGTTGGAGTAGAAATTCAATCGGTTTAACCTCCGATTAATTCTTGCTTTTACTGGTATTATTTTTGTTGGTTATTAAAGAAGAAAACTATACCTTTTATTTCTCCTAGATACCCTAGCACCGGGAAGTCGAGAGGTAAACTATGGTGAAGCAGCAGAAGACCCAAATGATAACACTGCTGTGTTACCAACGCACGACGAAATTGTTTGCTCCATCTGTTCACTTAAAAAATGGAAAGAGCAATAAACGAATTTCTGCCATTTAAGACGCCGGAACCACTCGGTATTTACCCGGTGCTTCTACAAAAAGGCTGGAATAGTATTAGAAATATATACCAAACAGTTTTCCAAATGTGCTGAAAGTAGGCCTACAGCTATGTGCCGAAAGTATGGAAGGAAGGGACTGGTATCCTCATCCCTAAACCCGGTAAAGAAAACTATCATGAAGTTAAGTCTTTTCGGATGATCACTTTAACTTCCTTTCAACTTAAATGGTTGGAAAGGTTATTACTTTATCATTTTAATGATGATTCTAATTTGCAAGCAAGGTTTTCTGCGTTCCAGTAGGATTCAGAGTAGGAGTTTCAACTGAAACTGCACTGCACGAATTTGTACGACGCATAGAACTAAGCTTAGCAAAGAAAAGAACAGTACTAGGAATATTTGTAGATATTGTTGGTGCTTTTGATAATATCACACGGAGTGGCATTGCCGATATTCTGCGAGAATTGAAGGAGTCGCTTTTTCTCGTCCATTGGATTGAGAATTTACTGAGAGACACCGCACAGTTCGAGTAGAGCGAAATGGTGAGAAGGTTAAAAGAGAAGTAGTAAAAGGGAATCTTCAAGGTGGTATTTTGTCCCCTTTTCTATGGAACTGTGTATTAAACTCCTTGTTGGTAGACCTACGGATCAGGGGTTTTTATCTACAAGCCTATGCCGATGATGTAGCAATTTTAGTCACTGGCACCAACATGCTGTGGATCAAAGGTAGAGCTCAAAAAGCGCTAAATGTTGCAAGAAATTGGGCTCATAATCAAGAGCTTCAATTCAGCAGTAAAAAGACTGAAATAGTTCTGTTTACTAACAAAAGGAAGCCTGCGTTTGGAACCTTGTGTTTAAACGGACGCCAGCTAGAAATTTCCAAAGAAGCAGCACAGGTGTAACCCTTGATAGTAAGCTTGCTTGGAAACCTCACATAACACAAATTGCTCGCAAAGCGACTGCTGCATTATTACAATGCAGACAAATAGTGGGCAGAGCGTGGGGGTTACATCCAGCTAGTATGCGATGGACATACCCAGAGCTGGGCACTCGGTACTTTAAAAGTATCGACGATATCGTTACTCGGTACTGATTTTCAGTACTTTTAAAAGGAAAATTTTTTTCTTAAAAATTAGTTTTTGTTTTGGTTTTCGTCTTGCAAAACAACAAAATTAAAGCCTTGTCAAGCATTTTGTGGCATCTGGTGCTAGCGTAAGGTCTGAGTTGTAATCTCACGCGAGTCTTAATACTGCAAGCGAACACTTCGGTTATACCAACAAAGCGACAGCGCCACGCGTACTAAAACAAGCATTCTCATGTATGGCAACATGTATAATAATCTGTTGGTCTTCTTCATTTGTTACAAAACTAGGTATAAGGAGTATCATCATCAGAAACTCGCCCTGGAGAGCAGAAACTTTTGTCACACCCCTGCTTATCTGGCTACGTTACTACATTCGAACAATGCTAAGGACGTAAAAGAGCTTATGGCCTATTTACGAAAAAAATGTTGCAAAGGTTCTTACTATGTGAATTTCATCATTGTGTTAAAGAGGAATGTTTTCATTTTCAATGCCACTTTCAGTAGAGGTTGGTGTATCAGTAGCAGCATACTCAGAACTTTTAGATGAACCAAAATCTACATTTTTCTCAGAATTTGCAGGTCTATAGTCTTACTTTGATTCAATGACAGAGAAACAATTTTTCCGCATAGTCTAAACCAGTGGTGTTACCATTTTTACACAATCCTTTTTTTGGAAAGTGTTAGTCCAAATTGCCCCCACCAAAGCATTGATGAGTAAAAATAAAAAAGTCTACACGTCCGCAGATTTACTATTTTTCCACTGAAAATCGGTGAAGAGCAAAAAAAATTATCTGCATGCGACCCGCAGTTTGCCCAGCTCTGGCGTTGAGGAATTTTTTACTACTTTTATAAAACTTCGTTATTTGCAACACATTTGTATAAGTTTTTGAAAGATCATTAAATAGGTATGTTGCTAATAAATCTGAATTTATTTCTACAAAGTCACCACAGTTTAGAAACATCTATTTAAAACTCGACAGTCTGTTTCACCTTATCTTATTCAAATAGAATAGATTCTATTTGAATATAATACCCCTGATAATCTCTTTTGGGTGAAACAGACTGTCGGGTTTTAAATAGATATTATTTAACTGTGGTGAGTGAATATATATATTTGCTCAAGCTGAACTCAGTTATTTAGCACTTTTTGAAACACTGATTCGCATTGTTATTGAATTTATTTCTATTCAGAAATCAATTGTTAACAATATTGGCAGTAGAATTCGTCTATAACGGCACATCTAGGGGATTAAAAAAAGTGCTAATGTTAAGATTATCACAAAATCATCATTTTTCAAAACGGAACTCAATCCTCTATATCAAAAACTAAAGATGCTAAATCTAAACAACATCTATAAATTAGAAATTCTAAAATTTATGGGTAAATATCAAAACAACTCTCTACCAAATTGTTTCAATGATTTTTATGCATTGCCTTCCAAACTGCACTCCTATCCAACGAGATTTGCTACAAGTGACAATTACTCTATGGCACGATTTAATAAATCAAAATCGCAACGCTCGATCCGCTATCAAGGACCAGTAATTTGGAATGAGCTACCAACTGAAATAAAAAATTCTGCGCGTAAAAATAAGAACAACTTCATAAAACGTGTGAAGGAATATCTTCGTGTAAACCAATAATAGCCTACTAAGTCCATGTTGCTCGCAATTACTTAGAGTAGCTACGACTCAATAACCATTTCACTGTGTTATTGCCGACATTATTCATATCTATGCTTGTGATTATTGTTTATGTGACTGTTAGTTTTCTTACACATTAAGAAAACTGTGAGAGGCTGCAGACTCGACGACCGTGCCAATTTCCCTTGGATTTGGACTATGGTCATTTCGCAGCCTCTCACAGGATTGACGACACTGTTTTTTTTTTTTTTTTTCGTCGAAAATTGCCGTTACAGGCGAACGTAGGGGGAGGCTACGGTGCCATGCCCCTCCCAGTTTGGCCCTGTAGTAAGATGCTAAAACCTAATTTTTAATCTAAGATTTTTCGAATTAAGAATGGTTGCAGTCTCCTTTCATTCATTTTAGCCAAGCTTCTGCTTTTAGCCATTAGCTGCGAAAACATTTTTGCATTGTCCGTAGTGACTGCACTCACTGCATGCCCTTTTTCGATAAATAAGTTTGCTAAATTGAGTCTAAACCACAAAAATTCGTTGGCGACTGAAATTGCGTCCAACGTTATAAAAATGTTTCAAATTCAAAGCATTTATTCTGAAAACGCATACGGACCGGTAACAAACTTCGCACGGGGCCGTATCCCAGTGGTTGCCGATCACTGATCTACAACAACGTAGTTTTGCGGTACTTTTCAAAGATGCTTTTTGAGGAAAAACCCGCAAAGTTTTCCGCTTTTGCTCTCTTAAGTTTACTCAAACAAAAGTTACCGAAATTTCGAGTAAAACGGTCTAAAAAATAATGACGGAACCAAAAACGGTACATTTTTAGAAAAATATCGACGGTACCGATAACGGTACTAAAAAAGTACCGCTATCGGTACCGTCGATACTTTTCTAAAAATAACGGTACTAAAAAAGGTAAAAAAAAAGGTAAAGGTAACGGTACTAAAAAAGGTAAATACAAAGGTAAAATAAATAAAAACTAAAAAAGGTAACGGTACTAAAAATAACGGTACCGATAACGGTACTAAAAAGGTACCGATAACGGTACTAAAAAGTATCGATTTTGTACCGCGGTAAAAAAAGCACCGCTGTGCTTTTGTACCGTGGTACTGCCCAACTCTGGACATACACTGCAATGATACGACCTGTCATCACATACGCGTGTACATCCTGGGTTGGTGGAGTAAATAAAAAATATCTAGAGAAAAAGCTTTCAAGAGTACGAAGACTAGCGTGTCTTATGATTTTTTCAGCATTTCCCAGCACCCCCTCAGGAGCTTTGGAGATGCTGCTGAATATCATGCCAATTATTGAATTCATACTGTCAGAGGCTGTAAAAGGATCATATTGGTTATCCCGTGTGAGTTTTTGGCCTGCCAAGACAATTGGTTCAACAAGAAAAATCAAAAGTCATGTCGACGTATGCAATGAATGAAGCAAAGGAAAATTTGCCTTGGCTGAGTATGCCAGCAGATCTAATAACTAAAACAAAGGTATTTGGAAAACAGTACAAATGCCTCGTTACGGAAAGCAAGGACGCAGTGCAATATGAGAATGCTTTAGAACCAAGCATAATCAGATGCTACACTGACGGATCCAAGTTAAATGGAAGAGCTGGTGCGAGTTTTTACATACAATACGCATCAGGCTTTCAAACGGATCAAAATTGTTTCCATCTGGGAAGATATAGTACAGGCGGAAGTTATAGTACAGGGAAGATATAGTACTGGGAAGATCTTCCAGGCGGAAGTCTTTGCTATAGCTGAAGTAGCAAAGAAACTGATCATCGATAGAATTGTAAATGAAAAAATTATAATTTTAGCAGATAGCCAAGGAGCAATTCTGGCAATCCAAAATAATATTGTGAAATCTAACACAGTATTGACGTGCATCAAAAATCTGAATATATTGGGTAAAGACAATGACGTCACTATTGCCTGGATGCCGGGCCACACCGGCATCCAAGGAAATGAGAAGGCGGATACCTTAGCTAAAGCAGGATCAGCATTAAACTGCTCGGGGCCTGAACCTTTTATTTCAATCCCATATGCTAGTTGTCGCGCTGCAATAAAGGATTGGAGTGTCAAAAGATGGAAATAGAACGAAAGGACTGCTTGAGAACAAAAGAAAATGTAGGATGGGCTTCGCCCCAGTTAACTCAACGACTTTTGAGGCTCAAAAGACCTGGAATAAATGAAGTGTTGTAAGTCCTCACAGGTCACTGCAATATACAGAAACACAGATGTACCATGGTACATGACGTATCATGGATATGTCCAAAATGTAACCTGGAAGAAACTCCAAATCACCATGTTGGAGAATGCACTTACTACTAAGCCCCACGAAAGAAGGTTTTTGGTAAAGAAAAAAACACAATAAAGTCGGCGGTCGAAAAACTAAATATAAACCCACAGGCAAAGTATTTACAGCAGGCTGGAAAACTTGCTGAATACGGCCAGTAGTAACTTGAAATGTTGAATAAACGAGAAAGCGGTGAAAGTTGTATCAATCAATCAATCAATTTTCTGGACCCGCTTATCCTTGGGGGGTCGCGGGGGCAGCAGCTCGAGTTGAATCCTCCAAGCATCTCGATCCTCTGCAACAAAAGATAGATGCTCTGCTGGGATGCCAAGGCGAGACCAACTAAGATCTTCTACGTAATCTCGCCATCGAGTTTTGGGAAGTGAAAGTTCTAATGGGCCTAAATAATATGGCCTACACAATGTGCCAGTGAGGATTGAACCAGGCCAGTCTTCTCTGGCACCACCGCCCTTTAGTAATAATAATAATAGAAGAACGAGCGAGTAATTAATGTTGTCATTCATAAGCTGTAAAATGTAATGCTAATTTTTAATTTTTGCACAAAAACTCATAATTTTTTAAAATTTTGGTATATTCTTGATAAAACTTTTTAGTAGATATTTGGTATATAATTTAGAATATTTTACTCAGCAACCCGGCAACCCTGATGCGTAATAATCCAGTAATCAAGTTATTGCGTGACATTGGTAAAACAATCAAAAACAAAATGTTATTTTACTCAAAACTACAAAATAGCTCCCGTTGTGTTCTTCTTGAAAACTGCAGAGCTGAAGAGTTTGACTGGAATGGTGACGTAGCCACACGAGTGGATATGCGTACCACAAAAGTTAAATTCTTTCAGAAATATTTATGCGAAGGGATGAGTGATCTTGGCAAAATCATTCATCCTGGAAAATGAATGTTAAACGTGAGGGCGGCTGATGAAGGTTAATAGCCAGAAACAGCGCTGTCTCGCTCTACGGTACGATTAAATTTCGTTCCATACCCGCTACCATTTTCAGTTTGAGCGTAATAAAATAATGAATTCATCGAAGTAATATCATAGCTCTTCAATTGAGGTCTCTTCAACACATAATTTCGATCTTTACCAATTAGTGTTCTTACATTAATTTATTATCTAGGGTTAGCATAACGTTAAGCCATTGGTATTTATTTTTGTATTTTGTTGCTGAGTTCTTATTTACCCTCCTATCACGAGAAAGCGATCAATGCGCTATAGCGAGCTCGCTTATAGAAGTTGCCACTTGCCAGTCATATGTCTACCACACCAAGATGGGGAATCCCGCTAAGTGCCTTGCACTTTCCTAAAGGCACGAGTAACCTTGCCGGCTTGTTCTTCACACTGTCCCTTTAATGCTAAGAGTCAAGCACGGAAGCTGTGAACAGAGGTGTGAAGTAACGAAAGTAGCTCTACATAAGTAGCCTACTCAAGTAGAATTTGTCAGTAACGAGTATTTTTTAAGTGTTTTTGAATACTTTATACTTTCACTTGAGTAATATTAGCATAGGGTAACGCAACTTCCCTAAATTTTGTATTAAAATAGTTTTGTAAGCTTGATAGTCTTTTGTAATGTTTTTGATTAGCAACGTTGAACAAAATGCAGGCTACCAAACGTGTTGAGAATGTGAATATGCGGCTTGTGTCGACTGTCGATACATTCAGGTACAATCGGAGTCAAGAGAGCGAACTAGCAAACTATAACTTAATAGTAGTGATTTGTGCGCTAATGAACCGGGGTGCAAATTTGTTTAGCATTGGAAGGGATGATTTAGCAAAACTGATCATTTTTTGATATTGGGGGGGTGATTTAGCAGAATTGATCATTTTTCGATATTGGGGGGGGATGTAATTTTGTTCGGTAGGCTTATTATACATCGTATGGGGAATTTTCCATTTCCATGAAAAATATTAGGAGGATGCTGCCGGATCGTTGGGGGGGGATACATCCCCCCTGGATTTGCACCCATGCAGGTGTAAGTTAGTTTCATTTAGTTGATTATTTTTCTCATATAAAAGAGTAAGACAAGATCGTGTTCAGTCAGGTAGTTTTTGGAGCGATTTGTGATGGAGCCGTAGGCCTACGTAATGGTAATACCAAGCATCGGAAAATCGCTGTTGGGCAGTTATGGTTGGTTCAGGCAAACATTTTACAGCATGTTATGATGAAGCTCCAACGAAATGGAGCAATTTTTTTTTAATCAAAAATTTCTACTTGGGTACTAGAGTAGTTTTATAACCGTCTACTTTTACTTGCTTAGTTCAATCGCTCGATACTTTCTACTCTACTTGCATTACATTTTATTGCCAGCAACAATACTTTTTTTTGACTCTTGTTTCTGACTACTTTTTACACCTCTGGCTGTGAATAACAATTTTAAAGTCATTGGTTTGACCAGACTCGGACTTAAACCCGAGTCTACAGCTCCCGAAGCTGACGCTCTTACCACTCGGCCATCTGAGCTATTATTGCATATATCGCCAGTACAGAAGTCATTGCCGTCGTTGTTGATTGAGCAGCAATTAATCGAGACATTAACTTATTGCCAGTCAAATGAAACCAATAAGGTACTTGCGAAACCAAAATATGCCATTATAACAAAGGCCTACCCCTGGCTGACATCATGCTAAAATCGCTGAGGAAACAAAAGCATGTACCGTTTGAGCCACAGTTTATTCCGAATCGAAATGCAACTTATGCCACGTTTGGGTAAAGAGTGCAATGTCTAAACAATACGGAGGTGCCGGAGCATCAACATCGCACAAGAAACTATTGAAAAGTTTAAAAAAATACAAGTAGTCAAAGCAAAAAATGAGAAACATGAATGATCGACAATAACAGCCAGTTTTTATGACTGCACAGTGCACACCTAGATTTCTTTTTTTGGTCATTGACCGAAATTTTTTGGCAATGACTGTAATTTTTTGGGCCAGTTCGGTCACAGTGACCGAAAAAAACTTGATATTTTGCAGCCGAAGGCTGCATAGTTGCCGTATGCAGGGAGATCACTACATAAGGCCCAGAAACTTGACCGAAATAGGCCTACTATCAAGTTGACCGAAAAAAATGGGCAAATTTAGCAAAAATCGGTCAAATGACCGTAACAAAAGTGCGGCCGAGGTCTAAAGTTAAATAAGCAGTATATCGGTTAGGTTAGAAATGACCAAATTTATAGATTTTTGTCATGAAATCTAATTTTCTTTAAGCACAAAATTATCAACCTACATTAGAGTGCTGTATTGTCGCAATTTATTGCAGCGGATGAGCACCCAAATTGACCAGTATGATAGGCTAATTAGGGGTTGACAAAGCGCACATCGTTTTCACCGAATTGCGCTTCAAAACACATTTAAAATGAACTCAGTCAAGAGTTTTAAATGTAAAATGTATCAAATTTTGGTGGCCAGGACTCGGCGAGCTCTTTTATGATCTGGCGAGCTGTGAGCCAATTTTCCATTGCCTCATTGGCCAAGTCAAGATTTTTCTTCCGATTCGGCAGCCTACCGGTTCACAAATGGATGAGCAGGCTGCAGCAAAGTTAAGAGCGGTGCATATTGCATAACTAAAGTAATATTCCAAGTACTGGTATGAACTCAGGGAAATACTAATTGTACTTTTTTGTATGTAGTCGCATAATTATTCTCCTATTCCTATCACAAGAAAGCGATCAAAGCGCTAAAACGAACTCTCTTAGGAGTTGCCGCCCATCTGTCTATATCACACTAAGATGGGGGAATCCCGCTAAGTCCCATTCTCTACAGCACAAGTAAACTTGCCGGCTTGTTCTCCACACTGTCCCTTTAATGCTAAGCGTCAGGCAGGGAGGAAAGCTGTGAATACCAATTTTACAGTCATTGATTTGACCAGACTCGAAATAAAACCCGAGCTTACTGCTCCAGAGATTGACGCTCTCATCACTCGGCCATCTGAACTGTAATAACAACAGAGAGAAAGATCGATGCCAAGAAACGAAATGTGGTGCATGGAAACGCGAACAGCTTGATTATTTCCGAAGAAATTTTGATAACATTAAGTTTAGTCAAGGCACCACAATGTGCAAACGCACGAAAACAACAAGAAACTCGGAATCTTACAGAAAGTTACAATTTTGCAAGATACTTCGACACTGAATCGCGGAATGAAATAACTAATAAGCCTACATTCAAATCAGAACCAGTAAAGTTATCAATATTGAAAATTTTTGCTGCAAACACTCAAGATCTCGATAAATAAATCCCAGAAAATTTGCAAAACATCAAAAAATTTGCAAATAAAATCACAAAAAAAAAAAAATACAAAAGCAACACTAGCCTATATTGCATTGGAATACAAAATAACTGCACTAGACCTATCACAACTGCAAAACAAGATAAAAAAAACCTTAAACCTTTCAAGGCAAAATAATCTGAAGCGATGTTATCAACAAGATCTATCTAAACGATGAAAGCAAGGTTACAAGCAGATATAAACTTCGCAACATTTCGTAAACAATCGTAAGCTATCACAAACCATCGGAAAAAACCGAAAATGCGCGAGCTTGCTGAGACAACTCCAAAAATTTCAATTTTTAAGGTTTGGCTTGAGGAACCTTTCAAGAAATTTTAAAAAACGCGAATTTATTCTACATTGTAGAAGCAGACTTTAAGAGAACAGAGGACAATTTTCAAAAAACACGGTGTCTATTTCATGAAACTTTGCACAAAAACGCTTTAAATAAGCAAAATTAATCGAAAAACTTAAAAAGTCCACAGTATTTTCAACAAAACTTGCCAAAGCGGATATGGAAATGATTTTAAACGTGGCAAAACAATTGATTAGTTCTTCAAAAAAACGCAAAAATAACATATTTTAAACGCTCTGAAGCCCAAAACGTTACTTTAAATCAGAGACGTCTTCATGCAAAGTTCCCAAGTATTTGTCGGGACGAAGAAAATAAAAAAATCTTGAATAATTGTTATAATAACTGATATAAATACTATAGAAGTCTTTAATAACAAATAAATTGCATAAATGCTTGTGATACTTTCCGTTTTTAAAAAATCCACATAAATGTTCGAAAACATTACGATCAATTCATTTAAAAACAATCAAAAACATAAAGCGCACATTTTTGTGCAAAAACAGCTCAAGGGCAGACAATACTAAATAAACAATAACATAAAAATTTATTGATAAATGGTACAAGCTTCCCGTCTCGTTTTTGCATGAAAATAAGCAAGAATGTCAAGAGTTGCAAACTTGGTGAACTCATCAAAAAAACATTTAGAAACACCTGAGCACAAATAGAAGATACGAATAAATACTGAAAAGGAACACTTTAAATTTTAACAAACAGCTAAGCAAAAAATTATTTGGCAACACATAAAGCGAAATAGGATTATTCAGCGAGACTTACTCCGAGTTAAGATAACAGTATTAGCACTCAAAATTTCTTTGGGACCCGGTTTGGTTTCGAGTAATGAGTTAGTGTCGAGTTAAGAGCTAGATATTTTAACGCAGAATAGTGATGCACTTCACAACAAATTTCCCACTTCTACAAAGCAATTTGGATTGCATTTAAAACATTTTCGCAGCTTCCAAGAAAGTATTAAAAAATAAGAAATCGAAAAGCGCAATCAAATAAGAATGCATTTGTGATATTTACCCATGCAAAATGATGCGAACGAAGTGACATCTTTTCCATTATAAATCAATCGAATGTAATGTCTTCCTTCCGATTCCCACAATTCAAAAACAAATCGAGAAGCCAAACGAGGCCACCTGAAATGCGAGAGCGGTAACCTTTCATCAAACACTACACTACAGTGGAGATCAAAACCACAGCAGAAAAGAAGTGCACTTGCACTGATGGAGGTAAGAGCACAGCATTACCGGCTTAAGAATAGCGGTACCGCGCGCAGGTGACAGATCCTACGTGACGGGTTCGATTCGCGGCTGGAGCCGATCGCATTTGACATATTTCACGGGTGGCTGCTGACTCGAAGAGCGTACGGTCACTTCGCAGTCTCTCTCAATCACTGTTGAATTTTCAGTTCAATCAAATTTGAAAATAACCTCAGTTATTGTTAATATCAAGTCTTTTATTGTAAGCGTGAGAAAGTGCTAACAGGCATGCAAAACTGCAAATACTATTTAAAATCTTGAATAACTACAGAAGATGACTTCCCACTCTATAAATAACAACAAAGACCAGTTGGTTAGCTAAGTTGCTAATACAATGCTATCGGCGCGGGAGGTCTACGTTTGCCTCCTGGATCGGTCAAATCGGATACAGTGTCGCCAACAGCTCGCCACCGCTGCGACGTTTCTTCGGAGCTGTGTTGCCCAGGCGCTAAGCCGCAGATACAGGCCATGCCACTCGCCACACTCTTCGATGTAATACCGCGAGTATAATGACGATTTCATTTTAATGACGAGAACTTTTAGTATATTGAGTCAATGGATGACATGAAAGGCAACTTTGGAAGGGTAATAATCACGTGGTAAACATTTCCAGATTATTGTTAAATAAACCAATAAGCCGGAAACGCTTTTCTACAATTGCTTCACCCTTACCAGCAATTCTTACCTATTTTCTGGTATTTGAAAAGCATACAAGAGGGGTCTAACAGTAATATCGTGACCAGAATAGAGAAAAAACTTCTGCGAATTTTGGCTGTCTGCAATTGCATTCTCCATGGACAAAGAAATTGATTTTAGCAAAGGTTGTACTCGAAGTAAAGACTGCTTTAGTAAAGGAGTCTCTGCTTTCAGCACCCTGCGAAAAACGTAAATTATTCTTAAGCCGCAACCAACTGCAGCCCAAGGTTTTGCAATAGTGAAAAACATGCATTAAAAAATCAAATCACCAAATCACGAAAGAACACTACAGTCTGTTTTGCCGCGGTTGGCTCTTCAGGTGGTTATCTTATTCAAATAGAATGAGTAAAATGTCGGCTCTTTAGGTGGTCATCTTATTCAAATGGAATGTCGGCTCTTCAGGTGGTTATTTATTCAAATGGAATGAATAGCACGTCAAACAGAATGTCGGCTCTTCAGGTGGTTATCTTATTCAAATAGAATGAATAGAATATCAGATAGAATGTTGGCTCTTCAGCAGGTTATTTTCTTCAAATGAAATGAGTACTGTAGAATGTCAAATAGAATGTCGGCTCTTCAAGTGGTCATCTTATTTACTATTCAAGTAGAATGAATGAAATGTCAAATAGAATGTCGGCTCATCAGGTGGTTATCTTATTAAAATAGAATGAATAAGACAACCACCTGAAGAGCCGACAACGGCCGTGGTGTTTATTATGATTTTATTTTATAATAGAAGCTCTAGCTACTGACCGTTATCTCTGTCAGAGGAACCTGAGCTTTGCTTTCACTTGTAGTGAAGAACATGTGTATTACAATGATATTTGACTCCGGATTCTCATGCTCAAGCTTGGAAAAATATATTTTCGCAAATTTCTTATTGTATCGAGCCCAAAGGGCTAGGGGAAATCAACCGGGTACAGGCTCCCATGCCAGAATTGTGCATACGCCTTCGTGCTGTTAGACTAGAAGACCATTTTCTTGACGAAGCAACGTAGCATATTTTATCATTTCGGGTTCCACTCTCACATAACAGTACGACAAGAAACGTCACACGCAAGAAATTTTTGTTTGAATTAATCCAAGTCCCAGTTTACATAATATTTTCTAAAGAACCTTACGCCGTCACAACGACAATGCAAAATTGGAAAACGTGACGAAAACGTTGTAAACAAAAGTCAAATCGGTAGTCTAGCCCAAGATACCAATAAATGTGACTACTATCCTCAGAATTAAGAGGTTTGAATTAATTTAGTCCAAAATTATTAATTTTAAGCAAATCACTATCGATGAAAAATTGACATGTAACATAGTAATATCTGGATAGAAATTGAAGATATTGTTACATGAAATACAGTATATATATTAGCAACAAGGTAAAAGATGTTCTAAATATTACTTCACGAGAACTTCTTGCTCATCCAAAATGACGTCCAAGTTTTCCTCTGTAATGCAGCGACCAGTCGAATCACAAGGTAATTTCAAACTTTTGCAATGCAATCCAGTTACTAAGGAATCCAGTTGCGGACCTGAATAGTCACAATGATCAGCGCCGGTTGCCGGTTTAGGGGGGGACTATAGCCCCAGATATTTCCAGGCAAACCCCTCCCCACAAAAAGGTAAGCTGCAAAAAAGCATGGGTCACGAATCGCGCCTTGGGAAAAAAGGTCCTGATGACCCTCAAAAAACTAGCGCCGCAACTTGCAGAAGTACGACCCTGGTAATAATAGTAAAAAGCAAAACCTCGCAACAGCATTATAATTCACCATCTCTATAATTAAAAGTAATGTTAATCAGTAATTATTTTAATTGATGATATTGATCATAATTTCGCTGGTTAAATACAGTAGTAGTTACAATAAACATAGGGTAAAATTAAAGGCTTATACCAGGTGTGGGCAAGCTTTTCACACGAAGGGCCAGATTTGGAAAAGCTGTTGAAGCCGCGGGCCGCACTCTGATTGGAAACAAGGTAAAGACTTTTTTTTTGAGATAACGGTCCACGTACGAATGTGATCTCCAAAACGAAAGGTTTTTACCTCGTTTTTTATTCCAATTTTGCACCGTTGAGGCTAATTTTTTGAAAATCACTGCCATCCATGATCTCCATAGGAAAAAAAGGTCTTCCGCTCAATTCACGGTGGGAGTTTAAGTTTGTGTAAACGCCGGCGGGCCAGAATAAAAGGACCGACGGGCCGGATTTGGCCGGCGGGCCGTAGCTTGCCCATGTCTGGCTTATACAGTAACGCTTTGCTGACAATGTAGTTAAAGACCGATTTCCGCAATTTTCGGCTTATTACTGCACACAGTGAACAGTGTTTCGATCTCTCAGGTCTCATCATTGCAGTTAGTGCGACTGAAATTTACTCAAGGCAATTCATGCCGAGTATGAGTTGTTTGAGTGTGCTTTATACTTATACCAGATACAAAAATCTGCGAAAAACCCTCTGTCAAGCAGTTTGCTTGTGAAAAACGGAAAAATACCTTGCGATTATTATTTCGCTCAACGTGTTTTTTTAAGCGAATATTATGTAATCTACCGTAAGTTTGAGGTTTTAGTCGTTTTCTCGTGTCAAAAATGTACAAATAGAGAAGTCGTTTATCTCACCTGGTCGGTCAGGGACATCAGCAATTGACGCCATTTTTTGTAAAGTCTTGTTGTATTGAAATCTTTCCGTATAAAGCTGTTTTTTACGAGTGTTGATAATTT
Organism: Trididemnum miniatum; assembly: GCA_964006365.1. NCBI lineage: Eukaryota > Metazoa > Chordata > Ascidiacea > Aplousobranchia > Didemnidae > Trididemnum > Trididemnum miniatum. The sequence goes on along the minus strand of OZ023242.1, from coordinate 14,933,533 downwards.
TTTCACGGTATTTTCCAGATGGACAAAAACAGTCTTTGGTGCAAAACAAAACGTTCTCTACCCGGCTGACAGTTATCTAAAAAAAAAAGGGAAATACTGACAAAATAAACCAATGTCTAGTGCGAGCACAATCAAAATCCATAAGTCTCGAGGACTAATAAACAACAAAATGAATTCGGTCGCTGCTTTTTTGACTAGAAAGATTACAACGGTGCTGGTATGGACAATTGAACATATGACACGAAAAGCCACAAGAACATACATGGGTCTTGGAATAACATACATCCCGAAAACTAAAGACATCGCCATAGGTGCGGGAGGTTTAGAGATTGATTCCCGGGCCGATCAAATCAGACACAGAGTCGCCAATGGCTCGCCACTGCTGCGACGAGCCCCGCCACTCGTTACGCACCATGATGAATACCGCGCCGTGGACACAATTTCCTAAGCAAGCAAAGTGCGTTTACTCAAGTTCAAAAGCAACTGTACTGTAGACGTGAAGCCCAGCTAGTTTACAGTTAATTCAATGCTAATTGTAAAATACTAAGAAAACCGCAACTGCAAAACGTAAACTGAAAAGTTGGAAACATAAAGAGAAAAAGACTGACATAAGCTTTTAACAGTTCACCGTGTCAGCATATAACTCAATATTGTTTAACTACATTCAAGCTGTACTAGCGTTATGCTGAATAAGCGCTCAAGACTAAAGCAGTTCAACGAACAGCGGCGTAGCTGCCAACAAACTAGGAACAAATGCCACAAACAAAACATACGCATTGCAAGTTTCGACAATTGAAAGTTTTTGACAACTCCCAGATATTTTCATCCTGGAAGATGAGTGTGGTTGCTTGATCGCTTTAACTACTTTTTGTCATCCGGGATAATCGTGATGAGCTGGCACTGCACGATTTGGCAGTCGCGAGTATGTCTAATTGTCTATTACTGTCACTCTCACACGTACAATTACTCACGCTGATAAGATCTGCTGTACTCATAGAATTAACGTTGAGAGACTTTTTCCTGTTAGCTTCTGCAAAAATATCAATCCACTAGGAGCAAACTGAAAGTTTTCAGTTTTGTCTGTCTTGCTTACACTGCTAACAATGACAGGTGAACCTATGTTGTCGAAACGTCCAGTTTTAAGATTTACTGCGGCAATATTTTCCCTTCTCTAGATATTTTCGCCCCATATTTATTGTATACGTATTGTTTATTTAATATGACCTCACTAAATTCTCGTAAAACAAACCTATGGTCATTGTAAGTTAAAACATAGCCTTTTCATACAATTTTGAGAGCATAAAGCCAATAAAGAGACTAACAAGCAGGCAAAAGTAAGCAAATCTGTCATTTTGACGACTAAATCCAACGATTATGTAGTCGTACAACAATAAGGCTTGCTAATTGATTCAGCAGGGCCATGATATTTCCTATTAATAGGTTACTCGATACGATCCTATACGACTTACCTTGCTTTTGGTAAATTCTGGAAAAAAACCAAACGCAAATGCAAAAGCACTGTGAACTGTTCTTGCGTATGAGGTAGACATAATGCTAATTTTTTTGACAGCATCAGAATGAAAAAGCTGTAATTGTCTGTAATATTTCTCTCGGTAAGCAGCGCCATTTAACAAATGCTGAAGCTGAAATCAAAATAGAGCAGTTAAAAAAGCACCTCTTGGAAATCCATAAATTGCATCTCGGACTCTTTTAAGTAAACTTTGCTAGTTAACTAACTTTCCATATGACATCAAAAAATGTAAATAACATAAAGGGAAGTTGATCTGAACTGACAACGCCAATAAAAGCCAAAATACTTAGTCATTAAACACGGAACAGTGGGACAAAACTTTTTGTCGTGACCAATTCCGTGTGGTACAACTCGGCGCGACTGAATTGGTGTTAAGACGGGTTTTAGGGTTTGAGCAAGAGTTGGAGGCAGGTCTTCGGGTATGGGCCATTGCGCCAACGCCAATCGGTCACACCAAAATAGTTGCGCACTCAACAATAACATATTGCACTTAATAAAACATGCCTTACCACGCCTATGGTTGTTAGTTGAGCTGAACTGCAGTAACGCGCAATTGGGGCAAAAGACGACAAATTGCGAGAACTTTGCTTAGACGAAATAAACGTTCTAAATTTCTTGAAGATTTCATATTGCTCAACGATGGGATCTAGCGAACAATTTACAAAATTCAGTCAATACAAAGTAAAGATTAAACAAATTAAACCTTAATTATCCACATCAAGAGATCTCAGTAATTACTAATGATTTCTAAACAATTATATACTATCACGTTAAGATATTAATATAGTCTTTGCTTAGGTGCCCCAAGGCATTCACAGAGGAGTGAAAAACGACTTTTCTCTGGTTAAGGCGAGAGAACTCTCTCAGAAGAAATGCTTATGAACTGGCAAAATCTTGCAAAAATCTCGGAAGGCTTTTCAATAAAGTGTGATACCAAGATTTACAGTTTCAAACAAGCTATTGCCTTTAAGCTTTCAAGAACTGGCTTTTATTTTTACATATGCCGACAACAGCTGTTCTCTATGGCATAATGCAACGCTGGATTGATCAAAGAGTAATTAAAAAAAAAATCATATCTTCATTATACTCGCGGTATCACGCCGAAGCGTGTAACGAGTGGTGAGGCCCATCTCTGCGGCTTAGCGCTTGGGCAACACAGCTCCGAAGAAACGTCGCAGCGGTGGCGAGCTGTTGGCGACAGTGTCTGAGACTCCAATTTGACTGGATAAGAAATCAAAAAGCCAACCTTCCGCACCGAGTGCGATATGCCCAGCAACTGAGCTAACCAGCGGGTTATCAAAGAGTAATTTTGACGGTAAATAATTTATAAGTAGCTACTTCCTTGCATTTCCTCAGCATATTTGAATTCGTAAGCTAGGGAAGTGAGCGTAATAAAAATCGCAAATCAGAGGCAACAAATAGCACTGCAAGATACAATACAGCGTTGCATTTCGCAAATGAAAAACGCATTGATTAGCAAATACAAAAGAAAATCCAAATCATACAATTTACAACTTGCAATTACAACCAGTCGCAAACCTTTAAAAATACTACAGTAAGTTGGTTTAGATGCAAAAGAGGCGTGTCGAAAATGCTTTATCGATGTTCGATCACCATGACGTATAATGACATGAACTTGTTTCAACTTCCAACCAGGATATCCCTGACCTAACCAACAAAATATAGTTAAAAAGGACTACCTCTATTTGCAGTACCGTATTTTACAAACTACAAGGCGCACTACCAATGAATTGCTTTAATTGTTCTTTTTTTTTCATGCACAAGACGCGGCGTACTATACGACGCAACGGTCTTTCAGAAGCATCGGGTTATCGCATAAAGCTCATCAGATAAAAAACTCAATATTTCAATTGCAATAAAGCACAAAACACTACCTGATGTAAACATAAGGCGAACGATCAAATTCTGAGAAAAAAAGGATTTAAACTATATTTTATGGTCAGTAAAATATAGTACAAAGAAACCTAATTAAATACACAATTGACTGTACGGAACGATTGTAAGTAGCTTTATAGTTTTTCTAAACTTTCTGTCTGACACCAGTTCTTTTGTGACGAGATGAAAAGCTTTGAGAAACTACAACTACAGAGGAGCACTGGTTGGCGACCACCTCGTAAGCAAGGACCCTTCAGTGCAGTCCCAGACAATTTACCATGGTAATGCATTGCTTCATCTCAAATCTAATAAAGCGACCACCCCGCTATTGTGGTTGCTTCAATGCGCTACCTTGGGTGGTCAAGTAAGTGGGTTCCGCTATACTCAATTTTGCCATCTTAAAATATAACCGTCATTTCTTTCATTTTTGTTGCTATCTTTGACTCAATCCTTTAATCATAAATATAACTCCATACCATTCAATATGGAAGAATTTAAAGAGTTACTGGTGTGGTAAAAGGTGTTTGTCATAGTCAGATAATCTTACTCAACTCCCAACGATTCACGTGCAAGCTAGCAAGTTGACAAAGCATAAGCAGAAAACAACTCATGCACAGTTATCTGTCGTGACCAACTTGTGTGTGAACAGTGTCCAATAGAATTGAACACACCGGCCCAGAGGCTGTCTTAGACCTAGATGGTGAGATTACGTTGAAGATCTCAGTTGGTCTCGCCCTGGCTTACCACCAGAGCACCTATCCTTTGTAGCAGAGGGTCAAGATGCTTGGAGGCTCAACTCAAGCAGCTGTTTCCGCAACCCCCCAAAAATAAGTGGGTCTAGAAAAGTAAGTGAGGTCGCCCTTAAGCTGCTAAGGGGTAGCAATTCAAATGCTGAGATTTCGTGACTATATCAATTCAATTTTCACCCATCACCTCAAAATGTGATGTCCTAACTCCATAATTGTTTCATAGTCAAGTCAGTTTTTTGAAATATAGAGGTTTAGTGGTCCTAAGATATTCTGGTGGTTAAGGGGCAAAATCTGAGAAAAACGAGAAAAAATATATAATATGTTAATTTTTTTGTAGGCTTCCTGATTGGAATAATTGTTTTTGGCCGAATATAAATCAAAGTCTTCAGCACTTGGGTGCACAACAAAAGCTTCATTCTCTGAAAACTTAACTTTAACGCATAAATTGGACCACACTTTCTTTAAACTTCCTCACTTATTGGGCAATATTATTAAAACTTATATTTGAACAAAGTCACACTTGCTAAAAACTTAGAGGGAACAGTGGTGCTAAATACAAACAAAAATATTGCAGCATTCGATCACAAAGTGGGTCCCATTTTTAAGCCGTCTGACACTACGACAAAATTCCCCAATAGCCCACATCATGTCGTAACCCAGACACGCATTGGCTTAGGGTAAAAGCATGTCTGCATCGCGCATGACGTTTAAAGGAATTCCTACCAGCTTTACACAAAACCATCCATTGCAATATATATAACGATGCTTAAAAATGAAGAGCCCCAATAAGTTATACAAGAAGTTAAAAACAAGTTTCCAGCGAGTTTATCACTGATTCAAAAACACTTCAAGCACAAAATTACCTTCTTCAAAACTTGAAGCATTAAAATCAAATGGATAGTTGCAGTAATATCTTGCTGAAGAATTTCCATTAGATGTTCCTAAAACAGTAAAACAACACCATAATCATATAATTTGTTATAACTGCGGTATCGCATTTCACATTGGTATTTTAATAGACTTACTAAGAGGTAAAGATTGATGAGTGATTATGCCACTGCCATTACCAATGTGTTGAGGTACTGTTATCTTTTGAGTGGAAAAAGAGATGAAATACCTGTAGGTAGCACCTGTCAAAAAATAGATGCTTGTTTTGATTGGAATACAGTGATCCCTCGCTATATTGCGCTTCACCTATTGTGGCTCTGCAGAATTTTCTACAGTGAATCCTGATTGGCTCAGGGGCATTACTGTTGCCTAGTAGTAAAAAAGGTGGATATTGTATTGGTTAAAACCCACAGTGTCAAAGAAACGTTCTGTGCCGACAAAGGGGCCTACAGTATAACTACAGTATAGCATTGCAAAATAACAGTAAAAAATAAAGCTGATCACTTCACGGATTTCACCTATCATGAGATATTGGAAGATACCGGTATCCCCCACGATAAATGAGGGTCCACTACATAAAAAATTTTCCCAGTTGTTACACATATAGGGCCAACAAATCAATAGTTTTCATGAGGTAGAGCATGTGGCTTGCCATCAGTATAAACTAGACAGTTGCAATTGTGACATAAGATGCAGGATAACAGTGTCAACTGCCGCTTGAAACAGAGAAAACATTTTTTGGTTTCAACTTAACTGGTTATATGTCTTCTTCAAAGAGGTGTGGCAAACAATCAATCATCTGATGGCAAACAGACAAACAAACAATCAATCACATTTTTCTGATGTCAGGCACTGTCAACTGGTCGTGCAACTACAGACAAAGGGTTATGTTAACCCCAGACCCTTACCCTCAGAAGAACATGAAATGAGAAAATTTGCACATGGCCAAACATACACTGCTGGCCAATTGTTCACTTCAATCCTTTAGCAGAACAGCATGTACTGGAGGTCCTGCTAAAACCTGCAGGAGCACAAGGACTGCTTTTGCAAGTAAGTTGGAAGCATAAGAACCGCTAGGGGCGCTAGTGAGTTATTACTAAGGGTCCTAACCCTAACCGAACACTAATTGATGGTACAGTAAGATGGTATAGTAAGATGGGATGACTTTGACACGAAATTGACATACAATCTCAGCTAGCTTCTTTTTAGGTAAAGCTGGACTCTTTGGAAATATCTCATCATAACACTTCAGGCTCAACCTCTTCAATAAAACTCTATCTGATCAAATCACACTACTGTTATGCTCAGACTTTTGCGCTCAAATTGTGTTCAAAGTCACCCCGTGTTGAGGTGACGTTGAACGCTTTTATTTATTTCATTTGACTACACTACCGCTCACTCTAACCCCGCACATTGGGTGTTTTTGAACAAATTTATGCAAAATTGCAAAACCAAAGTGCTTCCAATTATTTAAGTACTGGTAGTAGTTGTTTTAATTTATTTAAATATTGATAAGAAATAGCGTTTATCGTAAAATTTTAACTACCATGTAAAGTGTGCTAAAAAAGTTTTAAAATACGAACTTTTTTAATTTCTATGACAATTTTTGATTTGTTACCGGGATTAGTAATTGAACGTTGTAGAGTTTTGATTGTTTTCAAAATTTTTACCGTGATGCTTTTGCAAGTTTGCATTGAGTCTGCAGATCAACAGACGTGAAGAAAATGGGAAGTAAAATTTTTGAAAGCCTATGGCTTGTTACTTGCATTTGCTCAGAAATATCTTATATTGTGTTTTTAGTACTTGTATTTTTAGTGTTTGCTTTTCAATAAACTTATGTCAGTATTTTTTATATTTGATATATACCAGTAATTTATTTAACAAGTTAATTGCATTTTTTAAAAGTTTTGCGGTTATTACTTTTAATGTTGCATTTGCATAATCAAGTTTTAAGCGTTAGGGTCGCTGAAGTGAGAGGCTGCAGACTTGGCGACGGCGCCACAAACAGAATATTTTTCCGCAAAAATCATGAAAATATGTGATGTTCAAAGTCACCCTGCTGTTCAAAGTCCACCTTACGATCATAACTCGTGAACTAGCACCACTAGCGACCCTTATGCTCCTCACTCACTTGCAAAGGCAGTCCTTGTGCTCAGTGTTCCCTTTAGAGTGAGAAATTTGAGAAAAACGCAAAATTTTTGGGCAGATTTTACTAATTTTGAACCAGAAATTGATATTGTAAAATGCAAAACTGAAAAACTTTAACAAAAAACTTGAATATTTTTATGCAAGACTGTATCTTGTACCGGTATCTTGGAAAAGCAAATTTAAAGCAAAAAGTTTGTGAACAGGTGAAAGGGGTTCTCAAAGCACTGAAGTCTTTGGGCAAAAATTTCAATGAATTTATTATTTGGGCAAATCTGCACCAGACAAAATCCTAGCGGGAACACTGCTTGTGCTCTTGCAGGTTTTGGCAATACCATATACCAGTAGCTAATACAAGAACTAACGCTTCCATAAAAATTAACACATTTCTGAAAGAACATTGTGGTTCACGACAGGCTTACAGGTATCGTACACTTACCGGTACGGTACCGGTATATCCTGTATCAGTGCTGGACTGCTGGTACTAAAGAGATACCAGTACCGGTAAACCAACTAGACTAGCCTATGATACTCACCATAAGTAAGTAATAAAACAGAAAAAAGCACTGCCAACAGAACTTTCTTCAAACGTTTAGAGCTTTTCCACATCTGCTCTACACTATGTTTGATCTACCATTTGATTAGTCTAGTGAAGAAGATGGTGGGTCTTGTCTACAGTAAGCCATCCACAACTAGAATAACCTGTCTGCGAAAGGCGATCGAAGATGTGAACGACTTACTCTAGACTGTAGATGAGACCCGAAGATGGTTACAAGTTACAACAAAAACTGGCAATGATACTGAGCAGCCGGTCCTACTAAACATCGCAGAAAACTGAAACACCGCAAAAGATGACAAAGGACTTCAAATTGATGTACTGGTACTAAACACTGCAAACAACAGCAAAGGACCTTAAATTGATATACTAAACACCACAAAGAACAACAAAGGACTAGAAATTATACCATAACGAAGAACTACACAGGCTACAAACAACATTACATTAGGGTTAGAGTTTTAGGGTTCTTTGTCGTACTTTGCGGCGTTTAGTACATCAATTGGAGGTCCTTTGCAGCGGTGTTTAGTAGGACCCCTGAGCAGCTGAGTAGGCTAGCCTAGACTAGTCTCTGGTCTACCAAAGACCAGTCGGGCCTCATCTAAAGAAAGTTGTCTGTGTCTAGAACAACCCATCCTGGTAAGGCAACAAAAGGCATGAACGGCTTATTCTAGATGAGACCTCTATCCGTACCTGTCTACATCAGCAAACCAATCTCTGAACTGGACTAGCTTGAACTTGATCTGATGTCTGAAATGAATCTTCAAATGGTAAGGTGCCCGTAATCAGAGTCCCCTCTAGAATTTTGACTAGTGCGAATTTGCCCAATTAATAAATTCATTGAAATTTTGGCGGTAGTCCTATTTTTAGGATTTTTAGGATTCTTAGGATTTTGCGGACGCAACCGCAAAATCCTCAGCGTCCTAAAAAAAAGACCACTAGTAGGAGTAGTCCTTTTTTTAGGATCCTGTAAACGGTTTGCTTTTTCCAACATTTTTTGGCATTGTCAGCTCCATTATGACGAGTTATAGCCAATAAACACCGGAAATGATTGATTTTGTAACCGCAAGGTAACGAAAATCAGTTTTAAATGCGTAAAACGAAACTCGTCCTAAAAATAGGACCACTAGTAGGGGTAGTCCTTTTTTTAGGATCCTGTAAACGGTTTGTAACCAACCGTTTCGGAATGCCCGGTACAGTCCCGGAATTGACGTCTGGCGTCCCATGTCCCCGACCGGGCTACGTCTGTCCCGGAATTTACGGACAACAAGGCGTTCTAACGTACAAGGCCACGCAAGCATGTCGGCCTAGCGCAAAACTGAAAACGGATGTAATTCACGCGGATATTTGTGTAACTAAAAGAAGTTTGAATCATTGTGTATGTGTCAATCAAATAAAAATGGGTTGAAAGTAATGTAGTAATGTTGTGGGAAGACGTTTCGTGAACTGTGACGTCCTGATGATATAACAATCAAATAAGTCAAACAATCGTAAAATCGAGGATGAATCACAGAATCACAAGTCACCTTAATTTGAGACGATTATACGACTTCGTTTATCGATTGAGAAACCGCAGGTAGATTTCATAATTAGTGTCATGCAATGAGTTGTATGACTTTATCAGCAAAAACAAAGATCTTCTTAATGCGGCGAAATCACACACAAAAAAAAGTTGAAATGCCAGGACTATTTTTTTGTTACAGCTCTTGCAACTTCTTGGGCGGCATACTGCTCAATTTTATTGTCGCGCTCAACGCAGTGGCGTCGTGCCATTGGGGCTCGGGGGAGCCCGCCAGTCAAAAAAATTTTATGCTTTTTTTGTTAAGTTTTTTTTAATTAAAAAGAATTAAGATTAATAACTGTTATGTGACTTTTCATCTTTACAAATCTTCCTCTCCCTCCTCCGTATCTCTGTTCAAACACAGATGCTTGTTTACAATTTTGCTTGATTTGTTCGCTTCGACTCCTCATTACATAAAGCCTGCTATGATTTGTATGATTTTGGTACCGGTAGTGTTATGGTTAGAAAAATGGCTCGTTTCCGGTGTTTATTGGCTATAACTCGTCATAATGGAGCTGACAATGCCAAAAAATGTTGGAAAAAGCAAACCGTTTACAGGATCCTAAAAAAAGGACTACCCCTACTGGTGGTTTTTTTTAGGACGCTGAGGATTTTACGCATTCAAAATTGATTTTGGTTAGGTTGCGGTTGAAAAATCGATCATTTCCGGTGTTTATTGGCTATAACTCATCATGATGGAGCTGACAATGCCAAAAAATGTTGGAAAAAGCAAACCGTTTACAGGATCCTAAAAAAAGGACTACCCCTACTGGTGGTTTTTTTTTAGGACGCTGAGGATTTTACGCATTCAAAATTGATTTTGGTTAGGTTGCGGTTGAAAAATCGATCATTTCCGGTGTTTATTAGCTATAACTCATCATAATGGAGCTGACAATGCCAAAAAATGTTGGAAAAAGCAAACCGTTTACAGGATCCTAAAAAAAGGACTACCCCTACTAGTGGTTTTTTTTTAGGACACTGAGGATTTTACGCATTCAAAATTGATTTTGGTTAGGTTGCGGTTGAAAAATCGATCATTTCCGGTGTTTAATGGCTATAACTCATCATAATGGAGCTGACAATGCCAAAAAATGTTGGAAAAAGTAAACCGTTTACAGGATCCTAAAAAAAGGACTACCCCTACTGGTGGTTTTTTTTTAGGACGCTGAAGATTTTGCGGTTGCGTCCGCAAAATCCTAAAGATCCTAAAAAAAAGATGACCCAAATTTTGGCCCAAAGATTTCACTACTTTGAAGACCCCTTTTACAAACTTTTTGCATTAAATTTGTTTTTTCAACATGCAAGCTACAGTCTTGCATTAAAATATTCAAGTGTTTTGCTAAAGTTTTTCAGTTTTGCATTTTATAGGTCTAATATTCATTTCTCGCTCAAAAAATTTTGCGTTGTTCTTAAACTCCTCACTCTAGAGGAAACACTTCCGGTAATGTACACTACCGTGTTAAAAGCATGATCAATGCACAGGGTAAAACACAGTATCGGTAGGTACTGTACCGGTACTGAAGTCTTAGCGTAGTGCTGTAGTGTGCTAAATTTTACTTTTTCTAGCCTAACCCAGCGGTAGATTAAATGCCTATTCTATTGAATAGACTACTCTACTGTCATCGATTACATCATCGCTGCAATAACAAACCCATGGTTGAAGTCTGTAACCCATAAAACGAAACCCCTTACAGATAACAGTAACCGTGTATCAAGAGCTTTGCAAGAGAGTCTGCTGTAGACCTGCAATCAGCATTCACGTTGTTGTAACTAAAGAGCCGGCATCGGCGTTATAGTGAAGGATTCAGTTTCCTAGCTCTATCAATGGATAGTGAACCCACAATTGTTTATTGTAGATCATATGTCCGCGAAATGATAACTAAAGCTGCAGTTTTGGTAACTAAATGGTAAACGGTAACTAAATGGTAACTAAAGCTGCAGCTCGCACAGCGCATTAATCGCTTTTTCGTGATAGGAGATTAAATAGCCTATGCAACTAAATACAAATACAAACAATTTTGCTTTCTATCGGTTGTTTTGCGAAGCAACTTACGGGTGTTTTCTAGAATGCAGCCATTTTCAACGATGTTTTTGATGAATACAATTTTTTTTTCTATACCGTAATTTGCAACTTCTTCCATAACAATAATCCTTAGCCTACACCTCGAGCGAGCATAAATCAAAATGCATTATATTTGGTGAAGGACTCAGAATTAGGAGCTAAAATTTAAACAAAATTCGCCTCAAAAATTGTTCAAAAAGCACTAAAATACGTACGTGGCGGAAACGGGGAAGCCGGGGGAGTGTGGGGACCCTGTCCCTGGCCCCAGGAGCGTATTTAGGGGGGGGGGCATTGTGCCATGGCCCTCTCTTTTAACTCTGCCTTTCAGTAAAAAAGAACGATTTAACGAAATTAATGATGCCAAGTGACTGAAATACGCTAAAATTTTTTGATGGTTTCTGTCACTTATGGCCTGGCAGAGCCGGCGGCTGAGCAGTCGACTTTGGGGGGCCAAAATTTGAAATTAAGCTCAAGAACCGCTGTCTTGAAAAAAGTAAGCTTGTTAATTGGGAGAGTCAAACATGTCGATTGGGGGGGCAGACCTCCTAGAGCCGGCCCTGTGGCCAGGGGCGAATTAGAGGTGTAGGATGTGGGGTATGCGTCCTCCCATCTTTTATTTTCAAATTTGCTTTTGATATATACAATTTTTTCATAATTTCAAACCTCTTCGATAGCGACACACCTTACGTCTTAAGCACGCATAATCAAAATACCCGAATAACACGCATCACATTTGGTGAGGCACTCAGAATTAGGGTCAAAAAGTTTAATTAAAATTTATGTGAAAATTACTCAAAAAGCACCAAAATAGTCATTACAGCATGAAAATTTTCAAAAATTTTCCAGGGGGGAGCATCCTTCCTCTGGACTCCCCTAGAATCTTTCTTGTTCCTCAATCAGCTTCAAATTAGTTCTGGCGAAAAAATGCGCTTGAAAAAAATGTGGAAATTATGCCCCCCGTTCAAAATTACTCGCTACGCCACTGCCGGGCCTCCCACTTTTTGTTTTGGAGGGGCCCTAATTTACGCGTCTATTTCTACAATAATATCTCTGCATGAATGCATTTGAAACTTAATAGGCCTACCATTCAAAATAAAAGCTTAAATCCAGAGATGTTCTCTTTAAAATTTTGTTTGTGGGTGGGGGGAACGAAAAAAGTGTAATCTTTTTAGAGCAAAAATAATTGGCTTGCGGCTTGTAAATGTCAGACTGAGCATCGTAGCATAGGCTATAAAAGGCAAACCAGCGATGGTAGCATCTAAGCTAGGAATGCTTTGCTAACAAAACTGCTTTTTTTAGCCAGAGAAAGCAATTAAAACGTTTCGATTCTAGTTTTACGCGTGGCGATGCGATTTATGAAGTTATACACATCACTTTATCGGTGTAAGAAATTACGGTATAGGGCCTAATTGGAGTTGAGTTATGCATCATCTCAACTTTGTCTTCTCGTATGCTTCAAAAAAGCTTAGGTTTACTCCTCTCGTTGTTTCCGTGACTGTGTACGAGTCGACATGCCGTGAAACCTCTATTTTGAGAACCACACGGCCACAACGCTCTATTTTTCAACTCTTCTCTTCTCCTATTGTGTCGTTCTATTAGAGGTGGCGTTCAGTTAGAGCAGTGGTTCTCAAACTAAGGACCGCGGTCCCTTTGGAGTCTGCGAAGCAGCTTTAGAGGGACCGCAAAGAGGTCGCGGATTTCTGATGTGATAAATCATCCCCTTGAATTATGCTCGATTGGGCATCTGCGAACGTGACGAACTTTGTTTGCCATTCACTAGAATAAATTTTGCGTGGAAATTTATGCTTAAAGATGAAGGACCGCGAGTGATAGAAAAAAACTTTGGAAACCGTAAAGTCGAAATTTTAAAAAAAGTTTACGAACCTATGTTTTTTTCCATGCTCGCGTCAGGTTTTAGAACATGGGCTTGGAAACTCAATGCGCAATATTTTATGTCATACTAAATATATTTCGATAATATTGACTGTAGGAAATCTTCAGCATGATAACGACAACTCGACCAAAAACTATTGGCAGAAAGTAATCATCTACGTAGTTAGAGCAATTTACGCAAAAAAATAGGGGCTTTCGCTGTCCAAAAATTTATGAGCGTTTTACTCAATTTTTAAAAGGTTGTAAAATGCAAAAAAATAACTCTTTTTGCATTTGAAGTCAAGCTCTATAACGTGAATTGCTAAAAAAACGAAAATTCTGCAAAAAAATTTTCGGATGTCAAAAGTTGCAAAAAAGATTAGGTAGATGTTTTACGAGTCGACGTCAATTTTTTATTTGACACAAAAATTGGTAAAATTTAGCTATTTTTTTTATTTCTTGTCGAATTTTCTCAAAACTTTTCAGACACTTTGCTGTTTATATGCTTTTTAGGTTTTTTTAGTTGCTTTCGTATGTTTCTTTTTTTTGGGTTAATTTTTTGACAGTTTTTGTTCTTTGCTTGGTTCTAAAATTGTGCTTCTAAATTGTTTAAAAAAATCCTTTTTACATGCACAAATAATGTCTAATTTTCTAGAATTTCAAAACATGCCCTATTTGAACGCATGTGATTTATAATTTTGTTTTACTTTTACAAAATATTGTCTGACTCGTTTTCAAAAGTAGGTTTTTTTCTTGGTCTTCGACGTTCCAACTTTATCCCTAGGGTTAAGATTAAAGCTAGGCTTGCTGCTGGGGTTGGGGTTAAAGTTAGAATATATAAAGATCACAGTCCTTAATTCAGTGACTTTGGTATCGCAATGACATTTTAAACGTTATTTTTTTTAATTTGCGTGGTTTGTTTTTTGGTCTTTAACCCTAATATGGGGAAGTCCCAAATTTGATTTTGCCTCATCTGAAGTTTTGCAATCTTTAAAGCCGGCTAACTGACACCACTATACCACCAGTAAACAAAAATTAAAGAAAAGTGCGAAAAAACTGAAAAATATAGCTTACAGTCAATTACGCTATATATTTTAAACATGCGGACACATTGGTGAAACTTTAGCGGCAAATATATGGCTAATTAATAGTTGATTCAATCAGCTTCGATAACAAATATGCTTGATTTGACCTTAGTCGTAGCCAAATTAAGTGTGAGCATGAAAAGCAAAACAGAACAAACCTATAATTTAAACAAATTAGGGATCAGACTTTGTTTCCTCCGAATGATCAAAATTTGGTGATATAAAAGCGCACTTGTGGGATGTGTACGTGTTTCCAGTGAAGCAGAACCGGGTAACTGATTCTTGGGCTACCTACCAAGCATGCCATACGATATTATGGCGCCTTTAACCACGTGTGATAATGCAATATTTTTTGATTAGCTGGTTGGAACTTTGGAAGATAGAAAAAAACTTATAACAGAGTTCACATTTAACCTTTAAAGAAAAAAAAACATCTATCATAACACAGCTACTGATAAGTAATCAAAAATTCAATGCGCAAAATCAGATGACACGTTCCTGTGTACAGGATTGGGAATCGATACCCAAAAAAGTAAAGAAATAATCGATATTCGATAGTTCACCAAAACGTAAGGAAATAATCGATTTTGATGGTACCGGCAGTTTAAAAAAGCAAAGAATAAAGAATATTTCCTCTGGACTCTTTAGCTATACTTTAGCTACACAAATCTTTCTTTGTTGTTTTTTTCAAGTAAATTTAAAATAGTCGTCGGCATATCATTACCTTGTTTTTGCTGATAAATGTTTTTTGTACCAAAAAGAATCGAATATGGAATATCGAATTGTGCCGAAACAAGAAGTAAAGACAAAGCCATAATTCGATACTCATTCAAAAAAGTAAAGGCACCAGTGCATTCGATAAATAAAAAGTAAAGAATATCGCAATCGAATATCGATTACAATAGATTTTTCCCAACCCCGCTTGTGTAGCCGTCCTCGTCATTTTCAACAGCTTCCCTTGTAGTGGCATCACAGGTGGTGTTCAATTAGAGAGTGGCCGGTGGCGCTCTATTTTTCAGTCCTGCTCTATAGTGGTGCTCAAATGGAGGCTTTACGGACGGTTATGGTATTTACAGTAGCTGTTGGGTTTGCTAAAACAATAAACTTTAGCTACACAAACCCTGTTCACGTGTGCACTTTATCTGGGTTTCGGACTCATGGTTTTTGGTTCTAGTTTCTGCATCACAATTAAATTTAATGATTACGACATCAAAAATTTAATTGTGATGCAGAAACCAGAAGCAAGAACCGTGGGTCTGAAGCCCACATAAATTGGACATGTCACATGTGGACAGGACAAATACGGGCTGTAGGCGAAGGAAATCTGGTCATTGCTTTTGGGCCCCCCCACTTTAGAAATGCTTCCGCCATCGCTGCTAATATGTCCATTGCAGTAAGTAAAGTTTTCAAAAAATTTCCAGGGTAGCATATCCCCGGACCTCCCAGAGCTTTTTTTGTTCCTCAATTTGCTCTAAAGTAGCTGTGCCGAAAAACACTGCTTTTAAAAATATCAGAATCAAACTTTGGTGCCCCTCCAAAAAAATTTGCGAATATATGCCCCTAGCCCTGCCATCACGTATTTTCAAAGAGCCTATTTAAACCAGTCGTTTTTCCGGTCTAAACGTTTTTGTATTTGGTTTACATTCAGCCTATTTAAAACTGCATCACCTCCCACCAAACTTTTGTGGATTAGCTCCAGAAAACAACAGCTAATGTTGTAGGTACTAAAAAGCTTTGGGTTTTGTATTTCATGACCTAATTGTAGAAAAGTCTAGTTACTGTAGTTATAGCTTGGTTAACGATGTCAAAAGGCTTCCAGTTTACAACGATTATGCTGTGCTGGTAGGAGATTATGGCGTAGCTGTGCTGGTAGGAGATTATAGCTGGTAGGAGATTATAGTAGTAGGAGAAACTAGGCAATGCGGCCCCCCCCCCCAAAATCATCTTTCGGTGCCCCCTAAAATATTTTTTCTTGGATGGTGATGCAAAAGAGCGAGCCCCGAAAGGGCGATGCCAAGCTAGGGGGGTCTGGGAACATGCCCCCCAGAAAATTTTGCGGAATTTGACCTTATTTTGGAGGCTTTTTGTGCATTTTAAGCCTTCAAAATTCTTCAGTTTTAACAAGGTTTAGTAGTCTGTTTTACTAGGTCCCTTCCAAACCCACTAAAATATTGCTGCAAGCAAACCCCACTCTAACATTTCGCTACCTATGCGAAGAAAAAACGTTTTTAAGGCTTATTTTTGCGCCTTTCACTTGAGGATGAGGGGCCCTTGGTATGCTACTAAACGTTTGTTTGCTAGTTTTGCGATTGCTATTTTTCGAAAAATTTGCCGGGGCCCCCTATGGTCAAAAGTATAAATATGGTATGGGGGCCCCACATCGCGTGAGTTAAGACAAAAAATATACTGAATCTTATAATAGGCCTATTTAAGGCACTTTTATCATACGTTGAGTAAATAGTACTACGTACTGACTATCTACGGGGCCCCTTTTCTGTGCGAGCCCCCCCCCCCCCCCGGTTGGGAGGTTCGGGGGTCGCTAGTTTCGGCACTGTGTGCTGGTAGGAGATTAGCGTAAACGGCATTGCAGTGAAGTGGGCACTTTGGCTGATAAAAATTCACAACAATCAATAACTGTTTGCACGTTTAAAATGCGTGCCGGTGGTGAAGATAAGCGTCTTCAATACGCAAAAACCAGGAGCGTATTTAGGGGGGCATTGTGCCACGTGCCCTCCCTTTTGTTCCATTGTGCCATGGGCATTGTGCCCTCCCTTTTGACTCTGCCTTTCAGTAAAAATGAATAAAATTAGTGGTGCTACTGTAAGTGACTGAAATATGCCAGAGTCTTTTAGTAGTATCTGTAGCTTATGGCCAGGGGCGAATCCAGAGGGGTATGCATTCTCCCACCAGCCATTTATAAAAATATTTCTGATATAAGTTATACAATTTTTTAATAATTGCGAACCTCTTCCATAGCGATAAGTCTCACGTCTTAAGTAAGCATAATCGAAAATGTGCCAACAAAATGCATCTTATTCGGCGAAGCACTAAGAATTAGGGTCAAAAAATTCAAAACCAAATTTGCGAAAACATTAATCAAAAAGCACTCAAATAGCTATCACAGCAAGTAAATTTTCAAAACTTTTCCGGAGAAGCATGCTCCCCCCGGACCCCCTAGAGTTTTTCTAGATTCTCAATCAGCTTCAAATTAGTTTTACCATAAAAATACACGCTCGAAAAAAATGTGGAAATTATGCCTCCTCCCTTTTAAAATTACTCGCTACGCCACTGGTAAAAGCGTTACGATTTTTGGTTCCCTCAAAATTGGTTGGTTTACACATCGTTCTCTTGATTTAGCTCGCAAATTTTGATTCAATGTCCACGACATGAGGTTTTAGTATGACGCAGAACTAAACTACGCACTAGGTCAGAAATTTCTAGTATCATTGTTCTTTATTTCTCATAGCTGAAACCGTTGTCATTAGTCTACGCAACTTACATTTCCTGATACCGGTAATCTTACGATTGGCGACATACTGCAACATTTATTTAGGTAGCTTACGCTCTTTCAGCGATGGCGGAAGCATTTTTAAAGTGGGGGGCCCGAAACCAATGACCAGATTTTCTTTATCCACAACCAAGGACGGCAGTGGCGTAGCGAGAAATTTTAAAAGGTGGGAGAGCATAATTTCCACACTTTTTCAAGCGTATTTTTAGGCAGAACTCATTTGAAACTGATTAAGAAACCAGGAAAGTTTTAGGGGATTCCGGGGGCATGCTCCCCCAGAAATATTTTGAAAATTTACATGCTGTAATGGCTATTTTGGTGCATTTTGAATAATTTTCAGGCAAATTGTGTTTAAATTTTTTGACCCTAATTCTGGGTGCTTCTCCAAATATGATGCATTTTGTTCACACATTTTTAATTATGCGTGCTTAAGGCGTAAGGCTTATAGCTATCGGAGGGATTCGAAATTATAGAAAAATTGTATGCATCAAAAACATTTTTGAAAATGGCTGGTGGGAGGATGCATAACCCTTATCCGACCCCTTTGGATTCGCCACTGGCCATAAGCTAGAGAAACCACGAAAAAAATTTGGCATAATTTAGTCACTTGGCACCATTAGTATTGTTCTTTTTTACTAAAAGGCAGAGTCAAAGGGGGGGGGGGGGGGGCATGGCACAACGGCCCTGCCCCTAAATACGCTACTGTGGACCGGATTTGGACAATGAGAGGCCCTAGGCTATTTGATCACACTGATTGGAAGAGCAAAAAAAAGTAGCCTATGCACGTCCTCAGATGTTCTGTTTTCCCGTGAAAGTATCGGTGAAGAGAACAAAAAAAAGGTCTTGATTGTTCGTGATGAGGCCCCCATTTTTTTCGAGGCCCTAGGTTTCAGCCTACTTAGCTTACACGTAAATCCGGCCCTATGCCTACAACCCATATTTAGCCTGTCCACATGTGACATGTCCAATTTATGCGGGCTTCAGACCCACGGTTCTTGCTTCTATCTGTAGTTTCTGTTGCCCCAACGCCCAAACAAAATTTTAAAGAAGACATCTCTGGATTTAAGCTCTTTCCTGGATTTAAATTTCGATGGTAGGCCTATTAAG
Source organism: Trididemnum miniatum (assembly GCA_964006365.1). NCBI lineage: Eukaryota > Metazoa > Chordata > Ascidiacea > Aplousobranchia > Didemnidae > Trididemnum > Trididemnum miniatum. The sequence goes on along the minus strand of OZ023242.1, from coordinate 14,914,573 downwards.
TTTCAAATACATTCACACAGAGGCAACATTGTAGAAACAAACGCGTAAATTAGGGGCCTCCCAGGCCCCCCCTGAATAAAAAGTGGGGGGACCAGGGCCCCCTCGGCTCCCCCGGTTCCGCCACCTATGTGCTCTTTACTTACAAAAGTAAAAATCTTTGCTCTGCGCACTGCGCGATCGCGCCATAAGTGAAAGCATAGAAGTTAAAATCCGGCTTAATGTAGCCTATCAACCCCCTTCTTCCATTGAAAATTTCTGCCTACGCCACTGATTACTCCATAAAGGCGCAACATGAAATAATGCACAAAATGAGTGCCGCAAGGTAGCCTCATGATGTTGCTAGACGAACGTGCAACGCATGGAACAAAAAACCACAAAAAGATCCCACTCGAGTCCCTTCAGCCTGTGAGCATGAAACAAGTCAGACCCATGTTTTTGATCAGAATTGAATTTAACCGCTGGCGATATTAACCTACGAACCTACCAATAGCTACCCGAAAGTCCGTCATCAGGTAGAAACATAAGACCAAGGGCGGATTGAGAGATCGCGGGGCCCGGGGCAGATAGGCCTAAGAGCGAAGTCCACAATTTTCGCCCAAAATCAAGTGAAGACCAAAAAAAGTCATCACGTCGAAGCACGGGGCCCAGGGCAACTGCCCAGTTTGCCCAATGCTTAATCCGGCCCTGCATAAGACCCAACCAACAAAGAACACACCTTAGCTCTGTCCGTGGGCACTATGCGGAAGTGTTCTAGATGGATGGCGGCAAGTGGTGCATTGTCGCTCATTCTTGGAGGTGTTGTGTCCAACATGACATTTCCTTTTTTAATCCACGATCCGCTATCCGTTTTTCGTTAATTCAGTGTCCTCTGTTTACTGTCTCGCCATGTGACTGAGCTAAGTTGAAGTTCGTGTGCTAAGCTGTTTATATTCAAGTTCATCGTGTTATCAAGGTACTGTTAATGTGTTTTTTCTTTCTATTTGAATAAGGGACAAAACTGTTCTTAATCTAATTATCTAATAACTTAGTAAGCTGTTTATTGTTAACTTGTGAGCTAGTTATCTGTGAACTAGCTATCTGTAAGCTAGTTATCTGTGAATCTGTAAACTAGCTATCTGTGAACTAGCTGTCTGTAAGCTAGTTATCTGTGAACCTGTGAGCTAGTTATCCTTTGAATATGTTGTCCTTGATGGAAATCTGTGATTCAAGTTGTTGAATTTATCTGTAAATCTGTAACCTAACCTGTGGATTATCTGTGATCTATTGTGTGTAATCTTATCTGTGATTCAAGCTGTGAATCTATCTATTTGAATAAACTTGTTCTTCTTGAGCTTGTTTTGAACCTAACATTGTGAATTAAGAACAGTTATCCTAAGTTCATTGGAATTGTACCAGTAAACCTATGGATGACAACAGCAAAACACCTTCAAAATCTGAGGTAGCCCACCAGAGGGCCAAGTTGTTAATGGAAAGAAGAAGACTAGAGGCTCAACTTGAGCTGAATCAAACGAGGTATAAATTAGATGAGCTAAAAAGAAAAGTGGAAAGTCAAGAGGCTCAATTGAGACTGGAATTAGCTATTGAGAACATTGGACAGAATTTGAACATGCTAAATGCTCAAAGTCCTGACCACTCATCCACCAGTTCACAAAGTTGTATCTCACCTGTCATGTTGAGAAGATTTGCTGCTCAAGAAGATGAAGCAGACCCTGTTCCTGTACCTAGATTGAAGCCAGTTCCTAAACCTCGTTCATGCAGACAGGCTGGGTCAGTTTCCCCACCTGCCTCCACAAAGTGTGATGTTGCAGAGGTTGTGGAAGTGGAACCACTTTCAAAAAATGTTGATTCTCAAGCAGCAGATGTGTCAGCTTTAACTGAAGTGATGAAGAAATTCACCCTGTCTTTGAATGATGTTATCGGCTTGCCCAGGCGCAGTATGCCCAGCTTCAGAGGTGATCCGCTTCAGTTCTTTCAGTTCACTCAAATTTTTGATGACACAGTTTCTAAGCATGTTTCTGATCCTCGAACTCAGTTAATGGCCCTCATTGACTGTTGCGTTGGTGAACCAAGAGAGATTATACAAGCTTGTGCCGCAATTATCTCCCCTAGCGAAGGTCTGCAAAAGGCCAAATCCTTGTTGTGGAATCGGTATGGACAACGTCATGTCCTTGTTCATGCCAATTTGTGTAAGCTTTCTGGTTCTATTCTAAAGGGTGATGGAAGAGAACTCCAAGACCTTGCGAACGCGATGCTATGTTGTGGTGTATCCCTACGAGCGTGGGGATATGAATCCAGCTTAAACTCCCAAGACCTTATCACCACTGTCCTAAAACGTCTGCCAAGACACATGCAAGTTGAATTCCATCAAACTTGTCAGCATCGATTTCGTAAGAACCAGGATGTTACCTTTGAAGATTTGACTTTGTTTGTTCAAGAAAAGGCCAGCATGGCCTCTGACTTCATCGGCCAGGCCATCAACCAGGTGCATGGGCCAGGCAGGCCAGAAAGAGGCCAGCCGAAGCCAAAGCCGCGAGCTCGGCAGGTTTATTCTGCCAAAGCAGAAGCAGCACAAGTTGAGAAAGGAAAATCTAGCAGGCCAAGTCCTCACATTATGTGTCCACTTTGTGGGTCTAACCATCCTCTATTCAAGTGCAGATTGTTTCTGGAGAAAGCCGTGGCGGAACGATGGGCCACTGTTAAGTCGGCAAACGTTAAAGTGTGCTTCAATTGTCTTGGATTGCATCATGCCGCGAAGGACTGTAAATCTCATCGAAGATGCAATATCTGTAATGGTACACATCATTCCCTTCTGCATGCAGAACGGGAGAATACGAATGCTTGTCCTAAGCCAAATAGTAGCGATTCTGATGTCGTTGGCTCCGGGAATGAACATACCTGCACTTCTACTCACAGGATGTTCTCAAAAATAAGACTCAAAGTGCTTCCTGTAACTGTCTGGAATGATAGTAAAACCAATCATGTTAGCACTTATGCATTCCTTGACGAGGGATCAAACACTACTTTGTGTTCCGAGAAGCTTCTTCAAAAGCTAAATATAACTGATACGGAGAGGCATTCATGCACACTTCATACTGTCAATGGTGCAAACGCATTGCACCATGTGATGCGGACTAATCTATCAGTGTCCGGTTGTGATTCATCGGAGTTAATTCAGCTCAAAAATGTCCTGGCAGTACCCAATCTTCCTGGCCTCCAGGAAAGCATTCCAAGTGCCAAGGATTCTCAACATTATCCCTATCTGAGTGATATTAAATTTGTTGAGCTTGATTGTTGGGACATAGATCTCCTGATTGGTGCTGATGTGCAAGCTGCGCACCATGTTTATGAAGCTCGATATGGTCAGGAAGGCCAACCTACTGCTATCTTGACAGGACTAGGTTGGACGTTATCTGGTCCAGATTCTTACTTGGACACCACTGCAGCTCGTCAAGTGAACTGGACTAGGCGACAAGTTGAATTTGATGTTCATGAACAATTTGACAGGCTGTATAACTGCGAATTTCGAGATCTTACGTATCTGGAGAAAACTTCCCCATCAGTGGAAGATTTAAAGGCTTTGGACCAAATGAGACAGTCTGTTAAAAAGGTACAGGGCAGATATGAAGTAGGTCTGCCTTGGAGATCAGAAAGTGTTGATCTTCCTTACAATAGGAAGGTTGCTGAATCTAGACTTTCCGGCCTTCGGAAAAGGTTGATGAAGAATGAAAGTTTGTTTGAGCAGTACAAACTCAAGACTGACGAATATTTGACCTCGGGCCATGCCAGGAAGATACCTGAGAATGAGTTAAGCGCTACTCCTAAAACTTGGTATATACCTCACCATCCTACTGAGGGAAAGTTCCGTATTGTCTTTGACTGCGCATGCAGGCATGGCAATACCTCTCTTAATGACAAGCTGTTCTCAGGTCCTGATTTATTTTCCAGTTTATTGGGAGTGCTGCTAAGGTTTCGTCAGTTTCCTATTGCCATTGTGGCTGATATTAGAGGAATGTTCCACCAAGTGAGGGTAGCGCCGGAAGATCGTGACAGCCTGCGATTCTTGTGGTGGCCCAATCATGATTTGTCAGCCCAACCTGAAGACTATCAAATGATGGTGCATCTCTTTGGTGCAACTTCATCGCCGAGCTGCTGTAGCTTTGCACTTGGACGTTGTGCAGAGGACAATCTCACCCATGCCAGCAGTGAAACTTTGCTTACTGTAAAAGAAAATTTTTATGTGGACGATCTCTTGAAATCAGTAAAGAACACAAGTGATGCCTTAAAGTTGATTTCTGAATTAACTGAACTATTGGAATCTGGTGGGTTTCATTTAACGAAGTTCCTGAGCAACGAGCGGGAAGTTTTGAGAGGTGTGCCTGAGAGCGATCATGCTGTAGCTGTGAAGAAATTGAGTTTGGATCATAACTTACCTACACAAAAGACACTTGGTGTTCACTGGGACGCAGAGTCTGATCGATTTGTTGTTGTAGTAAATGTGATAGAGAAGCCAGCCACTCGTAGAGGGTTGTTATCAGTAGCTAGTCAGCTTTATGATCCAATTGGTTTTCTCCAACCCTTTATCCTTCCCGCTAAAATCCTACTGCAACGTTCTTCTAAAATTGATCTTGCTTGGGATGACGAAATCCCTCCTGATTTGCTTGCTACCTGGGAGAGTTGGATTTCAAACTTGCATTTGCTTGCTAATATTTCCTTGCCTCGCTGTTTTTTATGCTGTATGGATTTTGAGGCGTTAGAGTTACACAGCTTTTCCGATGCAAGTATCAGCGGATATGGGGCTGTTTGTTATATCCGTTACAAAGTGAATGGTTGTTGGGTTTGTGCATTTGTTATTGGCAAGGCGCGCGTGGCGCCCACGAAGACTGTTACTGTGCCACGTTTAGAGCTTGCCGCAGCTGTGACTGCGGTGAAATTATCTGTTGCTGTTTGCCAAGAGCTGAAGTATAAGTTTGATCGTGTTAGATTCTGGACTGATTCGACGTCTGTTATCCAATATATCGCCAATGAAACGAAAAGGTTCAAAACTTACGTTGCTAACAGGCTTGCTGTGATACGCGAGCATTCCAAGTTGTCTCAGTGGCGTTATGTTAACACAGATGCCAATCCCGCTGATTTGTTTTCACGTGGCGTGATGCCAGCTTCGTATAAAAAGTCAGAAACATGGCTAAAAGGCCCTGACTTCTTGTTGGAAGACGATGTAAAGTGGCCAGCCTCACCTGTGTCTTTGCAGCCACTTGATAATGATCCTGAAGTAAAACGAGACGTGCGTTCGCATGCCACTTCCACAGTGTATAATTGTTTTGATGTTTTGTTTGCTCGTTTTTCAGTATTCTATAAAATGCTTAGTGTTGTAGCTTGGATGTTAAGGTTTATGAGCAATTTGTCTAAACGTTTGTGTGGTAAGGAATCGGACCAAATTAATACTGTGCCCCGTTTGTGTAATGCTGAAATTGAATCGGCGACTTTAGCCGTTGTGAAAGTAGTGCAGAGAAGCTCTTTTCCCGAGCTGTATAATAATCTGTGTGCTTCTGTCAATGCATCTTCTTTGAAATCTAATCGTGTTGTTTCTAAGCAATTTGGCAAGCTGCATCCGTTTATGGATGACGGCATTATTCGTGTTGGAGGCCGTTTACAGCGGTCCAATTTGCCCTTTGATTGTAGGCATCAAATTTTGTTGCCAAGTAACCATCTTGTGACTGATTTAATTGTGAACCATTATCATTGTTTGGCCGGTCATAGCGGCACCTTGCATGTATTGTCTAATATCCGAACGAAATTTTGGATTGTCAAGGGCCATGCCACTGTTAAGCGTGTGTTGCGTAATTGCCGAAAGTGTCGTTTGTGGAAAGCTAAAGTTGGTGAACAGCTAATGTCACCTCTACCTGTTTGTCGTGTTACGCCCAGTGCTTGTGTATTTCAGCATGTAGGCCTGGATTATTTCGGGCCCATAACCATCAAGCAAGGCCGCAATAATCTTAAACGTTATGCTTGTGTGTTCAGCTGCATGTCGACCCGGGCGCTTCACATTGAAATTGCTTTTGCGCTTGACACCTCATCGTTCATGAATGTGTTTCGTCGATTTTGTGGTCGCCGGGGATTTCCCTCCGACATTTATAGTGATAACGGTAGTAATTTTATTGGAGCTGAACGTGAAATGCGGGAAGCTGTGCGTAGGCTAAATTGTGACGTTGTACATGCTGCTTTTCTACGTAAAGGTGTGAACTGGCATTTTAACCCTCCCGCAGCAAGCCACCAAGGTGGCATTTGGGAGCGGATGATACGAACTATTCGCAAGGTTTTGCGTATGCTCACTGGTGATCGCATTTTATCAGAAGACCAGCTTGCCACCTTTATGGTGGAAGTGGAACGAATTGTAAATGACAGGCCGCTAACACCGGTCAGTAGCGACACTGGTGACCTCAATACACTTTCTCCCAGTGCCTTGTTGTTGGGCCGTCTTGATGCCCTCTTAGCACCCGATGAATTTATTAAGGCAGATGGTTACCGCCGTTCATGGCGATCTACCCAATATTTGGTGAATCAATTCTGGCAGCGATGGCTTGCGGAGTACATGCCGTTGCTTCAGCAAAGACAAAAATGGCTTAAGCCTGCTAGGAATTTGTGTGTTGGCGACGTTGTGTTAGTTGTTGATCGCCCATCCCCTCGAGGTTGCTGGCCTAAGGCCATTGTCGAGGAGGTATTTCCCGACCGGGATAACTTAGTTAGGCGTGCCCGAGTGCGCACCGCCGAGACCACACTCCTCCGAGATATTCGCAAGCTTTGCTTGCTTGAAGCTGTTGAATGAACGTTCTCAATTTCTTTTCTTGTGTAAATTTGCAGTTTGCTATGTTGTACACATTTTGTTTATCAATAACTGTTCGTACCCCCTACCAGTTATTTAGGGGGGAGTGTGTTGTGTCCAACATGACATTTCCTTTTTTAATCCACGATCCGCTATCCGTTTTTCGTTAATTCAGTGTCCTCTGTTTACTGTCTCGCCATGTGACTGAGCTAAGTTGAAGTTCGTGTGCTAAGCTGTTTATATTCAAGTTCATCGTGTTATCAAGGTACTGTTAATGTGTTTTTTCTTTCTATTTGAATAAGGGACAAAACTGTTCTTAATCTAATTATCTAATAACTTAGTAAGCTGTTTATTGTTAACTTGTGAGCTAGTTATCTGTGAACTAGCTATCTGTAAGCTAGTTATCTGTGAATCTGTAAACTAGCTATCTGTGAACTAGCTGTCTGTAAGCTAGTTATCTGTGAACCTGTGAGCTAGTTATCCTTTGAATATGTTGTCCTTGATGGAAATCTGTGATTCAAGTTGTTGAATTTATCTGTAAATCTGTAACCTAACCTGTGGATTATCTGTGATCTATTGTGTGTAATCTTATCTGTGATTCAAGCTGTGAATCTATCTATTTGAATAAACTTGTTCTTCTTGAGCTTGTTTTGAACCTAACAGGAGGTGCTCATCTCTTTTCCAGACCATCTAGCAAATCATAGCGAAAAAGCACGACACCGAGGACTACAATGCAGTTTTAATCATAGTGTACAAAAATTCAACAGCAGGATGAATACGCAACAAAATACAAATACAAAAATAAACTTTAATGAACAGAACAGAACAGAATTTATTGTTGATTCGCCTTGACGTAAACTTAATAAGCACTCACAGAATAAAACAATGAAATTTAGCAAGACCAGGAAGCATCGAAGAACCCTAAGGTTTTCTAGTCTAGATGCTTCCTGATTTTGTTGTGAGATCGAAATTTAAATTACGAGCATATTAGTCTTCTAAGCCTTCTTCTAATGAGCGAGCATTCGAAAAGCCTTCTGCGTAGCAATTCATTTTTTCACATCATAATTTTTGTTTCAATTATCACATATAAAATACGCTTATGACCAATAAATTTTGGACAATAAAATACAACCTTAAGTATAGGGTGTCCCGGAAATCAGGCACCTTGCTAGCTTTCATAAAACTCCATTCATCCAATCTGCGGCTCAGGATATAAAAGTAGATCAAATAGGCCGAGTCACTATCAGTTATTCCTGGCAACGTTGTGGAGCAAAACCTCAGTGATTTTTAAAGTTTTATCCATCATCGTTCAATGATTTCTATTAATAATTGAGATGCTAACAATTGAATCGCAATGCAGAAAAATGGACGAATGTTCAAGTGGTTATTGGCTGTAAAACTCTAAGATAACACTTGAAAACTATAAAAACTCGAGAGTAGGCCTATGCAGGAAAATGATGGGTAAAAAACAAAACACCAGCGCAAGAGTTGCATAAAGTATTTTATGACAAATACTGATTACAAGCATATTTGATACATTTACTAGAAACTAAACACTTTTAATATACAGCTAGAAAACACACAGTGAAAATATCAACATAAACATTAATAGATTTCATAACAATTCTGAGTTCATTCATGATAACAATCCATCGTTGCGAGGTTACTTATAGTAAAGCATGATCTTTAGACCAGCGGTTCTTAATGGGAGCCGAGCCGTTAAAATATGCTTCCTGAAAAAATGCCAAATTGCATTTGTTTCACTCTAAAATACCCAACCGATCACGATCGAAAGAGTTTGTTAATTGATTAGAAAGCCTGCCATAGACAACTTATCCACTATGAATACAGTATTTGTTATGTTAAACTACTTCTTCTTACTTGTTAATTAAGTATGAAATGCAGTGCTGCATTTAGTTTGTTGGTTGTATGGGTTCCAGGGGTTGGAAGAGTTACGCTACACAAGATAGCCACACACAAAATTAGCATAGCTGGAATAGTTTAGAAAACTGTTTTGGCGGAGTCCACATATTAATGATGTGAGACTGAGTGCTTCAAATCATTTGGTCTAGGTAAGTATTGTGGATTTTAACAATAACATAAGGGATAGCGTTGGGCTACTACTAGCTACGATGACTGACATTAGACGGGAATTTAAGTGAAATCCAAGAAGCCTGAAAAAGCAATGAGGGTGTATACGACGTAATGCACGAAAAATGGTTACTGATTATCACCTTTTTCGTTCTTCTGGAGTCCGGATTCATCAGGTGCTCAAAGACTTGCCAATGTCAACGACGATAGCCTATCGACAGCTTATGACATCCGTCGTTATCATCTTTTATCATCTTCTAAGTTGCAATGTTTCTTGATTTCATTCCAAGCATGCCATCTGTTGTAATATGGGCCTCTTGATTCGAATTGTCTAGCTTCGCCGTCAAACATTGTTATCAGGTTGGGAACCTGAAAGCATAAAAATACCCGCGATTATTACGAGACATGGATAAACTCAATCTCCACTGACAAAGTTCTTTAATAATTATGAGTAGGTCTATTATAATAAGTGCAGCTTATATCATATAAATAAAAAATCACATACGATGAAACTACAGGTGGTTGCGTCGCCGTTGCCGCTTTTTCTGGCGGAATGCCTTTCCGTAAACTAACTTTCATATACCGCTTGAATAGCCGGCAATGTTGAAGCAAGAAGTAGTTTTTTCACCAGTATAATTTTATGGTATGATGAACAATGTTTATATTTTTGAGTTTTTATAACGTCCGCAGTTGTCTTTCCGCCCAAAAGCAAGTGAAGACCACAAGAGAAAAAAGTCATCTCGTCCGCGGGCCGAAGTTTGCACTGAAACTTCTCAAAGTTTTTCTTGAAGAATAATTTGACATGTTTTCATTGTTTATAATGCCGAAAAGAAGGACATTTGGCCATTTTTTGGCTCCTCGAATGACAATTTTTTTGGTCAAAAAGGAGGACACGTCCTCAAAAAGAGGACGTATGGTAAGCCTAGTATAATGTCTATTGCTGTACAACTAGAATTCTCAAGCTTTTTTACTCATCTATAACTCAATAAATTTTAGGTTGAAGATGTTTTGCAGTAACTCAAGTTTGTCAAATATGAGCAGACTTAAATTTCTTTACTGTGTCTGTTCTGACGTCCTCTATTACAGGGGTCTGCCAACTTTTTCGCATGGCGGACCGGTTTAAGTTGGAAAAATTTTCACGGCGGCCTTAAAAATAAACAAAAATACTCAGTAATTTACGTTTATGTCAGCTTATATTACAACAGTGATTCAATGCAAATCATGAACTTGTTTTGCTGCAACCAGACTTTCCATCTTGGAATGATGGGACTCAACGATACCCGCAATATGTCCCTTAACGTTTTTTAATGTCGTAGGTCTTTCGTCATAGACGTCAGACTCTTGAAATGGTGCTGACTTATATTCACAAAAATCTCAGCAAAGATGTTTGTTTTTCACTCAATATTATCAAACTAAAAATATCTATAGTATAGGCTATTAAAACTTTAAACTTGTAAAATTTTTGGACTTTCGGTTATAAGTTTCAGTAGGAATAATTTATTTTAATTCTGACTTTGGTGTGCTGTAATATTTCTGACGCTATTTTCTTACTTATCTCCCTCATCAACCTAACCCAGCTTGCACAACATGAACACATGCACAACGATGCAAGAGCGCTTGAATAAACACCGTTCAAAGCCGACATTAGACAACACTAATTTAGGAACCAAATCAAGTCTCAACGCACCCAAAGTGTAAAAATCAAGCAATCAAATCTCACAAAACTTCCGAAAGCTATTGGGTCTCAAATTGTAAAGTAACGAAATTAAAAAATACGCGGCCCGGTACCGAACTCCTCATGGACCGACACCGGGCCGCGGCCCGGTGTTTGTCGACCACTGCTCTATTCGATGCAATGCATAGCCTCAAAATAACCTCGCCTCAGCTTCAAAACAGGATTAATGAAACCATGTAACGTCTAAAGAGACTTTTAAACGTTATACTATATCAAATGCCACATATTGTTTAAAAATCAAAGCAAAGAAGTGTGGTTTTAAACCAGATTAGAATTAAAAAATGAAGAGAATTGTCGGTTTTCTATTTGATAATTATTGCGATGCGCGGTTTTTGTGTGTTTTGCTCAGCGGAAACTTAAACATTTCGTGAGGTGGCAGAACTCTTTAAAGAGATGTTTTGGGGATCGCAGTTTGAGAAACGCTGCTCTACAATATAACGTGTCTACACAAGGAGATATAAGTTGAGCATTATTTGTATGACTTGCGATACATACAGAGTGGTTCGGAAAACTACTATATATTTTGAAACACTTTCATTTTATTTGAATGCTGTTTATTAATTTTTTGTATTGAAATACCGGGAAGCGGTGTAAGTCTATTGCATAAACATGAAGAGATATTATGGTAGGTTTTGAAAGATTTACTACATAAACGCCGTAACAACCAGTTTTAGTATTGTTTTTTACAGCGTTCATTTAGTAAATCTTCCAACGCCTACCATAACACTGTCTACAAATTTAATCACATTTAAATAAATAATACTCTAGACCAGGGGTGGGCAAGCTTTTCCCACAAAGGGCCAGATTTGGAAAAACTGTTGAAGCCGTGGGCCGCACGCTGATTGGACAACAAGGTGTGAAGACCCTTTTTTTTTTTTGGAGATCACGGACTACGTACGAATGTGATCTCCAAAATATATCGTTTTCACCTCGCTTTTCTTGTTTTTTTTTCCAATTTCGTACCGTTGAGGCTTATTTTTTAAAAAATCATTGCTATCCATAATCTCTAAAAAAAAAAAAAGGTCTTCCGCTCAATTCACGGTGGGAGTTTAAGTTTGTGGAAGTGCAGGTGGGGCAAAATGAAAGGACCGTGTCGCGAAATAAGAAACTGTACTACTTCGCTGACAGACGGTTAATAAGATTTGTATGACAAACCGTAGAAATTAATTCGTTCTTAGATCTGACCTCACGAAAAAACCAAAACCTTCTTTATCAAACGAATATAATAATCGACCCAACTTAACTCACTTAGCTACGGTACTCACCAAACCACTTTTCAATAAACACAAGCACCACTGCTCACTTCAGTGACACTATACAACAAGGGCTATACCCTTTAGCATACAACAGTATTGCTTACTCTACGCAGTACGTATACTAAATCTACACTCGAATAACTACGCTCGTATAATTTTAAGATTGAAAATTCACGCCTATTTATATTGGAAATTTAAGTTCGAAAACGTTCTGTGACATTCTCAAAAAGAAACAAGAAGAGAAATCATATGACATGCAAAACTTCACACCACACTATAGTAAATACAATCGTGACGTCACATGCACCAATTTTGATCCAGAGAAATTACGTAATGGAGAGATCTGTGTCCAGAATATTCACGAAAAAAATATATCAATAGAAAATTATGACTTCATAATGCAAACTTACGAAACAATCCCACGAATAAAACTTCGGAAAACAACGCATCGGTCTAGAACCTTCTACAGTAGACAAAGCATTTAAAACAAAACATATTAAACAGTTATATCGTTACAGACTGGCGGGCCGAATCTGGCCCGCGGGCCGAAGTTTGCCCATGTCTGCTCTAGACATTATAATTGGAATGAACAGGGATGGAGGTCTCGAGACAAGTCTCAGTCTGGAGACCAGTCTCGAGATCTAAATTTTAAGGTCTCGGTCTCGAAACTGCATGGGTGAAAAATTCGGATTTCGGTCTCGAAGCAACTGGATCTCGGTGTCGAAGCACAAATTGCGTCTCGAGACTTCTTTTATTGGTACCGCAATTTAGTTGTTTGCATCATGTCAGCGAAGAAGTCGCGCTTCCATGTTGATTACAGAATCAAAGCCTATCTCACTATTGCGTCATTTTTTATCCGATGCTGACCCGTCAAAATGATTTCAATTACACGTTTGCCAGAATTGCATGCACTTATTTGATTTCAACTATTCTTCTAATGATTAAATCTTATCAAAATCAGTTTGGTTTCAAAATGTGGAGACTTGAAAATAGCGATAAAAAAGTTTAATTCATTTCATAAACTGCAGGCGTAAGAAAATTAACTTGCGTATCTGCCTTGTGCCTTAATTACGCAGCTGTGAAATTGTTTGATAGTGCTTTACTTAATTTAATTAATTGGTTTATGAACGATACGTCAGTACACAGTTTCGTCTCTGACTGCCACTGCAATGAGTCATCACAGCCCTTAACTATTTTCCAGCATTAATTAATTGGATTGTTTACGTCTGTACTAGGGTTGCATTGAATTTGAATCGGCTCATAATTTATCGATAATTTTGAATTTTGGTTATCCAAAGTAGATGTGTTTGAATTTTAACTTTCTTAAGGCAATGATTTTGATTTTTCATTTTCGAAGTCAGTTTTTTCTTTTCGACTTGCACCGGTAGAACGAGTTTTTGGTCAAAGTGGTTTGCTTTTTCGGCCACATCGGGCCAGGTTATCATCCGATTTGCTCTCAATGTTAGTTTATTTAAGGTGCAACAAAAACTCTGTTTAATTGTAATTTTTGGGTTTAGTGTTCACTGTTCAATAAAAAAATTTCGATTTCAAAAAATTTTTGTTTTGTTTTCGATTAGGTCTCGAGTCTCGGTCTCGACTACAAGGTCTCGAAATTTTCGGGTCTCGATCTCGGTCTCGAAAACATAAAAAGGTCTCGGTCTTGGACTAAGCAGTCTCGACTACATCCTGAGAATGAAAGTCCACGCAATGCACGTTTTCCTCGCGCTGATTAAATGGAGAATTTGCACTTTAAAAGTGAATGATTGATTATTATTATTTTAGAATAGGGAGTTAATTTCAAATCACCCAGTGGTTAACATTAGGTGAGAACGTTCTACGCCTAAGCGAGTGGAATTAAGTGATGCACATTTTCAAAATGCTTTCGTTTTGCAATGGAAATTTAAATAAATTATTTGTTTATTGATTGGTGGCGCTCGTGCGTTATTTGTTTTGCATATTGGTGTCGCGCCATGCTGCAGTTGAGCTGTGAATTATTTTAACTACTGTGTGTTTTTCAAAACATCGCACTTGCGCTGAATTGCGGTATTTGGCGCTTGCGACGTTACTGATATGACTTGCGCTGCCAATATCCGTGAATAATTTGCACTGTTGCAATCCTACGACATTTCAAGTCGAATTCAATGGGAATACCTCCATCCAGATAAAATTTCATGTTTTGCAGAGGCGCAGGCACCAATAAAAAAATATATGCATTCCTTAGCTCTGCTTTCACTTGAGCTTTGTAAAATCTTATAATTCATAGAGCCATATTATTCTAATATAAATAGGCAAGCCCTGACTGTTAGGCCTATTTCAAATAATTGAAGTTGAAATAAGACGTGTTAAGCTTTGCATAGCAGTATAATAAACAAGTCAAACAAATGTTTTTCTCGCCAACAAGCCATTATCTGATCGCGGCACAGCAATAAACGGCTCAGCAACAGGTCTATACATTGGAAGCGGCAGTTAGCTCCCCAGTTGAATTTTAAACCATCATAAATGCAAAATGGTATAAACAAATTTTTAAACGCATTATCACCCCTGATCAAACTTACCCAGTATTTGTAAGTCTCATCATTCGATCTTCCCATTACGGCCTCAATTGCATCTTCTGCGTTTTTCCTGGAGTAAATTGGTTGTATTTCTTCGCCTTCCGATTTGGCATAAAACGTATCATCAGATCTTCTTCGAGCAACTTCAAACAAAAGGAGGACATTAGCTTGCGTGGACTCTTCGTTGAACTTTGCGTCTTTCAAACAAGTGTTGAGAAAATTCTCTCTTTTTGAGGGAAATCGTGGATCCAAAACATCAGGTAGCAGGTCACGCCAAGTTGGGTTTATTGAGTCGTTAGGTCCAAAAGTCACCACCCCATTTCCAGGCTGATGTTGTGTTGGGTCGACCTCGATTGAAAAAGCTCGTTGTTTTGTTTGATCTTTTGTTATGCAAAATTGATGCTCTGTTCCTTCATGCCAATTATTTGTCACTAGTTCATTCAAATAGTGTTGTAATTCTTTGCCAGTTTTTTCACTTACGTCATGCTCTTGAGTGTTTTCAGTCATTGAAATTTGTCAAAATGAGTCCCGAGCGCTATGACATGTAATTATCTAATTGCCAAAGCTTAAAATTGTTTTTTAACTATTCTCCAAGTCTGAAAACAAATATTCACGAATTATACGAGTGTTACACACAAGGGCGGACGAGTGTTACACACAGGGGCGAATTAAGAGTGAGCGTGGGGCCCTTGGATAAATTGATCATGAGACCCCTTTTTCCAAGTTCAGCTAAAACTTGCAGGACACATCGATACGAGCAATGAAACGAAAGATTAAACAAGAAAACAAAGCAATTCCAATATTGTCTCGACGTTGAGGGGCAGCATATAAGTTACACGTTCAATTGGCTCAAACAGTTTCCTGGATTTGCACTAAGCCTGATATTGCGGTAGATGCATTAGCACGAAGTAATTGGTGTCTTCAAAAACATCAGCTTTTCCTCTACTTCGTTGATGAAGAGATCAGGGGTCCTTAAAAAAACGAGATCAGAGGGTCCTGTACTATGCTCTTCGCTCGAAGGAAAATCTTCGCCTTTAAACAGAGTTCGTATTAGTTAATTTTCTTCACCAATCAATTTTTTTCGAGCAAATGACGGTGATTTTTGTTCGCGATCGTGCGAAGAAAAATCTTCGTCACTTTGGTATACTATGGTTGTTCGCGTTTGGCGAAGATTTTTGGCTTCCTGCCTCCAGAATAGCTGCACTGTGACGACATAAACTTTTCTTCCTACTGTATCGGTTCGAAATCTAGTCAAATCATTGAAAACTTTAATAAAACCTTTGCTGCAAGTTTGCAAACCTTCAGTTCCTAGACTTTTCAAACACAAAAGATATTTTTCTTGCGGGTTTAAATCAACATTTCTACGACCAAGGCTTGTCAATTTCTCTTGAACTGTGCCACAAACTTGACCGATGTTCTACGTACTCATTCGAAATTCTCGAATTACAGTATGTCTTGTTCTGTATTCGGTCTCAAAATATCACTTCTGCTTTCGGCGTCGTATCTTCTTCTGTTACTGATGCTATTGACCAGTGGCGTAGCCACGGGGGGTTTTAGGGGTTACCCCCATTGATTCTCAAATGACGTCATACTTACTTCTTTTTCTAATACTTGCTTCGAAGTGCTAGATACTTTGTCATTGATAATCTGGTTTTGTAATTGTCATAACAAGAATTACGTAACGTTGTTTCGTGAATCTTGTTCTTTGCCGTTATGCTTATGAAGCAATAACGTAATTTTATTAGCAGGGCAGTGCCGCTCCTGTACACGCAACTGCTCTCGGCCCCTCAGACCTTTTGTAGAAAAAAGGCTAAACGATTTCAAGCAAAAATGATCTTCGTACTGTAGCTCAAAAAAGAACTAAATCGTTAACATTTGATTATCGTTTTACCAGTTCCCCCAAAAAGTTTTACCAGTTCCCCTAGAACGCTAACATTTGAATATCGTTTTACCACTTTCCCCAGAAAACATTCCTTTAACTTCATTTCAACAATTGTGCCTTAAACTGCCTTCGGTATTTTTAGTTCAAAACATATCTTTTGAATTTGAGGCAATCTTGGGTTATTACACAACCTGGGGGGAATAAGGGGTATGCTGCGTATGCATTCCCCTCACCAGCCCTTTTCAACAATGTTTTGGATGAATAAAACTTTTCCATAATTTCGAATCTCTTGATAACAATATGCGCCGTAGTCGATTTAAGCACGCGTAATCGAAACTGTGCGAACAAAACGCATCATTGGTGAAGCACTCGAAGTTAGAGACCAAAAATGTGACAAGCTTTCCCCGAAAATTGTTTAAAAAGCACTAAAATGGCCATTACAGTATGCAAATTTTCAAAAAAATTTCTGGGATAGCATGCCCTAAGACCCCCTAGAGTTGTTTTTGGTACTTAAGTTGCTTAAAAATAACTCCGCCAAAAAAACTGCGCTTGAAAAAGTGACGAATTTTGGTTCCCCCTCCCCGAAAAAAATCTTAATACGCCCCTGACGTAAAACATTTGCAAAAGGCTTTTTCACGCTTGTTTCCGGGTTTAAACATCTTAGTATTTAGTTAGCGTTCAACTCAATTTAAATTTAAATTTCACGTTCAACTCAATTTAAATTTCACATTCGACTTATTTATAACGATGGCTGATTACTTGAAGAGGGCAATCTTATTTCGCAGTCGCCCTCAATCATCTTTGAATCTTAAGGTTAATATATAATTAATTGCACTCTTTGCTTGTTTATTAAAATCTACCGATGCGGTGTTGATTATTGTTTCAAATGCAGTTTGAATTAGGCTAATATGCTGTGTTTCGCAGAAAAATTAACAATACCTTACACTGTAGTGTTTCCTCCAGTTCAAATCTTCGTGTGGTTAAACACACATTTGTAGGCGTTTGTCCGATGCGTGTAGGCTACACTGACGTTTGTTGCAGTGAAGCTGGTTCTGTGCCATTAGTCTTAGCTCGATTTGATTGGCTTAGCAAAAAAACACATTGCGTGGTAACAAAGTCTTTTATTTCCGCTACGTTAGCCTCGATTCGTAAATAAAACCTTAGTGCGTCATTGCTTTAACTCGTGAGCGCCCACTTTCTAGGCTGACTAAATGAATACACAAATACGAAAAGGAAAGAAGTCACCATTTTGTCATTTCACTTTTATTGCATCATCACGTTCCTAGCGACATTGGCCATCATGTGTGTAAAAAGCAAAACCAAGTTCCTTCTACATATGTGAAAATTAACGTTAAGAACATTGTTGTGAAAATGAAAAGAATCGAGCGCAGTACTAGGGCCTTTTTTGATTTCATACTACCGTAATAGGATATGGTTTCTTAATCATAATTTTTTTAAATAAATTGTTTTGTGATTGAGATAGAGCATCAAAATGTGTTGCAGACAGATAGGAAAGCATGTTTCCCGAATCGTTTGACACCAAATTCAGCCGAGTACTTTTCGAGTTAGGTCATTTACCCCCCAAAATATTTCAAAATCCCCCGGGCATGAAGATCAATATATTTCAAAAAAAAAATTGCAAAGGGTTTCTGTGCCGATTTGTACCCTGTAAATGGTATAATTTCGAAAAAACGTCTAAAATCGGAAAACCCTAATATCTTGGTGAGTCTTTTTTTAATGCAATATACTTTTTATACAAGCCGCAGAGTAATAATAGTTTTGTGAACTTCATGATTGTTTTCACCAAAACTTAGTCAAATATGTCCAACTAACTGAGTGCTGAGATTATATTGCAAGATCACTTAGGGGTTTCAAGCTTCCCTCTCATGCATGCATGCATAGATAGTCATGCATGGATAGCACTTCAATGCTTGTAGGCGCACAAAGTTGCAACACAAACACTTTTTTCATTCCTAGTCCCACCTTAAGAAAACTTTGGATCTGCCCTCGAAAGAGATTTTTTCAAAATTGCTTCGGTGACTGATGGTTGAACCGTTCAACTCACGCAAACAAAAATAGATTACATTAAATGGTTCAAAGAAATTTATTTTTCCGGGATTCCCGGGAAAATTTTCCGGTAATTTTTCTCGAGCGTAATTGTTTTGCCTTTTTTTCTGACTATAACAAAAGTCTTGTCAGCCTTGCTACGCACAACCAATCTAGGCTAAACTCATTCCAGACTGTAAAGACTCGTTTTTTGCATTGCTTTAACTGGACATCTCGACTTCATTTCTTTTCTAGGTTGTGCCCTATTTTTGGTAGGCGACTGGCCCCAAACAACGATACCCAATGAAAGAGCCTATATAACTACTAACCCACAACTAAGTTACCGGTAGCCTAACTAGCCCACATCACTAGAAGCCCTCATGGCAAGTTGGCAACCCACTCATTTGCAGCTGCAGACGCGTTTCGACCTTATTATGGTCTCATCAGTGCAGCATAGCAACCTCTCACCTATGCTGCACTGATGAGACCATAATAAGGTCGAAACGCGTCTGCAGCTGCAAATGAGTGGGTTGCCATGGGGGCTTCTAGTGATGTGGGCTAGTTAGGCTACCGGTAACTTAGTTGTGGGTTAGTAGTTATAGGCTCTTTCATTGGGTATCGTTGTTTGGGGCCAGTCGCCTGCCAAAAATAGGGCACAACCTAGAAAAGAAATGAAGTCGAGATGTCCAGTTAAAGCAATGCAAATGAGTTTGGCCTGGATTGTCTGTGCGTAGCAAGGCTGACGAGACTTTTGTTATAGTCGAAACATTAACTTTTTTTTCTGGTTTTCAGCATTTCAGATCTCATTCTTAGCATTTTGTTACGTTGTTTTGACAAACTTTGTTTCAATTTTTTCGACAAATTGAGGAAAAAGTTTTGATCTCACAAGATTTTTGTCTTAAAAATTTTGCGAATTTGAAAAATAATTTTTATTGTTTTTATTTTGCAGTAACGCATTTTTTTTGTCGGAATGATAGATATCAGTACCACTAAAATCCTTGCTAATGGAAAAAAATTTCCCGGGATCCCGACATAAATTTCCTGGGAAATGAGAAGTTCAAAAACCCCAAATTTCCCGTCCCGATTTCCCGGGAGGAAACACTACTCAGAATCTGCTAAGCACAGTTTGAACAAAACAAAACTTTCTAATTGCAACAGCGAGCATGCACATTGCACAAACTCGCACTAGTCCAGTGAGCCGCGTCCACTTTAACGACGTGCAATGAAATTTCTTTGTTTTTGTGATCGACCAAAACTTGATGATGTCCGACAATGTACACGAATAGCACCCTTTTTGCCATTAAATTTTGTATGCTTCTTCTTATATTTAGTTGCATATTCATTCTCATATCACGAGAAAGCAATTAAAGCCCTATAAAGCTTAGGAGTTGCCGGCCATCTCTATCTACCACACCAAGACGGAGGAATCCCGCTAACAATTAACAAGCAAACTTGCCGGCTTATTCTCCCCACTCTCCCTTTAATGCTGAGCGTCAAGCACGGAAGCTATGAATAGCGATTTTAAAGTCATTGGTTTGACCCGACTCGGAATCAAACCTGAGTCTATAGCTGCACGGGCGGATGCTTTACCACTCAGCCATGCGAACTGATAGACCTGTTTTGGTATGATTTTCAATTGCTTGTTGGCCATTTCAAAACTGCTCTCAACCTTATCCTTTCTGTCCAATTCTTGATCTAGTCATGGAAATGCCTTGACTTTAATCAGTTAATATCAAACTAGTGGAAAAGTTTTTATTTGTATTTTATGGCACTGCTGCAAAATCCCATCGTGCACAAGTATTACAGACAGTGTACTGTGCTAATAGTACAAAAATAAAACTACTTCCATCAATGATTAATCAAGCAACTAGTTATAAGAACAAACAACAATAGTAGCTAATGCATCGCTTCCGCAGCTCAATTGTTTGGCTTTTCGGTCAGTTCATTCCACATAGTTCAAATTTCATTCGAAAAAAATACCAGATTTACAGTATTTGTGCATCGGTCTGTTTTAACCGGACGATGTTGTCGTCTCCATAAAAGAAAAGAAAGGTCTTCACCCACAATTCTCGGCCCTTAAATGGAATCTTGGTCCCCTTGACGGCTAAGTGGTCTCCAAAAAAAAGGCCTTCACCCGAAATTCGGTGACCTCAAATGGACACCGGGGACCCTTGACGGCTATGTGGCCTCTCCAAAAATAACAAAAAGGTCTTCAACCATAATTCGGGGCCTACCAGTGGAATATCTCACCACACTACTGTGGTACCTCCATGATGGGCCCCTAAAATGCTCTTTCATGGGCTCCTACACACCCATGAGCCCGGGGCAGATTGCCCCCTGTAATCCCCAGCCCCCCTCTTTTAAGCCCTGGATGGGGGTCCTGTAGTGTGTCTTTTGCAACCTTGACATTCAGTTGGGACGATCTATTCTACAGTATTAGAGCAAAAAATGTAATTTTGGCAAAAAGCTGCCAATTTCGTTCTGCATCTCTCTACACAATGTCTTCAGATTGTATTCAAGGGATTGCATGTCATAAGTTTTCACCGGCCCGCCTCTGGCTCAGAAAAATTGCCGCACCGTTAAATAAAATATCTCTAATTTCTAAAAACGGATAAGCGTTTTTAGAGTTTACATTGCTAGCGATTTAACTGGTAGGAAGATTATGCCAAAAAAAGAGAGTGGAGCTCAGGGTCGAAAACGGCGAGCCCAATTTGAAGCGTTTTTAAATGAATCTAGAAAATTTATGAAAAAAAATTTTAAAAGTAGTGGCTATGCAAAAAGACAATCGGCCGATCTACGAAGACAAGGCGAATCTGCTGGTACAGATAATCATAGAAGTGTAAAACACAGGGGGCGCAAAATTTTTGTTTGCCCCGGGGCGCAGGATACCCTCGCTACGCCACTGGCGGTGTCTCAATAAGTTCTCAATCCAGCGAACGAGAAAAGGCGACACCTCCAATTCTTGCAGTGCATCGGTATATGCACCTTTATATGTGATATTATCAAAAGCACCAACAATATCTACAAATATTCCTAGTGCTGTTCTTTTCTTTGCTAGGCTAAGTTCGATTCGTCGTACAAATTCGTGCAGTGCAGTTTCAGTCGAAACTCCTGCTCTGAATCCATATTGGAACGCAGAAAACCTTGCCTGCAAATTAGAATCATCATTGAAATGATAAAGAAATAACTTCTCCAACCATTTAAGTTGGAAAGAAGTTAAAGTGATCATCCGGAAAGACTTAACTTCATGATAGTTTTCTTTTACGGGTTTAGGGATAAAGATACCAGTCCTTTTCTTCCATGCTTTTGGCTCATAACTGTATTTCAAGCACGTCTGCAAAATATTTTGGTATATGTTTTTAATATTATTCCAACCTTTTTGCAAAAGCACCGGGTAAATACCGTCTGGTCCCGGCGTCTTAAAAGGCAGAAATTCGTTTATTGCTCTTTCCATCGTTTCAAGTGAACAGATGGAATTAACAATTTCGTCATCCGTTGTTACCTCAATGTTTTCATCTGTTACTTTTGCTGCGTGAATAACTCTTACCTCTCGACTTCCCGGTGCTAGAGTGTCCAAGAGGCAATTTATAGTCTCAGCAGTTGACTTGGCGTATTCACCATTAGGTCTTAAAACGTTACTTACTCGTACCGTTTCGTTTCTACGGATTATTTTAGCAAGCCGAGCGGTTGCACAGTGACTATTCATCGATTCCGTAAAGAGACGCCAGGAATCTACCTATCTTGGCTTTTCTAACGGCATTTTTAAAACGCAATTGGGCCTGCTTAAATGCTTCCCAGTCCTTTTCCAGTTTATATTTAATGGCTTTACGTTGAGCTTTACGAGCCTCCCTGCGGAGGCCGGCTAACTCTGTATTCCACCAAATATTTTCCGTCTTACGTCTAACCTTACGCATTGGACAAGCCAAATTGTAAGACTTCATTATTTCTTATTAAACAGTTGCTGCCAGTGCTTCTATATCATCAACTGACGATATGTTGACTGGTACTCTATTCAATTTATATAATCTCTGTTCAAGTTCACTGACATACTTATTCCAAAAAGTACGTCTAATGTTCCTGATCATTTTTGTTTTTTTGGTACTACTTTGAACTGTAAACCTAATATACACGTGATCTGAAAAGGAAGGCACATCACTGACATGCCAATCTCTTATACAGTTCCATGCATTTCGGTTAGGTAGTGTTAGATCTAGCACCTCTTCTCTTGTTTTAGTTCTGAAAGTGGGTTTATTGCCCACATTGCAGAAATATAGATTCGCACTTGCGCAGTACATGAGTAGTTCCAAACTTCTTGGATTGACGTTGGTGGAACTTCATACTGTGTGATGTGCGTTTGCGTCAGTTTCTATCACTAAAGGAATCTTTATCACGGAAAACTACCAGCTCTTTCAGAGTTTCTGGAGGAGCTGGTTCTTCCTGAGCCATGTAAGTCGATGCAAAGATCGATGTACTTTATCTCTTCCATAAAAGTTGCAAAACTATTGTGATGAATCATCTGTGCGAAGTGATAGTCGTCGTGTGAGGTCTTTGCCTCGTGTTAAAGCGATCGGAGCAGGCAATTAGTGTGTTTGCATTCGCTTGGTTTGTAGGGATGTGCCGAGTCGAGTCCGAGTGCTCGGCCAAGTAATGCCTTATTACTCGGCCGAGTCCGAGTATTAAACCATTGACACTTTGACCTATTTTTTTGCTTTTTAACCGAATTTGAGTCGAAATTGGGACTTCTACGCACTTGATGACCTTTTTTTTGCTCTTCACCTAATTTTGAGTTCAAATTTTGACGTCGTAGATACTCGGACTCGGCCGAGTAATGTCGTGAATACTCGTTACTCGGCGAGTCCGAGCAATTTTCCTCGAAGCACATCCCTATTGGTTTGGTCGTGATCCCAATTTATGTTCGAAGTCTGAATTCGAATTTATTGTTCGAAAACCGATTTGGTCGAGAACCGAAGCGTTCGAAAACCGAGGTCTGACTGTATTACGACGTAATTTGTTTCATCTACTGATTACGCTGTGCATATTACTGTAAACAAAAAAATAGTTTGTGTCTTGACGCAAAAAGTACATTTTGACCTAATGGAACAGTTTGACCTGATAACATTTAAACTACGCTTAGTTCGGTGCTGAAACACAATGTGCAGAAGTTTGATGGTTTTCTGAGCAAGTTAAAAATATTTGACTTTTGGTCGCCCTAATGTGCATACTAGAAAAAGAGTCAACCGGTTTGCTTTTTACAAGCCGGCAACCATATATTACAACATAATTTGTTTCATCTACTGATTAGGCTGTGTATATTACTGTAAACAAAAAAAAACGGCGCATAGTTTGTGTCTTGACCCAAAAAGTACATTTTGACCTTATTTTGACCTGATAACTTTTAAACTACGCTTAGTTCGGTGCTGAAACACAATGTGCAGAAATTTGATGGCGTTCTGAGCAAGTTAAAAATATGTGACTTTTTTGACTTTTGGTTGCCCTAACCATAACACAGCTACTGATAAGTAATCAAAAATTCAATGCGCAAAATCAGATGACACGTTCCTGTGTACAGGGTTGGGAATCGATACCCAAAAACGTAAAGAAATAATTGATATTCGATAGTTCACCAAAAAGTAAGGAAATAATCGATTTCGATGGTACCGGTAGTTTAAAAAAGCAAAGCATAAAGAATATTTCCTCTGGACTCTTTAGCTACACAAATCTTTTTTGTTGTTTTTTTAAGTAAATTTAAAATAGTCGTCGGCATGTCATTACCTTGTTTTGCTGATAAATGTTTGTTTGTACCAAAAAGAATCGAATATGGAATATCGAATTGCGCCGAAAAAAGAAGTAAAGACAAGGCCATAATTCGATACTCATTCAAAAAAGTAAAGGCTCCAGTGCATTCGATGAATAAAAGGTAAAAAACATCGCAATCGAGTATCGATTACAATAGATTTTTCCCAACCCTGTTTGTGTAGCCGTCCTCGTCATTTTCAACAGCTTCCCTTGTAGTGGCATTACAGGTGGTGTTCAATTAGAGAGTGGCCGGTGGCGCTCTATTTTTCAGTCCTACTCTATAGTGGTGCTCAAATGGAGGCTTTACGGACGGTTATGGTATTTACAGTAGCTGCTGGGTTTGCTAAAACAATAAACTTTAACTATATACACAAACCCTGTTCACGTGTGCACTTTATCTGGGTTTCGGACTCATGGTTTTTGGTTCTAGTTTCTGCATCACAATTAAATTTAATGATTACGACATCAAAAATTTAATTGTGATGCAGAAACCAGAAGCAAGAACCGTGGGTCTGAAGCCCACATAAATTGGACATGTCACATGTGGACAGGACAAATACGGGCTGTAGGCGAAGGAAATCTGGTCATTGCTTTTGGGCCCCCCCACTTTAGAATTGCTTCCGCCATCGCTGTTAATATGTCCATTGCAGTAAGTAAAGTTTTCAAAAAATTTCCAGGGTAGCATATCCCCGGACCTCCCAGAGCTTTTTTTGTTCCTCAATTTGCTTCAAAGTAGCTGTGCCGAAAAACACTGCTTTTAAAAATATCAGAATCAAACTTTGGTGCCCCTCCAAAAAAATTTGCGAATATGCCCCTAGCCCTGCCATCACGTATTTTCAAAGGGCCTATTTACACCAGTCGTTTTTCCGGTCTAAACGTTTTTGTGTTTGGTTTACATTCAGCCTATTTAAAACTGCATCACCTCCCACCAAACTTTTGTGGATTAGCTCCAGAAAACAACAGCTAATGTTGTAGGTACTAAAAAGCTTTGGGTTTTGTATTTCATGACCTAACTGTAGAAAAGTCTAGTTACTGTGGTTATAGCTTGGTTAACGATGTCAAAAGGCTTCCAGTGTACAACGATTATGCTGTGCTGATAGAAGATCATAGCGTAGCTGTGCTGGTAGGAGATTATAGTAGTAGGAGAAACTAGGCAATGCGGCCCCCCCCCCCAAAATCATCTTTCGGTGCCCCCAAAAAATTTTTTCTTGGATGGTGATGCAAAAGAGCGAGCCCCGAAGGGGTGACGCCAAGCTAGGGGGGTGTGGGAGCATGCCCCCCCAGAAAATTTTACGGAATTTGACCTTATTTTGGAGGCTTTTTGTGCGTTTTAAGCCTTCAAAATTCCTCAGTTTTAACAAGGTTTAGTAGTCTGTTTTACTAGGTCCCTTCCAAACTCACTAAAATAATGCTGCAAGCAAACCCCACTCTATAACATTTCGCTACCTATGCGAAGAAAAAACGTTTTTAAGGCTTATTTTTGCGCCTTTCACTTGAGGATGAGGGGCCCTTGGTATGCTACTAAACGTTTGTTTGCTAGTTTTGCGATTGCTATTTTTCGAAAAATTTGCAGGGCCCCCCTATGGTCAAAAGTATAAATATGGTATGGGGGCCCCACATCGCGTGAGTTAAGACAAAAAATATATTAAATCTTATAATAGGCCTATTTAAGGCACTTTTATCATACGTTGAGTAAATAGTACTACGTACTGACTATTTACGGGGTTCCTTTTTTGTGCGAGGCCCCCCCGGTTGGGAGGTTTGGGGGTCGCTAGTTTCGGCACTGTGTGCTGATAGGAGATTAGCGTAAACGGCATTGCAGTGAAGTGGGCACTTTGGCTGATAAAAATTCACAACAATCAATAACTGTTTGCACGTTTAAAAAGCGTGCCGGTGGTGAAGATAAGCGTCTTCAATACGCAAAAACCAGGAGCGTATTTAGGGGGGCATTGTGCCATGTGCCCTCCCTTTTGTTCCATTGTGCCATGGGCATTGTGCCCTCCGTTTTGCCTTGGCCTTTCAGTAAAAATGAATAAAATTAATGGTGCTACTGTAAGTGACTGAAATATGCCAGGCTCTTTTAATAGTATCTGTAGCTTATGGCCAGGGGCGAATCCAGAGAGATATGCATTCTCCCACCAGCCATTTTCAAAAATGTTTCTGATATAAGTTATACAATTTTTTAATAATTGCGAACCTCTTCCATAGCGATAAGTCTTACGTCATAAGCAAGCATAATCGAAAATGAGCGAACAAAATGCATCTTATTCGGCGAAGCACTAAGAATTAGGGTCAAAAAATTCAAAACCAAATTTGCGAAAACATTAATCAAAAAGCACTCAAATAGCTATCACAGCAAGTAAATTTTCACATTTTTTCCGAGGAAGCATGCTCCCCCCGGACCCCCCTGGAGTTTTTCTAGATTCTCAATCAGCTTCAAATTAGTTTTACCATAAAAATACACGCTCGAAAAAAATATGGAAATTATGTCTCCTCCCTTATAAAATTACTCGCTACGCCACTGGCAAAAGCGTTACGATTTTTGGCTCCCTCAAAATTGGTTGGTTTACTCATCGTTCTCTTGATTTGGCTCGCAAATTTTGTTTCAATGTCCACGACACGAGGTTTAAGTGTGACGCAGAACTAAACTACGCACTAGGTCAGAAATTTCTATTATCATTGTTCTTCATTTCTCATTGCTGAAACCGTTGTCATTAGTCTACGCAACTTACATTTCCTGATACCGGTAACCTTACAATTGGCGACATACTGCAACATTTACAGTATTTAGGTAGCTTACGCTCTTTCAGCGATGGCGGTAGCATTTTTAAAGTGGGGGGGCCCGAAACCAATGAACAGATTTTCTTTATCCACAACCAAGGACGGCAGTGGCGTAGCGAGAAATTTTAAATGGTGGGGGGGCATAATTTCCACGTCTTTTCAAGCGTATTTTTTAGGCAGAACTAATTTGAACCTGATTAAGAAACCAGGAAAATTCTAGGGGATTCCGGGGACATGCTCCCCCGGAAATATTTTGAAAATTTACATGCTGTAATGGCTACTTTGGTGCATTTTGAATAATTTTCAGGCAAATTTTGTTTAAGTTTTTTGACCCTAATTCTGGGTGCTTCGCCAAATATGATACATTTTGTTCACACATTTTTAATTATGCGTGCTTAAGGCGTAAGGCTTATAGCTATCGAAGGGATTCGAAATTATAGAAAATTTGTATGCATCAAAAACATTTTTAAAAATGGCTGGTGGGAGGATGCATATCCCTTATCCTACCCCTTTGGATTCGCCACTGGCCATAAGCTAGAGAAACCACCCAAAAAATGTGGCATAATTTAGTCACTTGGCACCATTAGTATTGTTCTGTTTTACTAAAAGGCAGGGTTAAAGGGGGGGGGGGGGCATGGCACAATGACCCCGCTTCTAAATACGCTCCTGTGGACTGGATTTGAACAATGAAAGGCCCTAGGCTATTTGATCACACTGATTGGAAGAGCACAAAAAGGTCTTCACGTCCTCAGATATCCTGTTTTCACTGAAAATATCGGTATAATGAAGAGCAAAAAAAGGTAGCCTATGCACGTCCTCAGATGTTCTGTTTTCCCGTGAAAGTATCGGTGAAGAGAACAAAAAAAGGTCTTGACTGTTCGTGATGAGGCCCCCATTTTTTACGAGGCCCTAGGTTTCAGCCTACTTAGCGTATACGTAAATCCGGCCCTATGCCTACAACCCATATTTAGCGTGTCCACAAGTGACATGTTCAATTTATGCGGGCTTCAGACCCACGATTCTTGCTTCTGGTTTCTGTTGCCCTACCACACCACAAGCAAAATTTTAAAGAAGACATCTCTGGATTTAAGCACTTTCCTGGGTTTTAATTTCGATGGTAGGCCTATTAAGTTTCAAATACATTCACGCAGAATCAACATTGTAGAAGCAAACGCGTAAATTAGGGCCCCCCCGGTTCCGCCACCTATGCGCTGTTTACTTACGAAAGTAAAAATCTTTGCTCTGCGCACTGCGTGATCGCGCCATAAGTGAAAGCATAGAAGTTAAAATCCGGCTTAATGTAGCCTATCATACCCTCCTCCCATTGAAAATTTCTGCCTACGCCACTGATTACTCCATAAAGGCGCAACATGAAATAATGTACAAAATGAGTGCCGCAAGGTAGCCTCATGATGTTGCTAGACGAACGTGCAACGCATGGAACAGAAATCTACAAAAAGATCCTACTCGAGTTCCCTCAGCCTGTGAGCATTAAACAAGTCAGACCCATGTTTTTGATCAGAATTGATTTAACCGCAAGCGACATTAACCTACGAACCTACCAATAGCTACCCGAAAGTCCGTCATCAGATAGAAACATAAAACCAAGGGCGGATTGAGAGCTCGCGGGGCCCGAGGCAGATAGGCCTAAGAGCGAAGTCTACAACTTTCGCCCAAAATCAAGCGAAGAACAAAGAAAAGTCATCACGTCCAAGCACGGGGCCCGGGGCAACTGCCCAGTTTGCCCAATGCTTAATCCGGCCCTGCATAAGACCCCACCATCAAAGAACACACCTTAGCTCTGTCCGTGGGCATTATGCGAAAGTGTTTCCAGATGGATGGCGGCAAGTGGTGCATTGTCGCTCATTCTCGGGGGTGCTCATTTTTTTTCCAGACCATCTAGCAAATCATAGCGAAAAAGCACGACACCGAGGACTACAATGCAGTTTTAATCATAGTGTACAAAAATTCGACAGCAGGATGAATACGCAACAAAATACAAATACAAAAATAAACTTTAATGAGCGAGCATTCTAAAAGCCTTCTGCGTGGCAATTCATTTTTTCACATCATAATTTTTGTTTCAATTATCACATATAAAATACGCTCATGACCAATAAAATTTTGGATAATAAAATACAACCTCAAGCATAGGGTGTCCCGGAAATCAGGCACCTTGCTAGCTTTCATAAAACTCCATTCATCCAATCTGCGG
The DNA here is from genome assembly GCA_964006365.1 of Trididemnum miniatum. Classification (NCBI taxonomy): domain Eukaryota; kingdom Metazoa; phylum Chordata; class Ascidiacea; order Aplousobranchia; family Didemnidae; genus Trididemnum; species Trididemnum miniatum. The sequence continues at coordinate 14,885,399 of OZ023242.1, read as the reverse complement.
CTCAGGATATAAAAGTAGACCAAATAGGCCGAGTCACTATCAGTTATTCCTAGCAACGTTGTGGAGCAAAACCTCAGTGAATTTAAAGTTTTATCCATCATCGCTCAATGATTTCTATTAATGATTGAGATGCTAACAATTGAATTGCAATGCAGAAAAATGGACAAATGTTCAAGTGGTGATTGGCTGTAAAACTCTAGGATAACACTTGAAAAACTATAAAAACTCGAGAGTAGGCCTACGCAGGAAAATGATGGGTAAAAAACAAAACACCAGCGCAAGAGTTGCATAAAGTATTTTCTGACAAATACTGATTACAAGCATATTTGATACATTTACTACGAACTAAACACTTTTAATATACAGCTAGAAAACACACAGTGATAATATCAACATAAACATTAATAGATGTCATAACAATTCTGAGTTAATTCATGATAACAATCCATCGTTGCGAGGTTACTTATAGTAAAGCATGATCTTTAGACCAGCGGTTCTCAATGGGAGCCGTTAAAATATGCTTCCTAGAAGGAATGCCAAATTGCATTTGTTTAACTCTCAAATACCCAACCGATCACGATCGAAAGAGTTTGTTAATTGATTAAAAAGCCTGCCATAGATAACTAAGCCACCGTCAATACAGTGTTTATTACGTTAAACTACTTCTTCTTGCTTGTTAATTAAGTATGAAATGCAATGCTGCATTTAGTTTGTAGGTTGTATGGGTTCCAGGGGATGGAAGAGTTACACCACACAAGATAGCCACACACCAAATTAGCATAGCTGGAATAGTATAGAAAACTGTTTTGACGGAGTCCACATATTAATGATGTGAGACTGAGTGCTTCAAATCATTTGGTCTAAATGAGCATTGTGAATTTGCTATGTTGAATTTTTGATTAACTGGATAGCTGCTCGTCAGCTTTGGATTCCTCTGACATTTCATCGTTATCATCTTCTAAGTTGAAATGTTTCTTGATTTTACCCCAAGCATTCAATCTGATGCAATATGAGCCTCCTGATACGGATTGTCCAGCTTTGCCGCTAAACATTTTTATCAGTTCGGAAACCTGAAAGCATAAAAATACCCGCGATAAATACAAGACATGAACAATACAATACAAGACATGAATACAATACAATACAAGACATAAATACAATACAAGACATGAATAGAATACAATACTAGACATGATGAATACAATACAAGACATGAATAGATACAATACAATACAAGACATGAATAGACCCAATCTCCACTGACAAAGTGCTTTAATAATTATGAGTAAGTCTATTAGGATAAGTGCAGCTTATATCATATAAATAAAAAATCTCATTCGATAAAACTACAAGTGGTTGCGTCACCGTTGCCACTCTTTCAGGCGGAATGCCTTTGCGTAAAATAATTTTCATACCGCTTGAATAGCCAGCAATGGTGAAGCAGGAAAGTAGTCTTTTCACCTCTATAATTTTATAGTATGATGAACAATGTTTATATTGTTGAGTTTTTATAACGTCCGCAGTTGTTTTTCCGCCCAAAAGCAAGTGAAGACCAAAAAAAAAAGGTCATCAAGTTCGCAGATGTCCATTTTTCCGCCAAAAAGCAAGTAAAGACCACAAGACAAACAAGGTCATCACGTCCGCGGGCCGAAGTTTGCACTAAAACTTCCCAAAAATTTTCTTGAAGAATGATTTGACATGTTTTCATTGTTTATAATGCCGAAAAGGAGGACATTTGGCCATTTTTTGGCTCCTCGAATGACAATTTTTTTTGGTCAAAAGGAGGACATGTCCTCAAAAGGAGAACGCATGGTAAGTCTAGTATAGTGTCTATTGCTGTACAACTAGAACTCTCAAGCTTTTTTACTCATCTATAACTCAATAAACTTTAAGCCGAAAATGTTTTACAGCAACTCAAGTTTGTCAAAATTGAGCAGACTTTAATTTCTTCAGTGTGGCTATTCTGACGTCCTCTATTACAGGGGTCGGCAAACTTTTTCGCATGGCGGACCGGTTTAAGTCGGAAAATTTTTCACGGACCGACCTTAAAAATAAACATAAATATTCAGTAATTAAATTTTATTTTAGCTCATATTACAATAGTGATTCAATGAGAATCATGAACTTGTTTTGCACCAACCAGACTCTCCCATCTTGGAATGATGAGACTCAACGATACCTGCAATATGTCCATCAAAGTTTTTTAATATCGTAGGTCCCTCGTCATAGACGTCAGACTCTTGAGATGGTGCTGACTTATATCCATAAAAATCTCAGCAAAGATGTTTGTTTTTCACTCAATATTATCAGACTAAAAATATCTATAGTGTATTAAAAGTTTAAACTTGTAATATTTTAGGACTTTAGGTTATAAGTTTCAGTAGGCATAATTTATCTCAATTCTGACTTCAATGTGCTGTAATATTTCTGACGCTATTTTCTTACTTATCTCCCTCATCAACCTAACCCAGCTTGCACAACATGAACACATGCACAGCAATGCAAGAACGCTTGAATAAACACCGTTCAAAGCCGACATTAGACAACACTAATGTAGGAACCAAATTAAGTCTCAACGCACCCAAAGTGTAAAAATCAAGCAATCAAATCTCACGAAACGTCCGAAAGCTATTGGGTCTTAAATTGTAAAGTAACGAAAATATAAAATACGCGGCCCGGTACCGAACTCCTAGCGGGCGGCACCGGGCCGCGGCCCGATGTTTGCCGACCACTGCTCTATTCGATGCAATGCATAGCCTCAAAATAACCTGGCCTCAGCTTCAAAACAGGATTAATGAAACCATGTAACGTCTAAAGAGACTTTTAAACGTTATACCATATCAAATGCCAAACATTGTTTAAAAATCAAAGCAAAGAAGTGTGGATTTAAACCAGATTAGGTTTGAAAAATGAAGAGAATTGTCAGTTTTCTATTTGATAATTATTGCGATGCGCGGTTTTTGTGTGTTTTGCTCAGGGGAAACTTAAAAATTTTCGTGAGGTGACAGAACTCTTTAAAGAGGTGTTTTGGGGATCGCAGTTTGAGAAACGCTGCTCCACAATATAACGTGTCTACACAAGGAAATATAAGTTGAGCATTATTTGTATGACTTGCGATATATACAGAGTGGTTCGAAAAATAACAATTATTTTGAAACACTTTCATTTTATTTGAATGTTGTTTTTTAATTTTTTGTTTTGAAATACGGGGAAGCGGTGAAAGTCTATTGTATAAACATGAAGAGATATTATGGTAGGTTTTGCAAGATTTACTAAATAAACGCCTTAAAAACCAGTTTTATCAATGTTTTCTACAACGTTTATTTAGTAAATCTTCCAACGCCTACCATAACACTGTCTACAAATTTAATCACATTTAAATAAATAATATTCTAGACCAGGGGTGGGCAAGCTTTTCCCACAAAGAGCCAGATTTATAGAAACTGTTGAAGCCGTGATTGGAAAACAAGGTGTGAAGACCCTTTTTGTTTTTTGTTTTTTTTTTTGGAGATCACGGTCCACGTACGAATGTGATCTTGAAAATATATGGTTTTCACCTCGTTTTTTTTTCGTTTTTTATTCCTATTTCGCACCGTTGAGGCTTATTTTTTTAAAAATCACTGCCATCCATGATCTCTAAAAAAAAAACAAAGTCTTCCGCTCAATTCACGGTGGGAGTTTAAGTTTGTGGAAGTGCCGGTGGGGCAAAATAAAAGAACCGTGTCGCGAAATAGGAAACTGTACTACTTCGCTGACAGGACGGTTAATAAGAATTGTATAGCAAACCGTAGGAATTAATTCGTTCTTAGATCTGACCTCACGAAAAAAACCAAAACCTTCTTCATCAAACGAACATGATAATCGACCCAACTTAACTCACTTAGCCAGGGTACTCACCGTACTACTTTTCAATAAACACAAGCTCCACTGCTCACTTCGGTGACATCATACAACAAGGGCTATACCTTTCAGCATACAACAATATTGCTTACTCTACGCAGTACGCACACTACATCTACACTCGAATAACTACGCTCGAATAATTTTAAGATCGAAAATTCACGCCAATTTATCCTCGAAATTTAAGTTCGAAAACGTTCTATAACATTCTCAAAAAGAAACAAGAAGAGAAATCACATGACATGCAAAACTTCACACCCAACTGTGGTAAATACAATTGTGACGTCACAAGCACAAATTTTGATCCAGTAAAATTACGTAATGGAGAGATCGTGTCCAGAATATTCACAAAAAAATACGTCAGCAGAAAATTATGACTACATAATGCAACCTTACGAGACAACCCCACAAATAAAACTTCGGAAAACAACGCATCGGTCTAGAACCTTCTACAGTAGACAAAGCGTTTAAAACAAAACATATTAAACAGTTATATCGTTACAGACCGGCGGGCCTGATTTGGCCCGCAGGCCGTAGTTTGCCCATGTCTGTTTTAGACATTATAATTTGAATGAAAGTCCACGCAATGCACATTTTCCTCGCGCTGATTAAATGGAAAATTTACAGTTTAAAAGTGAATGATTAGTTATTATTGTTTTAGAATAGGGAGTTAATTTCAAATCACCCAGTGGTTAACATTAGGCGAAAACGTTCTACGCCTAAGCGAGTGGAATTAAGTGATGCACATTTTCAAAACGCTTTCGTTTTCCAAAGGAAATTTAAATAAATTATTTGTTTATTGATTGGTGGCGCTCGCGCGCTATTTGTTTTGCATATTGGTGTCGCGCCATGCTGCAGTTGAGCTGTGAATTATTTTAACTACTGTGTGTTTTTCAAAACATCGCACTTGCGCTGAATTGCGGTGTTTTTGGCGCTTGCGACGCTACTTTTATGACTTGCGCTGCCAATCTCTGTGAATAATTTGCGCTGTTGCAATCCTACGGCATTTCAAGTCGAATTCAATGGGAATACTTGCATCCAGATAAAATTTCATGTTTTGCAGAGGCGTAGGCACCAATAAAAAATATACATATATTCCTTAGCTCTGCTTTCACTTGAGCTTTGTAAAATCTTATAGTTCATAGAGCCATATTATTCTAATCCAAATAGGCAAGTCCTGACTTTTAGGCCTATTTCAACTAATTGAAGTTGAAATAAGACGTGTTAAGCTTCGCATAGCAGTGTAATAAACAAGTCGAATAAAAGTTTTTCTCGCTAGCAAGCCATTAAGTGATCGCGGCACAGCAATAAACGGCTCAGCAACAGGTCTATACATTGGAAGCGGCAGTTAGCTCCCCAGTTAAATTTTAAACCATCATAAATGCAAAATGGTATAAACAAATTTTTAAACGCATTATCACCCCCATCCAACTTACCCAGTTTGTGTAAGCCTCCTTATCATTCGATATTCCCATTACGGCCTCAATTGCATTGTTTGCGTTCTTCCTGGTGTAAATTGGTTGTATATCATCAGATCTTCTTCGAGCAACTTCAAACAAAAGGAGGACATTAGCTTGCGTGGACTTTTCGTTGAAATCTGCGTCTTTCAAACAAGTGTTGAGAAAAGTCTGTCTTTTTGAGGGAAATTGTGGATCCAAAACATGAGGTAGCAGGTCACGCCACTTTGGGGTTATTGAGTCGTTAGGTTCAAAAGTCACCAGCCCATTTCCAGGCTGATGTTGTGTTTGGTTGACCTTGATTGAAAATGTAGGTGGTTTTTCATCTCTTGTTATGCAAAATTGATGCTTTATTTTTTTTTGCCAATTATTTGTCACTAGTTCATTCAAATAGTCTTGTAGTTCTTTGCCAGTTTTTTCATTTACGTCATGCTTTTGAGTGTCTTCAGCCATTGAAATTTGTCCAAATGAGTCCAGAGCGCTATGACATGTAATTATCTAATTGCAAAGCTTAAAATTGTATTTTTCGTGTTTTTCTTTTTTCCAAGTCTGAAAACAAATATTCACGAATTATACGAGTGTTACACGCAAGGGCGGACGAGTGTTACACACAAGGGCAAATTAAAAGTGAGCGTGGGACCCTTGGATAAATTGATCATGAGGCCCCTTTTTCCAAGTTCAGCTAAAACTTGCAGGACACATCGATACGAGCAATGAAACGAAAGATTAAACAAGAAAACAAAGCAATTCCAATATTGTCTCGACGCCGAGAGACAGCAGATAAGTTACACGTTCAATTGGCTCAAACAGCTTCCTGGATTTACACTAAGCCTAATATTACGGTAGATGCATTAGCACGAAGCAATTAGTGTCTTCAAAAACATCAGCTTTTCCTCTACTTCGTTGATGAAGAGATCAGGTGTCCTTAAAAAAAAGAGATCAGAGGGGTCCTGTACTATGCTCTTCGCTTGAAGGAAAATCTTCGCCTTTAAACAGGGTTCGTATTAGCCAATTTTCTTCGCCAATCAATTTTTGTCGAGCAAATATCGATGGTTTTTGTTCGCGTTCGTGCAAAGAAAAATCTTCGTCACGTTGATATTCTATGGTTGCAGATTTAAATCAACATTGCTATGATCAAGGGGTGTCAATTTCTCTTGAACTATGCCACAAACTTGACCGATGTCCCACGTACTCATTCGAAATTCTCGAATTACAGTAGGGGAAATGTGGCACCTATCGGACGATTGGACCTATCGGACAGCAGCATATTACCGTGATCACGTGATCAATTTACGGTTTCATTTTAGTGAAAGAAGTGAAGTTTCACTAGTGGTAAAATCACATGTTTGTGTAAGGATGGAGCAAGAAGCGTGGTGGCTACAACAAAAAAACTGTTTTTCTGGTTCAAAGTAAAATAAATTAGGCAGGATAATTTTGAGATTTTAGGAAGCTTGCACTCAGTGTTAAGGTCTGGTTTGCACTGGTAGCTCAGCGAGTCTCGTGCTTATTGAAGGTTGCGAGATTACATCTTGGTGACATTTCTAAACCAGAATATTTTGGGAAGGAAGTTCAAAATGGCTACCAGGGGATTTTTCGGACGGGACCAATCGGGCATGTTCAATTACTCAGACGCTGTATTCACGCAGTGTTAAGATCTCGTTTGCACTGGTAGGTCAGTGAGTCTCTTGCTTATTGAAGGTTGCGAGTATTATACATCTAGGTGACATTTCTAAACCAGAATATTTTGGGAAGGAAGTTCAAAATGGCTACCAGGGGATTTTTCGGACGGGACCTATCGGACATGTTCAATTACTCAGACGCTGTCTTGAAAGGCGTTGAATGATATGGTAAAAACTTTGCCACAACCCGTCTCAGTCGCAACGACGAAGCGGCTGAGCGGGATTTTTACGTTCAAAGCCAATCTTGTTATCTACAGTGTGTAGGTTATGTTGCCGCAATTATCGCTTATTACGCGCAGTTGTTTCGTGTTAAAACACGCTTGTTCGTTATCTAATTATAGAAACGATCTTCATGAAACTTTTTCTCTTACTTTAGGTCACATTTGCAGTTGTCAGAAAGGTCCCAACCCTATGGACCAAAGGTCACCATGCATGGAGATTGTTCGGACGTTTGAGTGGCACTTTTCAATCGCAAATAAAATCACCCATAGCATTTTGAATCTTTCCGTTTGAGTGCGGGATAAGTTAACCACAAATCAAAGTCCAACTTAAACTAAAAAGCATTTAAGATTGTCTAACCAGTTGGACAATAAATAAAATTCAGTCAAAATTTGTCCGATAGCTCCCACACTTCCCCTATATCATATTCTGAATTCGCTCTCAAAATATCACTTCGGCCTTCGGCGTTATATCTTCTGTTACTGCTGTTGATCATTAAGAATCGCACAGCCATTGTTTTCTACTTCACAGCGTTTCACTTTTTAGCACTGACACGTATGGATTTCATGTGAAAAAAATTCTTTGCCAATTTGCGAGTGATCCAGAGTGTTCGCCAAAATCACGAAAAACATGCTGCTTTTGGCGAAGATTTTAGGGTAAAAAATGTTCGCTTAAAGAAAAAAATTATCGCACAAAAATAATATTTTGTTCGAATTTTTGAAAAATCTTCGCACGAATAAAATATTTTATTCGAGAATTTTAAAAATCTTGGTTCGAAAAAAAATTTTTTTTCGAACACAAAAAAAATTTTTTTTCGAACACTTTTAAAATCTTTGCGCGAACAAAATAAAATTGGCGAAGATTTAATTCCATTCGCCAAACTTGACCATATAGTATACCGAAATCTTCGCGAGCGTCTTTTACTAAAAATTGGCGAAGAGTTTTTTTTGTGCGAAGAGCATAGTATAGGGCCCCAGATGGCTGAGAGCATGGTTGGCCTGCTCCTAGAGCAGTAAAGCCTGGTTTGATTCCTAGACGGGTTAACCAATACTTTTAAAACTGATATTTAAAGCTCACTGCTTGACGCTCAGCATTAAAGGAACAGTGTGGAGAACAAGCAGGCAAGTTTACTGGTTAGTGCTTTCAGTAAAGGCAAATAAAACTGAATTTCTCCATCTGAAAAAGTTAGACGCGTGGCTGGCAGCTTCTTCGCAAACTCGCTTCAGCGCTTTCATCTCAGTCTGGTAATATAAAAAGACATACCAAATAAAACAAAAATAATACTTCTGCCGGTGAACCTTTAGTTTAGTTTTACTGCAGGGGCGTATCCAGAAACAAATAAGGGGGGGGCTGGAGCAATAATTAAGCCATACGTAGTCACCGGTATATTGTGAAACTAACGAAATGCCTAAGGGAAAATAATCGCAGACTGTCTGATACTAAGCATTAGTTTCAGGTTCGGTACGTTTTGACGGGTTACTCTAGGGGAACTTGGGGCAAATGGGACATGATCCTCTAAAAAACAAACAATGCTCACAGCGTTCGCAATTGCACTGTTTTTTAAACTGCTTTTAAAGAAATATTTGTTGAAATTTTCACACCTTCCTGTGATTGCTACTCAAACAAATTTATTTTCTCTTGCAGAAATTATGATTGACGAAATAAATCTTATTTTTTGCAATGATAGTCTGCGTCTGAAAACACGTGGTCCAAAAGATTTCTCTGGCGTATAGCGAAGCGTCTATTTGAAGTTGTAGTAATGCCTATTTGAAACATATTGACTGACATCATGATCGTCATAAATTGCAGCATAACAAAAATCACTACGTAAATAAAATTAAAACTAAAAATTTATAGGTATGATTGGCGAAGAGCAGTGGGTAAGGTGACAAAGTGATAACGCAGTATTTGGATTTGATGCTACTGGAAACATCCAAGATTTCGGAAATGTACAGAAAAATACTGAGTCCACTTGAGACAATCTGATACAAATAAAACTAACCTTCAAACTGGCATCTTTGGTGTGTTAGCATAGGCGTAGCCAGGATCTTCAATTGGAGGGGGTGAGAGGGGAGTAAAGTTTAAAATATTTTACCCAATAGCTAGAACGAATCCAGAAAATTTTGGTGGGGGGATGCAGATTTGAATTAGGTTAAGTGCTAACTGGATATAAATACGTCAGACGTTCAGGTCCGGAATAGGGCGTCAATGTTTTATGTGAGAGGCGTATTCAAAGTTTTTTTTAGGGAGAGCAGCAAATTGTGACTTCTTTTAGCCTATGAGCGTATGTTTTTCCGGTAGAGTAAATTTGAAGCAAATTAAGGAAAAAATGATTGTGGGGGTTCGGAGGCATGGTCTACCGGAAGTTTTTTGAAATTTTACATGATGTAATGGCCTTTTTAGTGCTTTTCAAACAAATTTTGACCAAGCGCTTTACCTCTCATTCGGAGTCCTTCATTAAATATGATGCATTTTGTTTGCATATTTTTACGTGCTTAGTTCAGGCTGGGAGTGGATCCAGAATATTTTGGTGAGGGATACAATTTTGAATTAGGTTGAATGTTTACTACCGTAAATACAAAAATGGTAGAGGTCTAGACGCGGAAAAGGGCGTGAATAAACCCTTTGAAAATGTTTTGTGTCTGAGGCGTAATCAGAAATTTTTTTAAGGAAGGGACACCAAATTTCAACATTTTTTCAAGCGTAGTTTTTTCCGGCAGAATCAATTTGAAGCAAGTTGAGGAACTAATAATGACTCCGGAGAGTCCGGGGACATTTTCCTCCGCAAAGTTTTTAAAAATTTTCGAACTGTAATGGTCATATTAGTACATTTTCAACAGATTTCGGGCAAACTATATTGAATTTTTTTTTTGCCCCTAATTTTGAGTGCTTCACCGGTATCGATACATGGCGTTCTACATACCGGGTTTTACATAAGCCGACATGATAACGTTTTGTTTCTCCTTGACTTGAGATCGACATCTTGTTTGATGCAAGACTTCAACAACGTTGTTTTCTTCGTTCTGGTCTTAAACATTTTAACCACTTTTCGTGCTACGTTTTTAGCGTTTTGTGTTGCTGAAACTTTTACAGCTGCAGAAGCGCTCAAATTTAAGCAATGCGTAGCACAGTTAAAATAAAATGCCAACGGAGATTCGTTTTGAAAATCGAAGTGACGCTTGACCGTTCGCTGGCCATTGCGGCTGCGCCATTACACTCTGGCCAACGCTAAAAGCAAAGTTGTAATGCATTTCTCCTTTGTAAGCTCACTTATACAAAGCCCAGCAAGAAAACAATCAAGCAATGGCAAGTGTTTTTCATAATTACCAAGATCCTTGTTTTTGTCCATGATGGATTGGGAGGGGCATGATTCCCGTGCCCCCCTAGCTACGCATATGTGTGCCGGTAATCCATCGGTAGTCTAACACGTATATAGTCTAGAGGGTTCAAGGTGCTCTAGATTTTCAATATCGTAATGTCATCGGCTTTTTAGGTAAAGTCATGGCTCGACGATGATAATTAATTGAACGAAAAAAATTTTTACAGAACCACTTCGAAATAGGTGCATCACATATGATTTGCGCAGCTTCCCTGTGTACGCCACTGGGTACAAGCGCATATGATTTTGCATCATAAAAAGGCGTGGTATTTTTGCAACAAAGTTTACTGCAGTATGTGGACAATTTAACGAGGATTCATGGCCCTGATATCCTCCGGCTATGCTACTGCTGGAGGTTTGGCGCGTAACTGACATGATTTCTTCCTCAATCAACATCTACTTTTAGGCACCTTTTTCTGTTTGAAACTACAAATTCAATGATTAATTTCTTCATTTGTATCTTCCTGTAACGAGCAGGTGATGAAACGTTCCATGCCGACGAACACAAACTCGTTTTGGAGCTAATGCTGCGTCCGCGCTTCGGGTTGAATTATGTTTTTTTGTTTCTAGTTTACTCAGAATTAGGTTTCCTCTTTTTCCCGGATTTTCAACTTCCCGGGAAACGGGAAATTTTTTCGGAATCCCGGAAAATATTTTCGGAATCCCGAAAAAATATCCGGGATTGCGAAAATCCCCGGAATTCCCGGGATTCGGGAAATTTCCCGGTAATTTTTCTCGAGCTTAATTGTTTTGCCTTTTTTGTCTGGTTTTTAGCATTTCAGATCTCATTCTTAGAATTTTGTTACGTTGTTTTGACAAACTTCGTTTTAATTTTTCAATTTTTTTGACAATTTTTTGTGCGATAAATTTTTGATCGCACTAGCATTTTGTCGTAAAAATTTTGCGAATTTTGAAAAATAGTTCTTAGCAAACAAAATAGATTTTTTTAATTTGCAGTAACGCATTTTTTTTGTCGGAATGATAGATATCAGTACCACTGAAATCCTTGCTAATGTAAAAAAATTTCCCGGGATCCCGACATAAATTTACCGGGAAACAGAAAGTTCAAAAACCCCAAATTTCCCGGGAAAATTTTCTGTCCCGATTTCACGGGAGGAAACACTACTCAGAATCTGCTAAGCACAGTTTGAGCAAAACAAAACTTTCTAATTGCAACAGCGAGCATGCACATTGCACAAACGCGCACTAGTTCAGTGAGCCGCGTCCACTTTAACGACGTGCAATGAAATTTCTTTGTTTTTGTAATGGACCAAAACTTGATGATGTCCGACAATGCACACGAACAGCACCCTTTTTGCCATTAAAATTTGTATGCTTCTTCTTATATTTAGTTGCATATTCATCCTCATATCACGAGAAAGCGATTAAAGCCCTATATAACGCTAAGGAGTTGCCGGCCATCTCTATCTACCACACCAAGATGGAGGAATCTCGCTAGCAATTAACAAGTAAACTTGCCGGCTTATTCTCCCCACTGTCCCTTTAACGCTGAGCGTCAAACACGGAAGCTATAAATAGCGATTTTAAAGTCATTGGTTCAACCCGACTCGGAATCAAACCTGAGTCTGCAGCTACACGGGCGGATGCTTTTACCACTCAGCCATGCGAACTGATAGACCTGTTTTGGTATGATTTTCAATTGCTTGTTGGCCATTTCAAAACTGCTCTCAACCTTATCCTTTCTGTCCAATTCTTGATCTAGTCGTGGAAATGCCTTGACTTTAATCAGTTAATATCAAACTAGTTTACAGTGGAAAGGTTTTTATTTGTATTTTATGGCACTGCTACGAAATCCCATCGTGCAGAAGTATTACAGACAGTGTACTGTGCTAATAATCCTCCAACAAGGAGTTTAAAACACAGTTCAGTAGAAAAGGGGACAAGATCCCACCTTGGGGATTCCCATTTACTACAGTACTTCTCTTTTAACCTTCTCACCATTTAGCTCTACTTGAACTGTGCGGTGTCTCAATAAGTTCTCAATCCAGCGAACGAGAAAAGGCGACACCTCCAATTCTTGCAGTGCATCGGCAATGCCTTTATAGGTGATATTATCAAAAGCACCAACAATATCTAAAAATATTCCTAGTGCTGTTCTTTTCTTTGCTAGGCTAAGTTCGATTCGTCGAACAAATTCGTGCAGTGCAGTTTCAGTCGAAACTCCTGCTCTGAATCCATATTGGAACGCAGAAAACCTTGCCTGCAAATTAGAATCATCATTGAAATGATAAAGTAATAACCTCTCCAACCATTTAAGCTGGAAAGAAGTTAAAGTGATCATCCGGAAAGACTTAACTACATGATAGTTTTCTTTTCCGGGTTTAGGGATAAAGATACCAGTCCTTTTCTTCCATGCTTTTGGCACATAACTGTATTTCAAGCACGTCTGCAAAATATTTTGGTATATGTTTTTAATATTATTCCAACCTTTTTGCAAAAGCACCGGGTAAATACCGTTTGGTCCCGGCGTCTTAAAAGGCAGAAATTCGTTTATTGCTCTTTCCTTCGTTTCAAGTGAACAGATGGAATTAACAATTTCGTCATCCGTTGTTACCTCAATGTTTTCATCTGTTTCTTCTGCTGCGTGAATAACTCTTACCTCTCGACTTCTCAGTGCTAGAGTGTCCAAGAGGCAATTTATAGTCTCAGCAGTTGACTTGGCGTATTCACCATTAGGTCTCAAAACGTTACTTACTCGTACCGTTTCGTTTCTACGGATTATTTTAGCCAGCCGAGCGGTTGCACAGTGACTATTCATCGATTCCGTAAAGAGACGCCAGGAATCTCTCTTGGCTTTTCTAAAAGCATTTTTAAAACACAATTGGGCCTGCTTAAATGCTTCCCAGTCTTTTTCCAGTTTATATTTAATGGCTTTACGTTGAGCTTTACGAGCCTCCCTGCGGAGGCCGGCTAACTCTGTATTCCACCAAATATTTTCCGTCTTACGTCTAACCTTACGCATTGGACAAGCCAAATTGTAAGACTTCATTATTTCTTATTAAACAGTTGCTGCCAGTGCTTCTATATCATCAACTGACGATATGTTGACTGGTACTCTATTCAATTCACATAATCTCTGTTCAAGTTCACTGACATACTTATTCCAAAAAGTACGTCTAATGTTCCTGATCATTTTTGTTTTTTTTGGTACTACTTTGAACTGTAAACCTAATATACACGTGATCTGAAAAGGAAGGCACATCACTGACATGCCAATCTCTTATACAGTTCCATGCATTTCGGTTAGGTAGTGTTACATCTAGCACCTCTTCTCTTGTTTTAGTTTTGAAAGTGGGTTTATTGCCCACATTGCAGAAATATAGATTCGCACTTGCGCAGTACATGAGTAGTTCCAAACCTCTTGGATTGACGTTGGTGGAACCCCATACTGTGTGATGTGCGTTTGCGTCAGTTTCTATCACTAAAGGAATCTTTATCACTGAAAGCTACCAGCTCTTTCAGAGTTTCTGGAGGAGCTGGTTCTTCCTGAGCCATGTAAGTCGATGCAAAGATCGATGTACTTTATCTCTTCCATAAAAGTTGCAAAACTATTGTGATGAATCATCTGTGCGAAAGCGATGAGAGCAGGCAATTAGTGTGTTTGCATTCGCTTGGTTTGTAGGGATGTGCCGAGTCGAGTCCGAGTAATTTTCCTTGAGGCACATCCCTATTGGTTTGGTCGTGATCCCAATTTATGTTCGAAGTCTGAATTCGAATTTATTGTTCGAAAACCGATTTGGTCGAGAACCGAAGCGTTCGAAAACCGAGGTTTGACTGTATTACGACGTAATTTGTTTCATCTACTGATTAAGCTGTGCATATTACTGTAAATTAAGCTGTGCTTTTCAGTCCTGCTCTATAGCTTATTTTGACCTGATTACTGTAAACAAAAAACCGGCGCATAGTTTGTGTCTTGACCCAAAAAGTACATTTTGACCTTATTTTGACCTAATGGAACATTTTGACCTTATTTTGAACTGATAACTTTTAAACTACGCTTAGTTCGGTGCTGAAACACAATGTGCAGAAATTTGATGGCGTTCTGAGCAAGTTAAAAATATGTGACTTTTTTGACTTTTGGTTGCCCTAACCATAACACAGCTACTGATAAGTAATCAAAAATTTAATGCGCAAAATCAGATGACACGTTCCTGTGTACAGGGTTGGGAATCGATACCCAAAAAAGTAAAGAAATAATTGATATGCGATAGTTCACTAAAGAGTAAGGAAATAATCGATTTCGATGGTACCGGTAGTTTAAAAAAGCAAAGAATAAAGAATATTTCCTCTGGACTCTTTAGCTACACTTTAGCTACACAAATCTTTCTTTGTTGTTTTTTTAAGTAAATTTAAAATAATCGTCGGCATGTCATTACCTTGTTTTTGCTGATAAATGTTTGTTTGTACCAAAAAGAATCGAATATGGAATATCGAATTGCGCCGAAACAAGAAGTAAAGACAAGGCCATAATTCGATACTCATTCAAAAAAGTAAAGGCACCAGTGCATTCGATGAATAAAAAGTAAAAAACATCGCAATCGAATATCGATTACAATAGATTTTTCCCAACCCTGCTTGTGTAGCCGTCCTCGTCATTTTCAACAGCTTCCCTTGTAGTGGCATTACAGGTGGTGTTCAATTAGAGAGTGGCCGGTGGCGCTCTATTTTTCAGTCCTGCTCTATAGTGGTGCTCAAATGGAGGCTTTACGGACGGTCATGGTATTTACAGTAGCTGTTGGGTTTGCTAAAACAATAAACTTTAGCTAAACAAACCCTGTTCACGTGTGCACTCTATCTGGGTTTCGGACTCATGGTTTTTGGTTCTAGTTTCTGCATCACAATTAAATTTAATGATTACGACATCAAAAATTTAATTGTGATGCAGAAACCAGAAGCAAGAACCGTGGGTCTGAAGCCCACATAAATTGGACATGTCACATGTGGACAGGACAAATACGGGCTGTAGGCGAAGGAAATCTGGTCATTGCTTTGGGCCCCCCCACTTTAGAAATGCTTCCGCCATCGCTGTTAATATGTCCATTGCAGTAAGTAAAGTTTTCAAAACATTTCCAGGGTAGCATATCCCCGGACCTCCCAGAGCTTTTTTTGTTCCTCAATTTGCTTCAAAGTAGCTGTGCCGAAAAACGCTGCTTTTAAAAATATCAGAATCAAAGTTTGGTGCCCCTCCAAAAAAATTTGCGAATATGCCCCTAGCCCTGCCATCACGTATTTTCAAAGAGCCTATTTAAACCAGTCGTTTTTCCGGTCTAAACGTCTTTGTATTTGGTTTACATTCAGCCTATTTAAAACTTTTGTGGATTCGCTCCAGAAAACAACAGCTAATGTTGTAGGTACTAAAAAGCTTTGGGTTTTGTATTTTATGACCTAATTGTAGAAAAGTTTAGTTACTGTAGTTATAGCTTGGTTAACGATGTCAAAAGGCTTCCAGTTTACAACGATTATGCTGTGCTGGTAGGAGATTATAGCGTAGCTGTGCTGGTAGGAGATTATAGCTGGTAGGAGATTATAGTAGTAGGAGAAACTAGGCAATGCGGGCCCCCCTAAAATCATCTTTCGGTGCCCCCTAAAATATTTTTTCTTGGATGGTGATGCAAAAAAGCGAGCCCCGAAGGGGCGATGCCAAGCTAGGGGGGTCTGGGAGCATGCCCCCCAGAAAATTTTACGGAATTTGACCTTATTTTGGAGGCTTTTTGTGCGTTTTAAGCCTTCAAAATTCCTCAGTTTTAACAAGGTTTAGTAGTCTGTTTAACTAGGTCCCTTCCAAACCCACTAAAATAATGCTGCAAGCAAACCCCACTCTAACATTTCGCTACCTATGCCAAGAAAAAACGTTTTTAAGGCTTATTTTTGCGCCTTTCACTTGAGGATGAGGGGCCCTTGGTATGCTACTAAACGTTTGTTTGCTAGTTTTGCGATTGCTATTTTTCGAAAAATTTACAGGGGCCCCCCTATGGTCAAAAGTATAAATATGGTATGGGGCCCCACATCGCGAGAGTTAAGACAAAAAATATACTGAATCTTATAATAGGCCTATTTAAGGCACCTTTATCATACGTTGAGTAAATAGTACTACGTACTAACTATTTACGGGGTTCCTTTTTTGTGCGAGCCCCCCCGGTTTGGAGGTTCGGGGGTCGCTAGTTTCGGCACTGTGTGCTGATAGGAGATTAGCGTAAACGGCATTGCAGTGAAGTGGGCACTTTGGCTGATAAAAATTCACAATAATCAATAACTGTTTGCACGTTTAAAAAGCGTGCCGGTGGTGAAGATAAGCGTCTTCAATACGCAAAAACCAGGAGCGTATTTAGGGGGGCATTGTGCAATGTGCCCTCCCTTTTGTTCCATTGTGCCATGAGCATTGTGCCCTCCCTTTTGACTTGGCTTTTTAGTAAAAATGAATAAAATTAATGGTGCTACTGTAAGTGACTGAAATATGCCAGACTCTTTTAATAGTATCTGTAGCTTATGGCCAGGGGCGAATCCAGAGGGGTATGCATTCTTCCACCAGCCATTTTCAAAAATGTTTCTGATATAAGTTATACAATTTTTTAATAATTGCGAACCTCTTCCATAGCGATAAGTCCTACGTCTTAAGTAAGCATAATCGAAAATGTGCCAACAAAATGCATCTTATTCGGCGAAGCACTAAGATATAGGGTAAAAAAATTCAAAACCAAATCTGCGAAAACATTAATCAAAAAGCACTGAAATAGCTATCACAGCAAGTAAATTTTCAAAAATTTTTCCGGGGAAGCATGCTCCCCCCGTACCCCCTACAGTTTTCTAGATTTTCAATCAGCTTCAAATTAGTTTTGCCATAAAAGTACACCCTCGAAAAAAATGTGGAAATTATGCCTCCTCCTTTTCAAAATTACTCGCTACGCCACTGGCAAAAGCGTTACGATTTTTGGCTCCCTCAAAATTGGTTGGTTTACACATCGTTCTCTTGATGTAGCTAGTAAATTTTCATACAATGTCCACGACACGAGGTTTTAGTGTGACGCAGAACTAAACTACGCACTAGGTCAGAAATTTCTAGTGTCATTGTTCTTCATTTCTCATTGCTGAAACCGTTGTCATTAGTCTACGCTACTTACATTTCCTGATACCGGTAATCTTACGATTGGCGACATACTGCAACATTTATATAGGTAGCTTACGCTCTTTCAGCGATGGCGGTAGCATTTTTAAAGTGGGGGGCCCGAAACCAATGACCAGATTTTCTTTATCCACAACCAAGGACGGCAGTGACGTAGCGAGAAATTTTAAAAGGTGGGGAGGGGCATAATTTCCACATTTTTTCAAGCGTATTTTTAGGCAGAACTAATTTGAAACTGATTAAGAAACCAGGAAAGTTTTAGGGGATTCCGGGGGCATGCTCCCCCGGAAATATTTTGAAAATTTACATGCTGTATTGGCTATTTTGGTGCATTTTGAATAATTTTCAGGCAAATTGTGCTTAAGTTTTTTGACCCTAATTCTGGGTGCTTCGCCAAATATGATGCATTTTGTTCACACATTTTTAATTATGCGTGCTTAAGACGTAAGGCCTATAGCTATTGAAGGGATTCGAAATTATAGAAAATTTGTATGCATCAAAAACATTTTTGAAAATGGCTGGTGGAAGGATGCATATCCCTTATCCGACCCCTTTGGATTCGCCCCTGGCCATAAGCTACAGAAACCACCCAAAAAATGTGGCATTCTTTAGTCACTTGGCACCATTAGTATTGTTCTTTTTTAATAAAAGGCAGAGTCAAAGGGGGGAGGCATGGCACAACGGCCCTGCCCCTACATACGCTACTGTGGACCGGATTTGGACAATGAAAGGCCCTAGGCTATTTGATCACACTAATTGGAAGAGCAAAAAGAGGTCTTCACGTCCTCAGATATCCTGTTTTCACTGAAAATATCGGTATAATGAAGAGCAAAAAAAGGTAGCCTATGCACGTCCTCAGATGTTCTGTTTTACCGTGAAAGTATCGGTGAAGAGAACAAAAAAAAAGTCTTGATTGTTCGTGATGAGGCCCCCATTTTTTACGAGGCCCTAGGTTTCAGCCTACTTATCTTATACGTAAATCCGGCCCTATGCCTACAATCCATATTTAGCCTGTCCACATGTGACATGTTCAATTTATGTGGGCTTCAGACCCACGGTTCTTGCTTCCAGTTTCTGTTGCCCCACCGCACAAACAAAAATTTAAAGAAGACATCTCTGGATTTAAGCTCTTTCCTGGATTTTAATTTCGATGGTAGGCCCATTAAGTTTCAAATGCATTCACGCAGAGGCAACATTGTAGCAACAAACGCGTAAATTAGGGGCCCCCCGCCCCCCCCCCCCCTGAATAAAAAGTGGGGGGCCCCCTCGGCTCCGTCACCTATGCGCTCTTTACTTACAAAAGTGAAAATCTTTGCTCTGCGCACTGCGCGATCGCGCCATAAGTGAAAGCATAGAAGTTAAAATCCGGCTTAATGTAGCCTATCAACCCCTCCTCCCATTGAAAATTTCTGCCTACGCCACTGATTACTCCATAAAGGCGCAACATGAAATAATGCACAAAATGAGTGCCACAAGGTAGCCTCATGATGTTGCTAGACAAACGTGCAACGCATAGAACAGAAATCTACAAAAAGATCCTACTCGAGTCCCCTCAGCATGTTTGTTTTTGGTCATAATTGAATTTAACCGCAGGCGACATTAACCTACGACCCTACCGATAGCTGCCCGAAAGTACGTCATCAGGTAGAAACATAAAACCAAGGTCGCGGGGCCCGGGGCAGATAGGCCTAAAAGCGAAGTCTACAACTTTCGCCCAAAATCAAGTGAAGACCAAAAAAAAGTCATCACGTCGAAGCGCGGGGTCCGGGGCAACTGCCCAGTTTACCCAATGCTTACTCCGGTCCTGTATGAGACCCCACCATCAAAGAACACACCTTAGCTCTGTCCGTGGGCACTATGCGGAAGTGTTCTAGATGGATGGCGGCAAGTGGTGCATTGTCGCTCATTCTCGGAGGTGCTCATCTCTTTTCCAGACCATCTAGCAAATCATAGCGAAAAAGCACGACACCGAGGACTACAATGCAGTTTTAATCGTAGTGTACAAAAATTCGACAGCACGATGAATACGCAACAAAATACAAATACAAAAATAAACTTTAATGAGCGAGCATTCTAAAAGCCTTCTGAGTAGCAATTCATTTTTTCACATCATAATCTTTGTTTCAATTATCACATATAAAATACGCTCAAGACCAATAAAATTTCGGATAATAAAATACAATCTTAAGTAAAGGGTGTCCCGGAAATCAGGCACCTTACTAGCTTTCATAAAACTCCATTCATCCAATCTGCGGCTCAGGTTATAAAAGTAGATCAAATAGGCCGAGTCACTATCAGTTATTCCTAGCAACGTTGTGGAGCAAAACCTCAGTGAATTTAAAGTTTTATCCATCATCGCTCAATGATTTCTATTAATAATTGAGATGCTAACAATTGAATTGCAATGCAGAAAAATGGACGAATGTTCAAGTTGTTATTGGCTGTAAAACTCTAAGATAACACTTGAAAAACTATAAAAACTCGAGAGTAAACCTATGCAGGAAAATGATGTGTAAAAAACAAAATACCAGCGCAAGAGTTGCATAAAGTATTTTATGACAAATACTGATTACAAGCATATTTGATACATTTACTACGAACTAAGCACTTTTAATATGCAGCTAGAAAACACACAGTGATAATATCAACATAAACATTAATAGATTTCATAACAATTCTGAGTTAATTCATGATAACAATCCATCGTTGCGAGGTTACTTATAGTAAAGCATGATCTTTAGACCAGCGGTTCTTAATGGGAGCCGTTAAATATATGTTTCCTAGAAGGAATGCCAAATTGCATTTGTTTAACTCTCAAATACCCAACCGATCGCGATCGAAAGAGTTTGTTAATTGATTAAAAAGCCTGCCATTGACAACTAAGCCACCACCAATACAGGGTTTGTTATGTTAAACTGCTTTCTTCTTGCTAGTTAATCAAGTATGAAATGCAATGCTGCATTTAGTTTGTTGGTTGTATGAGTTCCAGGGGTTGGAAGAGTTACACCACACAAGATAGCCACACACCAAATTAGCATAGCTGGAATAGTTTAGCAAATTGTTTTAGCGGAGTTCACATATAAATGATGTGATTACTTCAAATCATTTGGTCTAGGTAAGTATTGTGGATTTGCTATGTTGAATTTTTGATTAATTGGATAGCTGCTCGTCAGCTTTGGATTCCTCTGATATTTCATCGTTATCATCTTCTAAGTTGAAATGTTTCTTGATTTTATTCCAAGCATACCATCGGTTGCGATATGTGCCTGCGAGTACTGATTCGGATTGTCCAGCTTCGCCGACAAACATTTTTATCAGTTCGGAAACCTGAAGGCATAAAAATACCAACGATAAATACGAGACATGAATAGACTCAATCTCCACTGACAAAGTGCTTTAATAATTATGAGTATAGGTCTAAGATTAGTGCAGCTTATATCATATAAATAAAAAATCACATACGGTGAAACTACAGGTGGTGGCGTTGCCGCTTTTCCTGGAGGAATGCCTTTGCGTAAAATAACTTTCATACCGCTTGAATAGCCGACAATGGTGCAGCAGGAAGTAGTCTTTTCACCTTTATAATTTTATAGTATGATGAACAATGTTTATATTTTTGAGTTTTTATAACGTCCGCAGTTGTCTTTCCGCCCAAAAGCAAGTGAAGACCACAAGAGAAAAAGGTCATCTCGTCCGCGGGCCGAAGTTTGCACTGAAACTTCCCAAAATTTTTCTTGAAGAATGATTTGACATGTTTTCATTGTTTATGATGCTGAAAAGGTCGACATTTGGCGATTTTTTGGCTCCTCGAATGACAATTTTGTTTGGTCAAAAAAGAGGACACGTCCTCAAAATGAGGACGTATGGTAAGCCTATTGTTACAGCACCGACTTTGGAAACGAACTCGGGTTTTAGTCTTTCGCTTTGTTTATCACATGTTTTTCTTTCAGCGCATTTAATTAGCTCGAGCGCTGCACTGTGAACACAGTCTCGACTGTGCTGTAAGGCTGTTAGCGCGCCTCGAGTAGTTCACCGCTCACATATCACTGTTCCAGAAAATTCTTTATTCGTTGATCACGTGGTCACGTGTGCTCTTCTTGTTTTACTGTGTGATCACTGATCAGTCATCCTTGTTTTAGTTTTGTTGAGTTCAGTTGGCGGAAGGACGTCTTTTTTATGTTCAAAGTTATATCCCTGCACGGCGCAGTTTTTAATTATTTTACTTTATACCCGAGTAACATTCAGTTGTTTTTTGCCTTTGAAAGACCTGAATCCCTCGCTATTTTACCTGGTTTACCTTTCCCTACCTACCTTTCCCTACCTATTTTCCCTTTGGTTTTACATCGCCGTGAGAGTTTTTTAGTTCGATTAATTAACACAAAATGGTTCTATTTGTTCTTCTCTGGTGATTCTCTGAGGTTCAAGTTCAGGCAGCAAGTGGATTGATCTGCAGAAGGTGAAAGCCCAGGCGCTCCTCTTGGGCCCCGTGTTATAGGCAGGGTCAGTCTATAACACCTATTATAGCGACTATTGCTATACAACTAGAATTCTCAAGTTTTTTTACTCATATCACACCAAGGCATATAATTCTATAACTCAATAAACTTTAGGCCGAAAATGTATTACAGTAGCTCAAGTTTGTCAAAATTGAGCAGACTTTAATTTCTTCACAGTGTCTGTTCTGACGTCCTCTATAGTCTATTACAGGGGTGGCGAACCTTTTTTGGCGAACGTGCCAAAATATTAAAAATAAAGTTTAGCAAGTTAAAGCCGTACCATTACATTATAAACAAAATAAAAACATAAATGAATGTGGTTCAGCGGACGTGAAAGACCTTTTTTTTGGTCTTACCCGACACCCGATTGTAGACTACAGTAGTAGGAGAACAGTAGCTCTATACGGACGTGAAGCAGGATCGGATTCTGAAAATTTTGGTGGGGCGGGGTACGAAACGTTAAATTAGGTTGAATGTTAACTAAATACAAAGACGTTAGACGCAAAAAAGGCGTAAATAAGCCCTTTAAAAAAATGTTTTTATGTCTGCGGCGTATTCAGAAACTTTTTCAGGGTGGGAGCACTAAATTTCGACGTATTTTCAAGCGTGTTTTTATCCGGAAGAATTATGTTGAAGTATATCGAGAATAAAAAAGGCCTAAGGGGGTCCGGGGGCGTGCTCCCCGGAAATTTTTTGAAAATTTACATACTGTAGTGGCTATTTTAGTACTTTTTGAACAATTTTCAGGTAAATTTTGTTTACATTTTTGCCCCTAATTCTGAGTGTTTCGCCAAATATATGATGCATTTTGTTCTGACATTTTCGACTATTATCAATTTCGATTGTAATCGAAAATGTTCGAAAAAATTGTATTCATTCAAAAGTTAAAAACATGTTTGAAAACGGCTGGTTCTCTGGCTCGTGAAGACCTTTTTTTGGTCTTCAATCAGTCAATCAATCACAACTTTTATTTCTGACCGCCAACAATAACCAATCAGAATAACGCATGAAACTTACCCCACCCTATGATTTTTAAATTTTTTATGATTTGCTATTTTCAGTGAGGAAAATAGTAGCTCTACAAAAGTATCAAGTGGCGTGCCAGAAAAAATCTGCGGCGTGCCACAACTGGCACGCGTGCCATAGGTTCGCCACCCCTGGTCTATTAGATGCAATGCATAGCCTCAAAACAACCTCGCCTCAGCTTCAAAACAGGATTAATGAAACCATTTAATGTCTAAAGAGACTCTCAAACGTTATACTATATCAAATGCCACATATTGTTTAAAAATCAAAGCAAAGAAGTGTGGTTTTAAACCAGATTAGATTTAAAAAATGAAGAGAATTGTCAGTTTTTTATTTGATAATTATTGCGATGCGCGGTTTTTGTGTGTTTTGCTCAGCGGAAACTTAAAAATTTCGTGAGGGCAGAACTCTTTAAAGAGGTGTTTTGGGGATCGCAGTTTGAGAAACGCTGCTCTACAATATAACGTGTCTACACAAGGAAATATAAGTTGAGCATTATTTGTATGACTTGCGATACATACAGAGTGGTTCGGAAAACTACTATATATTTAGAAACACTTTCATTTTATTTGAATGCTGTTTTTTAATATTTTGTATTGAAATACGGGGAAGCGGTGAAAGTCTATTGTATAAACATGAAAAGATAGTATGGTAGGTTTTGCAAGATTTACTAAATAAACGCCGTAACAACCAGTTTTAGTATTGTTTTCTACAGCGTTCATTTAGTAAATCTTCCAACGCCTACCATAACACTGTCTACAAATTTAAATAAATAATACTCCAGATCAGTGGTGGGCAAGCTTTTCCCACAAAGGGCCAGATTTGGAAAAACTGTTGAAGCCGAGGGCCGCACGCTGATTGGAAAACAAGGTGTGAAGACCCTTTTTGTTTTTTCGGAGATCACAGTCCACGTACGAATGTGTTCTCCAAAATATATGGTTTTCACCTCGTTTTTCTAGTTTTTTTTCCAATTTCATACCGTTGAGGCTTATTTTTTAAAAAATCACTGCCATCCATGATCTCTAAAAGAAAAAAAAGGCCTTCCGCTCAATTCACGGTGGGAGTTTAAGTTTGTGGAAGTGCCGGTGGGGCAAAATAAAAAGACCGTGTCGCGAAATAGGAAACTGTGCTACTTCGTTGACAGGACGGTTAATAAGATTTGTATGACAAACCGTAGGAATTAATTCGTTCTTAGATCTGACCTCACGAAAAAACCAAAACCTTCTTCATCAAACGAATATGATAATCGACCCAACTTAACTCACTTAGCTACGGTACTCACCGAACCACTTTTCAATAAACACAAGCACCACTGTTCACTTCAGCAACACTATACAACAAGGGCTATATACCCTTCAACATACAACATCGAAAATTCACGCCTATTTATACTCGAAATTTAAGTTCGAAAACGTTCAGTAACATTCTCAAAAAATAACAAGAAGAGAAATCATATGACATGCAAAACTTCATTACAGTTATATCGTTACAGACTGGCTGGCCGAATCTGGCCCGCGGGCCGAAGTTTGACCATGTCTGCTCTAGACATCATAATTGGAATGAACAGGGATGCAGGTCTTGAGACAAGTCTCGGTCTCGAAACATGTCTCGAGACTCAAATTTTAAGGTCTTGGTCTCGAGACTGGGTGAAAAATTCGGATCTCGATCTCGAAGCAACTGGATCTTGGTGTCGAAGCACAAATTGCGTCTCGTGACATCTTTTATTGGTACCGCAATTTAGTTGTTTGCATCATGTCAGCGAAGAAGTCGCGCTTCCATGTTGATTACAGAATCAAAGCCTATCTCACTATTGCGTCATTTTTTATCCGATGCTGACCCGTGAAAATGATTTCAATAAGACGTTTGCCAGAATTACATGCACTTATTTGATTTCAACTATTCTTCTAATGATTAAATCTTATCAAAATCTGCTTGGTTTCAAAATGTTGAGACTTGAAAATAGCGATAAAAAAGTTTAATTCATTTCATAAACTGCAGGCGTAAGAAAATTAACTTGCGTATTTGCCTTGTGCCTTAATTACGCAGCTGTGAAATTGTTTGATAGTGCTTTACTTAATTTAATTATTTTGCACCAGACGGGATACGTTTCGACTATTAAATAAAGTCTCTTCAGTGGTGCTTAAAACTTCAAATCCATGAAGTAAATCCATCAACATACAAATGCATTGTATGTTGATGGATTTACTTCATGGATTTGAAGTTTTAAGCACCACTGAAGAGACTTTATTTAATTTAATTAATTGGATTATGTACGATACGTCAGTACACAGTTTCTTCTCTGACTGCCACTGCAATGAGTCATCACAGCCCTTAACTATTTTCCATCATTAATTAATTGGATTGTTTACGTCTGTACTAGGGTTACATTGAATTTGAATCGGCTCATAATTTATCGATAATTTTGAATTTTGGTTATCCAAAGTAGATGTGTTTGAATTTTAACTTTCTTAAGGCAATGAATGTGATTTTTCATTTCCGAAGTCAGTTTTTTCTTTTCGACTTGCACCGGTAGAACGAGTTTTTGGTCAAAGTGGTTTGCTTTTTCGGCCACATCGGGCCAGGTTATCATCCGATTTGCTCTCAATGTTAGTTTATTCAAGGTGCAACAAAAACTCTGTTTAATTGTAATTTTTGCGTTTAGTGGTCACTGTTCAATAAAAAAATTTCGATTTCAAAAAGTTTTTTTTTTGTTTTCGATTAGGTCTCGAGTCTCGGTCTCGCAACTGTTTCGTCTCGGTCTCGACTACAAGGTCTCGAAATTTTCGGGTCTCGATCTCGGTCTCGAAAACATAAAAAGGTCTCGGTCTTGGACTAAGCAGTCTCGACTACATCCCTGAGAATGAAAGTCCACGCAATGCACGTTTTCCTCGCGCTGATTAAATGGAGAATTTACACTTTAAATGTGAATGATTAATTATTATTATTTTAGAATAGGGAGTTAATTTCAAATCACCCAGTGGTTAACATTAGGTGAGAACGTTCTACGCCTAAGCGAGTGGGATTAAGTGATGCACATTTTCAAAATGCTTTCGTTTTCCAAAGGAAATTTAAATAAATTGTTTGTTTATTGATTGGTGGCGCTCGTGCGTTATTTGTTTTGCATATTGGTGTCGCGCCATGCTGCAGTTGAGCTGTGAATTATTTTAACTACTGTGTGTTTTTCAAAGCATCGCACTTGCGCTGAATTGCGGTATTTGGCGCTTGCGACGTTACTGATATGACTTGCGCTGCCAATCTCTGTGAATAATTTGCGCTGTTGCAATCCTACGGCATTTCAAGTCGAATTCAATGGGAATACCTCCATCCAGATAAAATTTCATGTTTTGCAGAGGCGCAGGCACCAATAAAAATATATATGTATTCCTTAGTTGTGCTTTCACTTGAGCTTTGTAAAATCTTATAATTCATAGAGCCCTATTATTCTAATCTAAACAGGCAAGCCCTGACTGTTAGGCCTATTTCAACTAATTGAAGTTGAAATAAGACGTGTTAAGCTTCGCATAGCAGTGTAATAAACAAGGCGAATAAAAGTTTTTCTCGCTAACTAGCCATTATCTGATCGCGGCACAGCAATAAACGGCTCAGCTACAGGTCTATACATTGGAAGCGGCAGTTAGCTCCCCAGTTAAATTTTAAACCATCATAAATGCAAAATGGTATAAACAAATTTTTAAACGCATTATCACCCCTGATCAAACTTACCCAGTTTTTGTACTGTAAGTCTCATCATTCGATCTTCCCATTACGGCCTCAATTGCATCTTCTGCGTTCTTCCTGGAGTAAATTGGTTGTATTGTTTCGCCTTCCGATTTGGCATAAAACGTATCATCAGATCTTCTTCGAGCAACTTCAAACAAAAGGAGGACATTAGCTTGCGTGGACTCTTCGTTGAAATTTGCGTCTTTCAAACAAGTGTTGAGAAAATTCTCTCTTTTTGAGGGAAATCGTGGATCCAAAACATGAGGTAGCAGGTCACGCCAAGTTGGGTTTATTGAGTCGTTAGGTCCAAAAGTCACGCGCCCATTTCCAGGCTGAGCTGGTTTTGGGTAGACCTCGATTGAAAATGTTGGTGTCTTTTGATCTTTTGTTATGCAAAATTGATGCTCTGTTCCTTCATGCCAATTATTTGTCACCAGTTCATTCAAATAGTGTTGTAATTCTTTGCCAGTTTTTTCATTTACGTCATGCTCTTGAGTGTTTTCAGTCATTGAAATTTGTCAAAATGAGTCCAGAGCGCTATGACATGTAATTATCTAATTGCAAAGCTTAAAATTGTTTTTTAACTATTTTCCAAGTCTGAAAACAAATATTCACGAATTATACGAGTGTTACACGCAAGGGCGGACGAGTGTTACACACAAGGGCGGACGAGTGTTACTCACAGGGGCGAATTAAAAGTGAGCGCGGGGCCCTTGGATAAATTGATTATGAGGCCCCTTTTTCCAAGTTCAGCTAAAACTTGCAGGACACATCGATACGAGCAATGAAACGAAAGATCAAACAAGAAAACAAAGCAATTCCAATATTGTCTCGACGTCGAGGGGCAGCATATAAGTTACACGTTCAATTGGCTCAAACAGTTTCCTGGATTTGCACTAAGCCTAATATTACGGTAGATGCATTAGCACGAAGTAATTGGTGTCTTCAAAAACATCAGCTTTTCTTCTACTTCGTTGATGAAGAGATCAGGGGTCCTTAAAAAAACGAGATCAGAGGGTCCTGTACTATGCTCTTCGCTCGAAGGAAAATCTTCGCCTTTAAACAGAGTTCGTATTAGTTAATTTTCTTCGCCAATCAATTTTTTTCGAGCAAATGACGGTGATTTTTGTTCGCGATCGTGCGAAGAAAAATCTTCGTCACTTTGGTATACTATATGGTTGTTCGCGTTTGGCGAAGATTTTTGGCTTCCTGCCTCCAGAATAGCTGCACTGTGACGACATAAACTTTTCTTCCTACTGTATCGGTTCGAAATCTAGTCAAATCATTGAAAACTTTAATAAAACCTTTGCTGCAAGTTTGCAAACCTTCAGTTCCTAGACTTTTCAAACACAAAAGATATTTTTCTTGCGGGTTTAAATCAACATTTCTACGACCAAGGCTTGTCAATTTCTCTTGAACTGTGCCACAAACTTGACCGATGTTCTACGTACTCATTCGAAATTCTCGAATTACAGTATGTCTTGTTCTGTATTCGGTCTCAAAATATCACTTCTGCTTTCGGCGTCGTATCTTCTTCTGTTACTGATGCTATTGACCAGTGGCGTAGCCACGGGGTGTTTTAGGGGTTACCCCCCCATTGATTCTCAAATGACGTCATACTTACTTCTTTTTCTAATACTTGCTTCGAAGTGCTAGATACTTTGTCATTGATAATCTGGTTTTGTAATTGTCATAACAAGAATTACGTAACGTTGTTTAGTGAATCTTGTTCTTTGCCGTTATGCGTATGAAGCAATAACGTAATTTTATTAGCAGGGCAGTGCCGCTCCTGTACAAGCAACTGCTCTCGGCTCCTCAGACCTTTTGTAGAAAAAAGGCTAAACGATTTCAAGCAAAAATGATCTTCGTACTGTAGCTCAAAAAAGAACTAAATCGTTAACATTTGATTATCGTTTTACCAGTTCCCCTAGAACGCTAACATTTGAACATCAATTTACCAGTTCCCCCAGAAAACATTCCTTTAACTTCATTTCAACAATTGTGCCTTAAACTGTCTTCGGTATTTTTAGTTCAAAACATATCTTTTGAATTTGAGGCAATCTTGGGTTATTGCACAACTTGGGGGGAATAAGGGGTATGCTGCGTATGCATTCCCCTCACCAGCCCTTTTCAACAATGTTTTGGATGAATAAAACCTTTCCATAATTTCGAATCTCTTGATAACAATATGCGCCGTAGTCGATTTAAGCACGCGTAATCGAAACTGTGCGAACAAAACGCATCATTGGTGAAGCACTCGAAGTTAGAGACCAAAAATGTGACAAGCTTTCCCCGAAAATTGTTTAAAAAGCTCTAAAATGGCCATTACAGTATGCAAATTTTCAAAAAAATTTCTGGGATAGCATGCCCCAAGACCCCCTAGAGTTGTTTTTGGTACTTAAGTTGCTTAAAAATAACTCCGCCAAAAAAACTGCGCTTGAAAAAGTGACGAATTTTGGTTCCCCCTCTCCAAAAAAAATCTTAATACGCCCCTGACGTAAAATATTTGCAAAAGGCTTTTTTTACGCTTGTTTCCGGGTTCAAACATCTTAGTATTTAGTTAGCGTTCAACTCAATTTAAATTTAAATTTCACGTTCAACTCAATTTAAATTTCACATTCGACTTATCTATAACGATGGCTGATGACTTGAAGAGGGCAATCTTATTTCTCAGTCTCCCTTAATCATCTTTGAATTTTAAGGTTAATATATAATTAATTGCACTCTTTGCTTGTTTATTAAAATCTACCGATGCGGTGTTGATTATTGTTTCAAATGCAGTTTGAATTAGGCTAATATACTGTAAACAATAATACGAAGTTTCGCAGAAAAATGAACAATACCTCACACTGCATAGTGTTTCCTCCAGTTCAAATCTTCGTGTGGTTAAACACACATTTGTAGGCGTTTGTCCGATGCGTGTAGGCTACACTGACGTTTGTTGCAGTGAAGCTGGTTCTCTGCTATTAGTCTTAGCTCGATTTGATTGGCTTAGCAAAAAAACACATTGCGTGGTAACAACGTCTTTTATTTCCGCTACGCTAGCCTCGATGCGTAAATAAAACCTTAGTGCGTCATTGCTTTAACTCGTGAGCGCCCACTTTCTAGGCTGACTAAATGAATACACAGATACGAAAAGGAAAGAAGTCACCATTTTGTCATTTCACTTTTATTGCATCATTACGTTCTTAGCGACATTGGCCATCATGTGTGTAAAAAGCAAAACCAAGTTCCTTCTACATATGTGAAAATTAACGTTAAGAACATTGTTGTGAAAATGAAAAGAATCGAGCGCAGTACTAGGGCCTTTTTTGATTTCATACTACCGTAATAGGATATGGTTTCTTAATCATAATTTTTTTAAATAAATTGTTTTGTGATTGAGATAGAGCATCAAAATGTATTGCAGACAGATAGGAAAGCATGTTTCCCGAATCGTTTGACACCAAATTCAGCCGAGTACTTTCCGAGTTAGGTCATTTACCCCCCAAAATATTTCAAAATCCCCCGAGCATGAAGATCAATATATTTCAAAAAAAAATTTGCAAAGGGTTTGTGTGCCGATTTGTACCCAGTAAATGGTATAATTTCGAAAAAACGTCTAAAATCGGAAAACCCTATTATCTTGGTGAGTCTTTTTTTAATGCAATATACTTTTTAAACAAACAGCAGAGTAACAATAGTTTTGTGAACTTCCTGATTGTTTTCACCAAAACTTAGTCAAATATGTCTAACTAACTGAGTGCTGAGATTATATTGCAAGATCACTTAGGGGTTTCAAGCTTCCCTCCCATGCATGCATGCGTAGATAGTCATGCATGGATAGCACTTCAATGCTTGTAGGCGCACAAAGTTGCAACACAAACATTTTTTTCATTCCTAGTCCCACCTTAAGAAAACTTTGGATCTGGCCTCGAAAAAGATTTTTTCAAAATTGCTTCGGTGACTGATGGTTGAACCGTTAAACTCACGCAAACAAAAATAGATTACATTAAATGGTTCAAAGAAATTTATTATATCAACACCGCCGAGCCTTTTATAATAAAAACAAAAATCACGAAACGTTAAAACCAGTCTGTTCGTTTACACACACTTAAGATTTTAAAGGGCAAATTATAAAACAACTCCATAGCGACAAAAAATTTCTTAGTAGCAAAGTAACCTGACTTTTCGACGAAAGCGTCGGCTTCGTAGCCGGAGAAAAGGGATTTTTGCTTTTGTGATCAAATTGAACTAGACACGCAACCTACCTGTGAGGCATCTCTTTCTGTTTGGAACTACAAATTCAATGATTAATTTCTTCATTTGTGTCTCCCTGTTACGAGCAGTTGATGAAACGTTCCATACCGACGAACACAAACTCGTTTTGGAGCTAATGCTGCGTCCGAGCTTCGCGTTGAATTTTGTTTTTTCGCTTTAAAGTTTACTCGGATTTAGAGTTTCCCTTTTTCCCGGATTTTCAACTTCCCGGGAAACGGAAAGTTTTCAATAAATTTTCCGGGAGTCCTGGAAAATCTCCGGGATCCCGAAAATCCCCGGGATTCCCGGGAAAATTTTCCGGTAATTTTTCTCGAGCGTAATTGTTTTGCCTTTTTTTTCTGACGGTAACAAAAGTCTCGTCAGCCTTGCTACGCACAACCAATCTAGGCTAAACTCATTCCAGACTGTAAAGACTCTTTTTTTGCATTGCTTTAACTGGACATCTCGATTTCATCTCTTTTCTAGGTTGTGCCCTATTTTTGGTAGGCGACTGGCCCCAAACAACGATACCCAATGATAGAGCCTACATAACTACTAACCCACAACTAAGTTACCGGTAGCCTAACTAGCCCACATCACTAAAAGCCCCCATGGCAACCCACTCATTTGCAGCTGCAGACGCGTTTCGACCTTTTTATGGTCTCATCAGTGCAGCATAGCAACCTCTCACCTATGCTGCACTGATGAGACCATAAAAAGGTCGAAACGCGTCTGCAGCTGCAAATGAGTGGGTTGCCATGGGGGCTTTTAGTGATGTGGGCTAGTTAGGCTACCGGTAACTTAGTTGTGGGTTAGCAGTTATAGGCTCTTTCATTGGGTATCGTTGTTTGGGGCCAGTCGCCTGCCAAAAATTAGGGCACAACCTAGAAAAGAGATGAAGTCGAGATGTCCAGTTAAAGCAATGCAAATGAGTTTAGCCTGGATTGTCTGTGCGTAGCAAGGCTGACGAGACTTTTGTTATAGTCGAAACATTAACTTTTTTTTTCTGGTTTTCAGCATTTCAGATCTCATTCTTAGCATTTTGTTACGTTGTTTTGACAAACTTTGTTTCAATTTTTTCGACAAATTGAGGAAAAAGTTTTGATCTCACAAGATTTTTGTCTTAAAAATTTTGCGAATTTGAAAAATAGTTTTTATTGTTTTTATTTTGCAGTAACGCATTTTTTTTTGTCGGAATGATAGATATCAGTACCACTAAAATCCTTGCTAATGTAAAAAAATTTCCCGGGATCCCGACATAAATTTCCCGGGAAATGAGAAGTTCAAAAATCCCAAATTTCCGTCCCGATTTCCCGGGAGGAAACACTACTCAGAATCTGCTAAGCACAGTTTGAACAAAACAAAACATTCTAATTGCAACAGCGAGCATGCACATTGCACAAACGCGCACTAGTCCAGTGAGCCGCGTCCACTTTAACGACGCGCAATGAAATTTCTTTGTTTTTGTGATCGACCAAAACTTGATGATGTCCGACAATGTACACGAATAGCACCCTTTTTGCCATTAAATTTTGTATGCTTCTTCTTATATTTAGTTGCATATTTATTCTCATATCACGAGAAAGCAATTAAAGCCCTATAACGCTTAGGAGTTGCCGGCCATCTCGATCTACCACACCAAGACGGAGGAATCCCGCTAACAATTAACAAGCAAACTTGCCGGCTTATTCTCCCCACTGTCCCTTTAATGCTGAGCGTCAAGCACGGAAGCTATGAATAGCGATTTTAAAGTCATTGGTTTGACCCCACCCGGAATCAAACCTGAGTCTATAGCTGCACGGGCGGATGCTTTACCACTCAGCCATGCGAACTGATAGACCTGTTTTGGTATGATTTTCAATTGCTTGTTGGCCATTTCAAAACTGCTCTCAACCTTATCCTTTCTCTCCAATTCTTGATCTAGTCATGGAAATGCCTTGACTTTAATCAGTTAATATCAAACTAGTGGAAAAGTTTTTATTTGTATTTTATGGCACTGCTGCAAAATCCCATCGTGCACAAGTATTACAGACAGTGTACTGTGCTAATAGTACAAAAATAAAACTACTTCCATCAATAATTAATCAAGCAACTAGTTATAAGAACAAACAACAATAGTAGCTAATGCATCGCTTCCGCAGCTCAATTGTTTGGCTTTTTGGTCAGTTCATTCCATATAGTTCAAATTTCATTCGAAAAAAATACCAGATTTACAGTATTTGTGCATCGGTCTGTTTTAACCGGACGATGTTGTCGTCTCCATAAAAGAAAAGAAAGGTCTTCAC
This sequence comes from Trididemnum miniatum, assembly GCA_964006365.1. Classification (NCBI taxonomy): domain Eukaryota; kingdom Metazoa; phylum Chordata; class Ascidiacea; order Aplousobranchia; family Didemnidae; genus Trididemnum; species Trididemnum miniatum. Next base: position 14,851,858 of record OZ023242.1, on the reverse strand, counting down.
CCACAATTCTCGGCCCTTAAATGGAATCTTGATCCCCTTGACGGCTAAGTGGTCTCCAAAAAAAGACCTTCACCCGAAATTCGGTGACCTCAAATGGACACCGGGGACCCTTGACGGCTATGTGGCCTCTCCAAAAATAACAAAAAGGTCTTCAACCATAATTCGGGGCCTCCCAGTGGAATCCGGGGCTCTTCGACAGCTAAGGGAATCTCTCACCACACTACTGTGGTACCTCTGTGATGGGCCCCTAAAATGCTCTTTCATGGGCTTCTACACACCCATGAGCCCGGGGCAGATTGCCCCCTGTAATCCCCAGCCCCCCTTTTTTAAGCCCTGGATGGGGGTCCTGTAGTGTGTCTTTTGTAACCTTGACATTCAGTTGGGACGATCTATTCTACAGTATTAGAGCAAAAAATGTAATTTTGGCAAAAAGCTGCCAATTTCGTTCTGCATCTCTCTACACAATGTCTTCAGATTGTATTCAAGGGATTGCATGTCATAAGTTTTCACCGGCCCGCCTCTGGCTCAGAAAAATTGCCGCACCGTTAAATAAAATATCTCTAATTTCTAAAAACAGATAAGCGTTTTTAGAGTTTACATTGTTAGCGATTTAACTGGTAAAAAGATTATGCCAAAAAAAGGGAGTGGAGCTCAGGGTCAAAAACGGCGAGCCCAATTTGAAGCGTTTTTAAATGAATCTAGAAAATTTATGAAAAAAAATTTTGAAAGCAGTGGCTATGCAAAAAGACAATCGGCCGATCTACGAAGACAAGGCGAATCTGCTGGTACAGATAATCATAGAAGTGTAAAACACAGGGGGCGCAAAATTTTTGTTTGCCCCGGGGCGCAGGATACCCTCGCTACGCCACTGGCGGTGTCTCAATAAGTTCTCAATCCAGCGAACGAGAAAAGGCGACACCTCCAATTCTTGCAGTGCACTGGCAATGCCTTTATATGTGATATTATCAAAAGCACCAACAATATCTAAAAATATTCCTAGTGCTGTTCTTTTCTTTGCTAGGCTAAGTTCGATTCGTCGTACAAATTCGTGCAGTGCAGTTTCAGTCGAAACTCCTGCTCTGAATCCATATTGGAACGCAGAAAACCTTGCCTGCAAATTAAAATTATCATTGAAATGATAAAGAAATAACTTCTCCAACCATTTAAGTAGGAAAGAAGTTAAAGTGATCATCCGGAAAGACTTAACTTCATGATAGTTTTCTTTTACGGGTTTAGGGATAAAGATACCAGTCCTTTTCTTCCATGCTTTTGGCACATAACTGTATTTCAAGCACGTCTGGAAAATCTTTTGGTATATGTTTTTAATATTATTCCAACCTTTTTGCAAAAGCACCGGGTAAATACCGTCTGGTCCCGGCGTCTTAAAAGGCAGAAATTCGTTTATTGCTCTTTCCATCTTTTCAAGTGAACAGATGGAATTAACAATTTCGTCATCCATTGTTACCTGAATGTTTTCATCTGTTACTTTTGCTGCGTGAATAACTCTTACCTCTCGACTTCCCGGTGCTAGAGTGTCCAAGAGGCAATTTATGGTCTCAGCAGTTGACTTGGCGTATTCACCATTAGGTCTTAAAACGTTACTTACTCGTACCGTTTCGTTTCTACGGATTATTTTAGCCAGCCGAGCGGTTGCACAGTGACTATTCATCGATTCCGTAAAGAGACGCCAGGAATCTCTCCTGGCTTTTCTAACGGCATTTTTGAAACGCAATTGGGCCTGCTTAAATGCTTCCCAATCCTTTTGCAGTTTATATTTAATGGCTTTACGTTGAGCTTTACGAGCCTCCCTGCGCATTGGACAAGCCAAATTGTAAGACTTCATTACTTCTGATTAAACAGTTGCTGCCAGTGCTTCTATATCATTAACTGACGATATGTTGACTGGTACTCTATTCAATTCACATAATCTCTGTTCAAGTTCACTGACATACTTATTCCATGAAGTACGTCTAATGTTCCTGATCATTTTTGTTTTTTTGGTACTACTTTGAACTGTAAACCTAATATACATGTGATCTGAAAAGGAAGGCACATCACTGACATGCCAATCTCTTATACAGTTCCATGCATTTCGGTTAGGTAGTGTTAAATCTAGCACCTCTTCTCTTGTTTTAGTTCTGAAAGTGGGTTTATTGCCCACAGCCCACATTGCAGAAATATAGATTCGCACTTGCGCAGTACATGAGTAGTTCCAAACCTCTTGGATTGACGTTGGTGGAACCCCATACTGTGTGATGTGCGTTTGCGTCAGTTTCTATCACTAAAGGAATCTTTATCACGGAAAGCTACCAGCTCTTTCAGAGTTTCTGGAGGAGCTGGTTCTTCCTGAGCCATGTAAGTCGATGCAAAGATCGATGTTCTTTATCTCTTCCATAAAAGTTGCAAAACTATTGTGATGAATCATCTGTGCGAAGTGATAGTCGTCGTGTGAGGTCTTTGCCTCGTGTTAAAGCGATGAGAGCAGGCAATTAGTGTGTTTGCATTCGCTTGGTTTGTAGGGATGTGCCGAGTCGAGTCCGAGTACTCGGCCAAGTAATGCCTTATTACTCGGCCGAGTCCGAGTATTAAACCATTGACACTTTGACCTATTTTTTTGCTTTTTAACCGAATTTGAGTCGAAATTGGGACTTCTACGCACTTGATGACCTTTTTTTTTGCTCTTCACCTAATTTTGAGTTCAAATTTTGACGTCGTGAATACTCGTTACTCGGCGAGTCCGAGTAATTTTCCTTGAGGCACATCCCTATTGGTTTGGTCGTGATTCCAATTTATGTTCGAAGTCTGAATTCGAATTTATTGTTCGAAAACCGATTTGGTCGAGAACCGAAGCGTTCGGAAACCGAGGTTTGACTGTATTACGACGTAATTTATTTCATCTGCCCTAATGTGCATACTAGAAAAGGAGTCAACCGGTTTACTTTTTACAAGCTGGCAACCAATTATTACAACATATTTTGTTTCATCTACTGATTAGGCTGTGTATATTACTGTAAACAAAAAAAAACGGCGCATAGTTTATGTCTTGACTCAAAAAGTACTTTTTGACCTTGTTTTGACCTAATAACTTTTAAACTACGCTTAGTTCGGTGCTGAAACACAATGTGCAGAAATTTGATGGCGTTCTGAGCAAGTTAAAAATATGTGACTTTTTTGACTTTTGGTTGCCCTAACCATAACACAGCTACTGATAAGTAATCAAAAGTTCAATGCGCAAAATCAGATGACACGTTCCTGTGTACAGGGTTGGGAATCGATACCCAAAAAAGTAAAGAAATAATTGATATTCGATAGTTCACCAAAAAGTAAGGAAATAATCGATTTCGATGGTACCGGTAGTTTAAAAAAGCAAAGAATAAAGAATATTTCCTCTGAACTCTTTAGCTACACTTTAGCTACACAAAACTTTTTTTGTTTTTTTTAAGTAAATTTAAAATAATCGTCGGCATGTCATTACCTTGTTTTTGCTGATAAATGTTTGTTTGTACCAAAAAGAATCGAATATGGAATATTGAATTGCGCCGAAAAAAGAAGTAAAGACAAGGCCATAATTCGATACTCATTCAAAAAAGTAAAGGCTCCAGTGCATTCGATGAATAAAAGGTAAAAAACATCGCAATCGAATATCGATTAGAATAGATTTTTCCCAACCCTGCTTGTGTAGCCGTCCTCGTCATTTTCAACAGCTTCCCTTGTAGTGGCATCACAGGTGGTGTTCAATTAGAGAGTGGCCGGTGGCGCTCTATTTTTCAGTCCTACTCTATAGTGGTGCTCAAATGGAGGCTTTACGGACGGTTATGGTATTTACAGTAGCTGTTGGGTTTGCTAAAACAATAAACTTTAGCTACACAAACCCTGTTCACGTGTGCACTCTATCTGGGTTTCGGACTCATGGATTTTGGTTCTAGTTTCTGCATCACAATTAAATTTAATGATTACGACATCAAAAATTTAATTGTGATGCAGAAACCAGAAGCAAGAACCGTGGGTCTGAAGCCCACATAAATTGGACATGTCACATGTGGACAAGACAAATACGGGCTGTAGGCGAAGGAAATCTGGTCATTGCTTTTGGGCTCCCCCACTTTAGAAATGCTTCCGCCATCGCTGCTAATATGTCCATTGCAGTAAGTAAAGTTTTCAAAAAATTTTCAGGGTAGCATATCCCCGGACCTCCCAGAGCTTTTTTGTTCCTCAATTTGCTTCAAAGTAGCTCTGCCGAAAAACACTGTTCTTAAAAATATCAAAATCAAAATTTGGTGCCCCTCCAAAAAAATTTGGGAATATGCCCCTAGCCCTGCCATCACGTATTTTCAAAGAGCCTATTTAAACCAGTTGTTTTTCCGGTCTAAACGTCTTTGTATTTGGTTTACATTCAGCCTATTTAAAACTGCCTCACCTCCCACCAAACTTTTGTGGATTAGCTCCAGAAAACAACAGCTAATGTTGTAGGTACTAAAAAGCTTTGGGCTTTGTATTTTATGACCTAATTGTAGAAAAGTCTAGTTACTGTAGTTATAGCTTGGTTAACGATGTCAAAAGGCTTCCAGCTTACAACAATTATGCTGTGCTGGTAGGAGATTATAGTAGTAGGAGAAACTAGGCAATGCGGGCCCCCCCAAAATCATCTTTCGGTGCCCCCCAAAATATTTTTTCTTGGATGGTGATGCAAAAGAGCGAGCCCCGGAGGGGCGACGCCAAGCTAGGGGGGTGTGGGAGCATGCCACCCCAGAAAGATTTGCGGAATTTGACCTTATTTTGGAGGCTTTTTGTGCGTTTTAAGCCTTCAAAATTCCTCAGTTTTAACAAGGTTTAGTAGTCGGTTTTACTAGGTCCCTTCCAAACCCACTAAAATAATGCTGCAAGCAAACCCCACTCTAACATTTCGCTACCTATGCGAAGAAAAAACGTTTTTAAGGCTTATTTTTGCGCCTTTCACTTGAGGATGAGGGGCCCTTGGTATGCTACTAAACGTTTGTTTGCTAGTTTTGCGACTGCTATTTTTCGAAAAATTTACAGGGGCCCCCTATGGTCAAAAGTATAAATTCGTGTGGTATGGGGGCCCCCACATCGCGAGAGTTAAGACAAAAAATATATTGAATGTTATAATAGGCCTATTTAAGGCACCTTTGTCATACGTTGAGTAAATAGTACTACGTACTGACTATTTACGGGGTTCCTTTTTTGTGCGAGACCCCCCCGGTTGGGAGGTTCGGGGATCGCTAGTTTCGGCACTGTGTGCTGATAGGAAATTAGCGTAAACGGCATTGCAGTGAAGTGGGCACTTTGGCTGATAAAAATTCACAATAATCAATAACTGTTTGCACGTTTAAAAAGCGTGCCGGTGGTGAAGATAAGCGTCTTCAATACGGAAAAACCAGGAGCGTATTTAGGGGGGCATTGTGCCATGTGCCCTCCCTTTTGTTCCATTGTGCCATGGGCATTGTGCCCTCCCTTTTGACTTGGCTTTTTAGTAAAAATGAATAAAATTAATGGTGCTACTGTAAGTGACTGACATATGCCAGACTCTTTTAATGGTATCTGTAGCTTATGGCCAGGGGCGAATCCAGAGGGGTATGCATTCTCCCACCAGCCATTTCCAAAAATGTTTCTGATATAAGTTGAACAATTTTTTAATAATTGCGAACCTCTTCCATAGCGATAAGTCTTACGTCTTAAGCAAGCATAATCGAAAATGTGCGAACAAAATGCATCTTATTCGGCGAAGCACTAAGAATTAGGGTCAAAAAATTCAAAACCAAATTTGCGAAAACATTAATCAAAAAGCACTCAAATAGCTATCACAGCAAGTAAATTTTCAAAAATTTTTCGGGGAAGCATGCTCCCCCCGGACCCCCTGGAGTTTTTCTAGATTCTCAATCAGCTTCAAATTAGTTTTGCCATAAAAATAGACCCTCGAAAAAAATGTGGAAATTATGCCTCCTCCCTTTTAAAATTACTCGCTACGCCACTGGCAAAAGCGTTACGATTTTTGGCTCCCTCAAAAATGGTTGGTTTACTCATCGTTATCTTGATTTAGCTCGCAAATTTTCATACAATGTCCACGACATGAGGTTTTAGTATGACGCAGAACTACACTACGCACTAGGTCAGAAATTTCTATTATCATTGTTTTTCATTTCTCATTGCTGAAACCGTTGTCATTAGTCTACGCAACTTACATTTCCTGATACCGGTAATCTTACGATTGGCGACATACTGCAACATTTATTTAGGTAGTTTACGCTCTTCTTTGATGGCGGTAGCATTTTTAAAGTGGGGGGCCCGAAACCAATGACCAGATTTTCTTTATCCACAACCAAGGACGGCAGTGGCGTAGCAAGAAATTTTAAAAGGTGGGGAGGAGCATAATTTCCACATTTTTTTCAGCGTATTTTTAGGCAGAACTAATTTGAAACTGATTAAGAAACCAGGAAAGTTCTAGGGGAGTCCGGAGGCGTACTCCCCCGGAAATATTTTGAAAATTTACATGCTGTATTGGCTATTTTGGTGCATTTTGAATAATTTTCAGGCAAATTGTGCTTAAGTTTTTTGACCCTAGTTCTGGGTACTTCGCCAAATATGATGCATTTTGTTCACACATTTTTAATTATGCGTGCTTAAGGCGTAAGGCCTATAGCTATCGAAGGGATTCGAAATTATAGAAAATTTGTATGCATCAAAAACATTTTTGAAAATGGCGGGTGGGAGGATGCATATCCCTTATCCTACCCCTTTGGATTCGCCACCGGCCATAAGCTACAGAAACCATCCAAAAAATGTGGCATAATTTAGTCACTTGACACCATTAGTATTGTTTTGTTTTACTAAAAGACAGGGTCAAAGGGGGGGGGGGGGGGCATGGCACAACGGCCCCGCTTCTAAATACGCTCCTGTGGACTGGATTTGGACAATGAAAGGCCCTAGGCTAGTTGATCACACTGATTGGAAGAGCAAAAAGAGGTCTTCACGTCCTCAGATATCCTGTTTTCACTGAAAATATCGGTATAATGAAGAGCAAAAAAAGGTAGCCTATGCACGTCCTCAGATGTTCTGTTTTACCGTGAAAGTATCGGTGAAGAGAACAAAAAAAAGTCTTGATTGTTCGTGATGAGGCCCCCATTTTTTACGAGGCCCTAGGTTTCAGCCTACTTAGCGTATACGTAAATCCGGCCGTATGCCTACAACCCATATTTGGCTTGTCCACACGTGACATGTTCAATTTTTGCGGGCTTCAGACCCACGGTTCTTGCTTCTAGTTTCTGTTGCCCTACCACACCACAAACAAAATTTTAAAGAAGACATCTCTGGATTTAAGCTCTTTCCTGGGTTTAAATTTCGATGGTAGGCCTATTAAGTTTCAAATACATTCACGCAGAAGCAACATTGTAGAAGCAAACGCGTAAATTAGGGCCCCTCCGGTTCCGCTACCTATGCGCTGTTTACTTACGAAAGTGAAAATCTTTGCTCTGCGCACTGCGTGATCGCGCCATAAGTGAAAGTATAGAAGTTAAAATCCGGCTTAATGTAGCCTATCATACCCTCCTCCCATTGAAAATTTCTGCCTACGCCACTGATTACTCCATAAAGGCGCAACATGAAATAATGCACAAAATGAGTGCCGCAAGGTAGCCTCATGATGTTGCTAGACAAACGTGCAACGCATGGAACAGAAATCTACATTTTTAATCCAAAATTAGCAGATACTGGCTGTTATTGATGCCATCACTACATTTTTAGTGCATTTTCTAGGATCCAAAGAATATTTTGTCAGCTTCACCATCAACTACTAGAATTTTTACAGCAAAATGCTTTAATAGAAAAAATGCAAAGAACATTTGTAAAAACGTGACATGCAAAACAAGGTAAAAATTAACGAAAACAACAAAATTGAAAAGTGCAATCATAAAGCCAAAAAACACACAAAAATTTTTCAAAAAGCCTGAAAAAATATTATATCCTTAGCAGCAGCTCAAAGCAAAGTTCATGACTGTATTTTGAAACTAAATTCTTTTGCTTGAGGTAACTTTTTAGCTTCCATGCCACACTTTCGAAGAAAACTTCGGTCAGATGTTGTTCACATTTAAAAAAAAATAGCGTAGTGAATTAGCAAGCAAGAAGTTGCCGCAGCGGGTCCAATGGTCTATCCGTCCCTAATTCTTATCGCCAACAGCTCAGATGGCGGAGTGGGTAAGAGCGTCCGCCTTGGGAGCTGTATACTCGGGCTTAATTCCGAGTCAGGTCAAACCAATGACTTTAAAATTTGTATTCACAGCTTTTCGCTTGGACGCTCAGCATTAAAGGGACAATGTGGAGAACAAGCCCGCAAGTTTACTTGTTGTGCAGTTGGAAAAGGCATTAAGCGGGATCCCCCATTTTGGTGCGGTATACAAATGGCCGGCAACTCCTAAGCGAGCTCCCATAGCCCATTGATCGCTTTCTCGTGATAGGATAAATAACAAAAAAAAATATACATTGAATGTTTCAAAAAAATTTTTTTCTCCCCAATTCCAATCACCATCCTTTTCAGCTTTGCCCACTGTAAAATATTTTCGTTTTGCTAAATTAGCAAACTTTGTCTGGTTGCGGCGATGGAAAAGTAGGATTTAGAGGTGGCAGTGATCATTATCAACTGATCATCAAATCTACAGTGCATAAAATCGCGCAAAATCCAAAATGCTTAGTAAAGATAGTTAGTTAGTTGCATATTTATCCTCCTATCACGAGAAAGCGATCAATGCGCTATACGAGCTCGCTTAGGAGTTGCCAGCCATCTGTCTACCACATCAAGATGAGGGAATCCCGCTAAGTGTCTTTCCCGCCTTTGCCAACGGCATAACAAGTAAACTTGCCGGCTTGTTCTCCACACTGTCTCTTTAATGCTGAGCGTCAAGCAGGGAAGCTGTGAATACCAAGTTTTAAAGTCATTGGTTTGACCCGACTCGGAATCAAACCCGAGTCTACAGCTCAAGAAACAGACGCTCTATACCACTCGGCCATCTGAGCTGTTGATTTATAGTTTCCTGATGTTCATTTCATCCAATAAGTGCTACATCAGTTCTGTAGTGCCAAAATGTTGGACTTTTGTTTAAGGTACATAAACGCAGCTTGGGTTTTTGCATGAGTGAACTACATGCATTATCGAAAATGACCTAGCTGAGCGTCGAACTCGCGAAACCAGTTCCGGCGTCCTTAGCACCAACCACTCGGTCAACTCAATCCACGCATCGCATAATTTGGCCCAAATTTTTTGCGCAATCTGCTGGCACTGAGAATTTCCAAACATTATTGCGGAAGGAACAAAAACCTTGCACAAAAGTAGGCTACAATACATAAAAAGTAAAGTAACACAGCATCTCAGCACAAAAAGCAACCTTTGGCTAATTTAATTGCTCCAATAAGAAGATCTGTCTGATTGCCTTCTAAAGCTCTCCAATCTCCATATCTTCCTTGCTCTTGGCACTAAAAAATAGGAAGTCATAACGCTACGAAGTAGGTTTAAACATTTTTATAACAAGTATGATCTTAAAGTTATGATACAATGCATATTCTGTCGTTTCAACATGAAACGTTGAAAGCATATCACAAAAGTCCAGTTGGAACATTTTCCAAAACGCTTACCATTCAGTGCTATAGTCTAACTCTAAATCTAAATAATGCACCCACCTTCTCTATTTTTATTTACAAAAGAATCTGTCTAGTACGTCGGGAAATGTTTTCAACGGAATGTTCCACTTCTTTGGCTTGTGGAACCGAATCTTTTGGATCGAAGCTGTGAGTACGTTTCAAGAAAGCCTACTGATTTGTACAAGCCCCGAAGGATTTTTTGGAGCCAGCATCGTCTGATCGTCCACACATCTTCTTTCTTCTCTTTTGTATTTTTTGTGCTTGCCGTTTCATGCGGTTTTGCACATATCTTCTGTAAAATATTACAGATGATTATAAATTTGGTTACTTGCATTTTATTTTACGCAGCTTGCAAGCAATCATAACTTTGAAGGAAGAAGGAAAAGTTATAAACATTAATTTTTTCATCATTACTTTTAAAGAAAGAAATATCATGATATATGTTTAAAAGAGCTGTTCTTGACAGCTAAAAATTTTACTATTCACAAAATGCATGAAATAGCTTGACAGGTAGTTGAATTTACAAATATTGTATAGGCAGTTTAATCATTAGGCATTGCAGCTATACCTTATAGGTGCATGCTCTACCAGTACCCCAAAAAAAAAAAATTTGAAAAACCAGTTACCAGCCGGCTGGCATATTGTTAAGAAACATTGCTATTGACGCGAGAGGTCTGGGTTTTGACCTTTTTCCAGCGACATGGCCTAGCGGTGACAATCCTACATGACAAGCTCAACTTTCGGCTGGAGCTGAACACACTGGACATATTTATACCAAGCAGCTGCTGACTCAAAGTGGGCACAAGCTCACTTTGCAGTTTCCCTCAATTACTGTTGAATTTAAGTTCACTATAGTTAGAAAAATAACCTCAGTAATTTATATTACATATATCAAATTCAGATTTTCAAAAGTAAATGGGCACCAGCACATATGGGTTCCGGAAAAATGGGCAGCAGGATGAATGGGTCCCGTACAAATAGGTCAGGGTTAGGTCAGGGAAATAATTGTCCAAAACCCATTTGTCCTAGAATCACTAATACAGCCAAAACTGCTTTTGCTCAAGAAAAGCAATTTGTGCAATTGAAAATGAGTCAAAACTAATTTGTCGTATAGTGTTTTAAAATCACAATAACAATCACAAATTCATCAAAAAGTGTAGGCCTAATTAATTACACAGTACATTCAATACAAGTATCATAATATATACGGTATTATATATACTTAAGTATACCGGTATTGATAAAAACTAAAGAAGGCAATTAAACCATACTCAAAACTGCAAATATTTTTGGCAAAATAGAAATTCTACAGCAATTTTTTAACCATTTCCTCCTTCTAACAGTTAATGATTTCTTAACATCATGCACATAGGTCTTGCACATTCTACTTATGCATTGCTTTCAAACCACTTCATTAATTTCAAACCACTGACCGGTGACCCATAAAGGTCCTTGGGTCATTCCATCTCAAATCAACCAAAAAAAAGTAAAATGTTAACCCAAAAATTTAAATGTTGCTGAAAGTAGGCTCATCTGAAAGTAAATTTAATTCTGAGCAAAATGATATTGTTTTTGTCAAATCGGTCAAGCGGTTACGAAGTTACAGCATTTTAAAAAATACAACTTTTTCGTGTTCGCTCAACCGTGACATACCGAAATTTTGAAGCGGTTACGAAGTTACAGCATTTTAAAAAATACAACTTTTTCGTGTTCGCTCAACCGTGACATACCGAAATTTTGGCACAGTTTTTATTCGAACTGTCATAACTCTGGATTGGTTGGGAACTGAGATCTAAAATAAAGTTTATCAGATAGCTGAAGCGCTATGCTTCACTCTCCACCGAACTTCGATGTAATTCTTGCAAGGGCAAAGGTCAAGTTCAGCAACAAAGTTTATTAGCTTTCTTGAAATCAGTCAAGCGTAACAAATGTTTAAAGTAGCTTAGCTCAAATCTAGACAATCCAATTTTATCAAGTAAGGTATCATATGAAAGCTCTTTTCAAGCAGAATCTCTTTGTACTATTTTCGTAACTAATATTAGCTGATATCTTTGCTCATAACTGGATAGAAGTGAATAATGCACTCATTATTGATAAATTGGTTATTAGTGCTTATTCCTGATTCTTATGTCAAGAAATTTTTTTATTCCCCTAATATGTTGTTTCAGTAAGACTCATAAACATTGTGGGAGCTTGCATTTACCTATAATTTGCAGCAAATCATTAAATGCATAGCACCAAATTCTGCTAGAAACTGGTTGAAAATCAGCTTCATATGATAGCGTATAATATTTTCAAAAATTAATGAGTACTGGTATCAGTAATAACACTGTAAAACATGAGCGACAGCAAGCTGATACTTAAGCTAAGGAAGCACAAAACCAAAATACTCTACTAGACTGTCAATTAACACCAAGTAGCTATCTTGATTCTTGAGACATCGTGTAGCAACAGTACCAATATACAAGTACATAATCACAGCACCAAGAATGCCAAAGCTACAGAAAGCCTAATGCACTAACAGCTAAAGTTGTATAACATCAAAATCAAATCAATAGAAATCATAAACAACCAACATGTCTATCTGCATGCTTTTTTTTTATCGTAATGATACCGGTGTATAGCCTGTTGTTTAAATGTGACCAATGTTAGGATATTTCAAGACAAGATACACAAACTTCAAAAATGTTGTATGGTTGTACGAAAATAATAACTTTACTACTTTCAGGTGTTCAACAACAGGCTGTTGCTATCGTATAGTTCTACCAAACTACATTTGGATACTTTGCTGTGAAAATGCTTGCCAAGCTAAAGAGATTTTTTCAGCAGTGTCGGTGGTGATCTGATATTGTCCTTGTGTAGCTGCAAGAGTTGGAGGATCAATGCAACAGATTATATGCATAGTTGGAATCCAACAGATGTCCTCATGCTTTGGAAAATGAAAGGAAGCAGCTGGCCCTTTTGGACGCAAAAAATTCACTTGCACATTTCCATTGTCTAAGTCAATTTTTGCCTCAAAGTCAATGTACCAGTGGTTGTCGTAAGCAGCAACTATATAACCACCTGGTTTCACTCTACTAATAGCAGGTTCTTCATGAGAAACAGATTGAACAAACTCAAATATGTAACTGTGCTCGTCAAAATTGATTCGTTTTGTCTCAATTTGTGATGAGGAAATTGGTTTGAAGTTATAAAAACTCCTGGTGCCTTTCACAGTAGTTGCATTTGCAAATCTCAAGGCTATCACTGGACACATAGTAATTGCACTGTGCATCCACTGGTATGCTACTACAACATGAATGGTGATTTGCAACATTGTAATTTCTGCTTTTTGTCCAATGATCTAAATCATGATGTAAGTACCGGTATGGTTTATGAAATTCAGAAGGAAACAATCTCTTGTTTGAAAAACAAACTGGTGCTACTCAAAAAAATCGAATACTACACAGATGGCTGTGCATCACAATATAAAAATTGCAAAAACTTTGCAAATTTGTGTAAGCATAAAGAAGATTTTGGAGTTAGAGCTGAGTGGTCGTTTTTTGCAACCAGCCACGGCAAATTTGCCTGTGATGGAATCGGGGGAACTGTAAAACGATCAACAGCATTAGAAAGCCTCAGGCGACCACCCAAAAACCAAATTTTAAGTTTGGCAAAAATGCTGCTGCACTGCAAGAAAACCATTCCAAAAATATATTTTCATGAAATTAAACAAGAAGCACTACAAAGAACAAGAGATTGCCTGCAAGAAAGATTTGCAAATGCAACTACTGTGAAAGGCACCAGGAGTTTTTATAACTTCAAACCAATTTCCTCATCACAAATTGAGACAAAACGAATCAATTTTGACGAGCACAGTTACATATTTGAGTTTGTTCAATCTGTTTCTCATGAAGAACCTGCTATTAGTAGAGTGAAACCAGGTGGTTATATAGTTGCTGCTTACGACAACCACTGGTACATTGACTTTGAGGCAAAAATTGACTTAGACAATGGAAATGTGCAAGTGAATTTTTTGCGTCCAAAAGGGCCAGCTGCTTCCTTTCATTTTCCAAAGCATGAGGACATCTGTTGGATTCCAACTATGCATATAATCTGTTGCATTGATCCTCCAACTCTTGCAGCTACACAAGGACAATATCAGATCACCACCGACACTGCTGAAAAAATCTCTTTAGCTTGGCAAGCATTTTCACAGCAAAGTATCCAAATGTAGTTTGGTAGAACTATACGATAGCAACAGCCTGTTGTTGAACACCTGAATGTAGTAAAGTTATTATTTTCGTACAACCATACAACATTTTTGAAGTATGTGCATCTTGTCTTGAAATATCTTAACATTGGTCACATTTAAACAACAGGCTATACACCGGTATCATTACGATAAAAAAAAAGCATGCAGATAGACATGTTGGTTGTTTATGATTTCTATTGATTTGATTTTGATGTTATACAACTTTAGCTGTTAGTGCATTAGGCTTTCTGTAGCTTTGGCATTCTTGGTGCTGTGATTATGTACTTGTATATTGGTACTGTTGCTACACGATGTCTCAAGAATCAAGATAGCTACTTGGTGTTAATTGACAGTCTAGTAGAGTATTTTGGTTTTGTGCTTCCTTAGCTTAAGTATCAGCTTGCTGTCGCTCATGTTTTACAGTGTTATTACTGATACCAGTACTCATTAATTTTTGAAAATATTATACGCTATCATATGAAGCTGATTTTCAACCAGTTTCTAGCAGAATTTGGTGCTATGCATTTAATGATTTGCTGCAAATTATAGGTAAATGCAAGCTCCCACAATGTTTATGAGTCTTACTGAAACAACATATTAGGGGAATAAAAAAATTTCTTGACATAAGAATCAGGAATAAGCACTAATAACCAATTTATCAATAATGAGTGCATTATTCACTTCTATCCAGTTATGAGCAAAGATATCAGCTAATATTAGTTACGAAAATAGTACAAAGAGATTCTGCTTGAAAAGAGCTTTCATATGATACCTTACTTGATAAAATTGGATTGTCTAGATTTGAGCTAAGCTACTTTAAACATTTGTTACGCTTGACTGATTTCAAGAAAGCTAATAAACTTTGTTGCTGAACTTGACCTTTGCCCTTGCAAGAATTACATCGAAGTTCGGTGGAGAGTGAAGCATAGCGCTTCAGCTATCTGATAAACTTTATTTTAGATCTCAGTTCCCAACCAATCCAGAGTTATGACAGTTCGAATAAAAACTGTGCCAAAATTTCGGTATGTCACGGTTGAGCGAACACGAAAAAGTTGTATTTTTTAAAATGCTGTAACTTCGTAACCGCTTCAAAATTTCGGTATGTCACGGTTGAGCGAACACGAAAAAGTTGTATTTTTTAAAATGCTGTAACTTCGTAACCGCTTAACCGATTTGACAAAAAAAAATATCATTTTGCTCAGAATTAAATTTACTTTCAGATGAGCCTACTTTCAGCAACATTTAAATTTTTGGGTTAACATTTTACTTTTTTTTGGTTGATTTGAGATGGAATGACCCCCTTCTCAGCTTATACCAATACCGATATCTCCAAAAAATATAACAGCAGTACTATGTATAAAATAAAAATACAAGTCCAAAAGCAGAACTAAATCAAAAATCAAATCTTTATTTATACTTGTAGCATTATGTTGAAGCGTGTGACGAGTGCCGGGGCCCATCTGCGCAGCTTAGCACCTGGGCTAAACAGCACCAAAAGAATGTTGCAGTGGTGGCGAGTCGTTGGCGACACTTTGCAGATTTAACTGACCCAGGATTTGAACCCCAGACCTCCTGCACCGATTGCGTGTGCGCTAAGCAACTGAGCTAACCACCGCTTTTTTACTGCAAAACTATTAAATCTGAAATATGACACACCAGTAAGCATTAGCCACTTTTGGCAATCTGCAATTTATTACCTTGTCCTTCCACACCATAACCTTTTGCAACACATTTCCATGCAATCATTTATGATATTTGGTTCTTATATCTTATATTCCGCTGCTTGTGGATTGAACAAGCATGAAAATTTTCTATTTTAATAAGCAATCCATAAATCTTTTTGACTGTCATTACAAAAATATTTTTTATCCATAGCTAAAAAAAATTGAAAGAAAAATGTGTATGAACAGCCTGCACAGATAACAGCCACTACCGGTACGTTAAAAAGCAATGACTAAATTCACAGACATTTACAGTAGATTCTATAGGCTGTACGGGTGTTTCAGCTTCGAACTCGCGTCTCTTAGATTAATCCTATTTTGTTTCACAATTCACATCAGCATTGTCTTTTCTCGCGCTGCGGCATTGTAACTGCTAACATCGTGCAAACTGCACCGCGCTCACATTGCACTTCTCCGTTTAGTTTCTTGTTTTTATGACGTAGTAAGCGACTGGTCTATGTGGATTTTAAATTCTAAACCTTGCTGGTCATTTTGCAAAGAATTCATGAGAGTAACTACAGTTATTTTATTGGTTTTGATTTTATATTGTGTTCAAGTCTAAGCCGGGATTACGCTTAGTCAATTGCCCTGTTCTTTGTTATCTTCAGTTTTATGAATTGAATACAATTATTTCCTTTTGAGTTGGTTTTGAAGAAGTGAGGGCAAGTCCTAAGCAAAGAAGATTTCTTAGGAAAAAAGTTATCCTTGGTTTATTTTCATTCTTCAACATAAAAAAATTGACTTATGTATAACTGAGCTGGAAGACTTGAGAGTTAAGCTTCAATTTTCCTAGTCGGAAGAAGTTTAGACGCAGCTGTCGCTCGTGGAAATTGCCCGAACCTGGGTGATTCTTATTGCTATTGCGAAGGCACCTTGCTCGCAACTTTCTTTCTGGAACGCAACTGGCCGACACCCCATCGGAAGTTGTATATCTGTGGCTGCGCCGTAAACCTTCTTCGTGTTACATCTGGTTACGTTACTGAAGAAATCCCTATCTTCAAGTTTCAACGTTTGAAGCATCGACGAAGAAATAACCGTCTTCACGTCCCGATCTTAACTCGACGATTTTCATCGGTTCAATGAAATTTCAAATTTTGTTTTATCAATTTGGCTTCCACTTGTGAAAGAAGAAAACTGAGTTCAACAAGCTCCAACGCTTGAAGCATCGACGAAGAAATAACCGTCTTCACGTCCCGATCTTCACTCTACGATTCAGACCAAGTTCAACAACGGACTGCTTGAAGACGCATTCACTCAATTTACGGTTTGATTGTTCTTTATTTATTTTGTGCGATTCATAGTTTTTGTATTTTTGGTGGTGATTCCAAGTTGTTATGGAAAAACGTAATTCAAGTGCTCAGGCACGTACACTTTCGGATGTTGAGACCGAAAAGTCCTTCCATACTTGTTCCCCAAGTAGAGGGACTAGCGGGGGGACCTTTGAGACTGAAATGCATATTCGATCAAGTGATTTTGAGGGTCCTGGTGATTTGGGGGGGCTGCAGGAAGATGCTCCTACCGAGACTAATGAAGCTCACGCTATCGCACAGGATCGCGCTGGCCGCAAGCTGCTAACTGTACGCAGGCGGTTATTGGTTGACATTAAAAGTTTAAATAATGCCCTAAAGTCTTGTCGCAGCTATGACAAATTTTCTGAACAAATTTCAAAGTGCGTTGACTTGCGTTTAGCGTATTCGAACTATCGCGAGGCACTAAACGACATAACTGATTCCGACTGGTTTCGGGAACTCTCGGATAAAATTTGCGATAAGTACGACCAGTGTATGGAACGTTTTGACGCACTCGAAAGTGAATACATGGTTGTGTCATCTAAGCCGAAAATTTCTGAGAGCCACGATAAACTTAATGATAGCGAAAACAATGATAATGAATGTAGCATTGAACCCTCGGACAGCGCTTCTCAAGTGTCCGGTGGAGTTACTAATCTGAGTAAAGCTTCGAACCGGTCTGCCGTGCGACAAATTGAAATTGATAAAAGACGCGCAGATCTTAAAATTACGCATGAGTTACAAAAAGAAAAAATACTTGTAAAAGCTCGAGCCGAAGAAGCCGAAGCATTGGCATTGGCTAAATTGCGCTTAGAGGAGGCCGCTTTAGACGCCGAAGAAAAATTACTTGCGTGCTCTGAGCGTGGTTCATCGGTGACTAGTTTGCGAAGCTCTAAAAGCCGTCGTTCAAAAACTGAAATAAACATTACCGCTAAACCGAAAACTACAGACCTGAAAACCATTAACTTACATGACTCCTCTGTTGCCAAACCATGCCAACTCGACGGAAGCAATGTTCAAATGGTTAAAAATAAACCTTTGCATAGGGCTTCGTTTACCTGGCAAGGTTGCGACCTTACGGGTGAAAAGCCTGCTAATACTAAATTTGGGGAGAAACGATGTAAAACCGCATTTAACTCTACAGCTAAAAAGTTTGTGTGCAGCAGTGCTCAGGCGAAAGCTGAAACTAATGATAGAGCATTACTAACTGAAAGTCGTAACGATATTTTACCTGCTACATCTACTTTGTATGTTCCTCCTGATGTACCTGCTAAACCCTTGGTCTGTGAGTCGGCAATGCAGACTTATCTTGACAGACAAGGGAGAAACGAATATGTGAACTTGGCCTCTCAGATCGCGTATGACGGAACGAATATGGCTTTCGTGTTTTACGAGAATCAGATTCTACGTCTTATGGACGAGAGCCCATACCCTGAGCGACGCTTCGAAGTTCTACGAGCGTCCTGTGTCGGTCAGCCTAGGGAGATGGTGAACTTGTTTTTCGCTCCCATGAAGGCTATGACGACGTCTCAGCGAATTGAGAAGGCGTTGGCACGTTTGAAGGAGAGATACGGTGTTCCTGCCGGACTTACTTCAGAGCCGAAGGTGAGAGAAATCCGTCACGGCCCTTCGATCTCCTTTAATACTGCTTCTTTAAAATCCTTTAATGAAGAGTTAAACCTACTTGAGGTGTACGCCTACGCTCACAACGAACTTGAGAAACTGTCTGGACAGCTTACACTAGATACAGCTAATCGTTTGCCTAACTTTTTAAAGCGACGTTTTTTGGACTACTTGACGAAAATTGGGTCCGATTTGAATCGCCCAGGTTTTGATTCCTTGAGAGGCTTTGTGGCGCACGAGCTGAGTGTATCCACATCAGATTATGCTCAAACCTTTTTTGGCAGCGACGAAAAAGGCAAGTCGCGGGACGCTGGATCTGGCGGACGCAAAAATAATCAAGTTCGTGTTCGCCAGGTGGTTTTGTCTGAGGAAGGGCAACGATCTAGCCTCATAAGCTCTGGAACGGAACGACCTATGGAGAGTTCACATAACCAAATGAAGCTTCCTCCATTTTGTTTTGTTTGTGATAACAATAAAAGTAGACATTTTCTTGCCGACTGCGATAAGTTTAAATCATTTACTCCACACCAGAAACGTAAAACTGTTGTAGAAGCTTACCGCTGTTTAAATTGTTTATCACGGGGACATACTGCTCGTGAATGTAAACAACTTTCTAAATGCCGTCAGTGCGGACCCAGCTGCAGTAGAAAACACACTACGGCGCTGCACGATTGGTTTGAGCTTCCTGCCTCTGCAGGTGCCGGGGGCGCTTGTGGTGGTAGACAGGGTTCAGCTTCTGGTGCACCTTCTCCTAGTCGAGATGGAAAACACACTGACGATGACGCACAAAAGGTCAAGGTTCTTAAGATCTCAGACCAAGGTGACACTTCTAAAAGTGTTGTCCTTTTGCGCACTAGTGCTGTGAGGGTGATTAACCCAGCAACGGGCAGATCAACTCTAGCTTACGCGCAACACGACACCGCGTCACAAGCCACCCTCATATCTGAAGGGCTAAGAAATGAACTTGATCTTGAAACTGTGAAAGATCCCAGTGTTACCATAAAAACCTTGAGCGACCACACCGCGATCACTGAAGGTCGGACAGACTTCAGTTTAGAATCTCTTTACACTGGAGAGGAATTTTCGGTGAAAAATGCTTTGGTTGTTCCCAACTTTACTGATGACGAAAGCGTTCTTCCTCACTCAGTGGATGTGGCGGGACTAGATAACTTTAATGATGTTGAAATCCCGACTATTCCTGAGCGGAAATGCATCGACGTGTTGATCGGTCAGGCCGACAAAGGTCTGCTCACCGTTTTGCATGAGAGCGAGAACGTGGACCCGAATAAACCTAATTATGTTCTGACGAAACTTGGTCCTATTGCCAGTGGTGGACGTGTTTCTGCTGCCACTAACGCGAATACTAGCTTAAAAATTAACTTAAATGCTAATTGTGGTTGTATAGATGAAGATTGCTGTGTTAAACTTAAGAGAGAGATTGTCAATTTGACACAATCCTTGCGGGAATCGAACCTGGAAAACGAGGCATTACAGCCTTCCAGAAACGACGAGAGGGCTAAAGAGATTGTTGAGAGTGATATTAAAGTTGTTGATAATCGTTATGAGATTCCAGTGCCTCTCAATATGGCGGTCGTGGAACAACTACCTAATAATTACCAGAGTGCTTTGGACCGCGCTGTGTCCATGCGCCGCTCAGCCTTAAAAAATTCTGATTTAAAGAAGACGTTAACTGACACCTTTGGCGAGCTTATTGACGAGAAGTGGATTGTCCCAGTGGAAGAAAACTCTTCCAGTGGCCCCACGTGGTATCTTCCTTTCTTCGTCACTAGGCAAGAGAAGGCTGGAGTTGTGGACTTGTGGCTCCACGGGCCTGCGTTTTTGCAGGGGGAAAGAGTCGAGCCCAGGCCTTCTGATCAGTCTGTTACTGTGCGAGCAGTAACCTTAAATGAAAACCAATTAGTAAATCATGAACTGAGAGGTTTAGATCAGCTTGTAGAAAGCTCTCCTGACCTCTACACTTTGAAAAAACGTACTGCCTATTTGACAGCATTTAAAGAATATTTCATTGCTGTTAAAGTGAAAAAGAAAGAATTTGCAAGGCCGGTCTTGAACGCTTCGTACCTTTACAAGGCGTTCGTAAGATTACTCCGCTATGTTCAGAATGAGTGTTTTGGTTCTGCGGTTGAGTTTTTGAAGGAGAACTCTCCTGATGAATTTGACACTCTTTTGAGGAAGCTGAGTGCCAAAACAAACAACGTTATTGAAATGCACTTTCTAAACGAGCTTAAAACGTTGCGTAAATTACGCCCTTGCATCGGGCCAGATTTAATATTGCGTGTGGAAGGCAGGCTTGATAATGCTTCTCTTCCAGTCGACACTAAACACCCGATAATTTTGCCTGGTAGACACGCTTTAACTAGACTGATTGTGCTGAATGAACACGCTGACGCTGGTCACGCTGGTCCGTCATACACTTTAATGTTGACGCGACAGAGATTTTGGATCATTCATGGCATCTCTAACGTCAAGCGTTACTTAACAGCATGCGGTAAATGTGCACTTGACAAAGCCAAACCTGTTCGTCAGCTGATGTCAGACCTTCCGTCTTTTCGAGTCACAGCTGTCAATAAACCATTCAAGTTTTGCGGCACTGATTATTTTGGTCCGTTTTTGTACAAACAAAACAGGAATTTATGTAAGGCTTGGGGAATCCTATTTACCTGTTTGTGTACTCGCTGCGTACATGTTGAAATAGTCACAAGCATAGATTTGAACAGTTTTATTTTGGCCTTTACTAGATTCACCAATTTAAGAGGGCCAGTGGATACCTTCTTTTCAGATAATGGCAAAACGTTTTGTGCTGTTGAGAAGCAGCTGCCTTTAATTATTGATTCCACTGAATTTCATAATTCCCTGCGCCAACGTAACATCTACTGGGTGCGAATACCTGCTTACGCACCTTCCCAGGCAGGCAGCTGGGAAAGTATGGTAAAACTAGTCAAGAATGCGTTACATCAGGTTCTGGGGGAAGCACGACGCAAGCCCTCTTTAATCGAGCTTCAAACGTTTGCTTCGGACGCCGTGAGAATAGTAAACGATCGTCCCCTAACTACTCTGAGCGACAAGCCCAATGATTTAAAACCTCTTACCCCTTCATGTTTTTTAGGCCAGCATTTAGCGCCTAATACCCCTGTTAGTACGTTTCATGATAAAGGCGATCTCAGAAAGGATTATCTTTATAATGCTTCACTTGCTCAAAAGTTTTGGTCCTGTTGGATGAAAAGCTATCTTCCAACTCTTCAGGGTCGGGCTAAATGGAGAACCCTTCGTAATAATCTCACCGTTGGTCAGTTGGTGCTTGTCGGTGATGCCGAAGACCTGTCGAAGCGTGGAGCGTACCGGTTAGGTAGGGTTCACTGCCTGCACCCTCAAGTCCGTAAAGGGCGTGACATTGTAAGGCGGGCCACGGTTGCTGTTCTTGCTAGAAATCCAGACTCGGGTAAAACAGAGATCAAATACATCCTTAGAGACCTTTCTAAAATTGCCCCAGTTTAGAGAATGGAGTCATTTGTGTTTTTATTTTGAAAAGTAATCGCCAGTTTCGTGTTTAAATGTGTTTTTTTTGTTCCTCTTTTATGTGTGTAAATATAAGATATTGAGACTTCGTTTTTTACCCAAGTTACTCCCTGATATGCTTACGTCATCACGTTTATTTCACAATTACGTTGTTACGCTTTTGATGATCTATTATTCGTGGCACTACAGTATTATGCACTCATAGTTTGCGTACATAGAAACTATGATGGTTTCTTATTTATATATTTTGTGTTCGCGATTCGATGCGCTTTCACCTTTTGGTTTTGTTGAAACGTCACTTTATTTTCCGTTTCAAGGGGGCGCTATGTTTCAGCTTCGAACTCGCGTCTCTTAGATTAATCCTATTTTGTTTCACAATTCACATCAGCATTGTCTTTTCTCGCGCTGCGGCATTGTAACTGCTAACATCGTGCAAACTGCACCGCGCTCACATTGCACTTCTCCGTTTAGTTTCTTGTTTTTATGACGTAGTAAGCGACTGGTCTATGTGGATTTTAAATTCTAAACCTTGCTGGTCATTTTGCAAAGAATTCATGAGAGTAACTACAGTTATTTTATTGGTTTTGATTTTATATTGTGTTCAAGTCTAAGCCGGGATTACGCTTAGTCAATTGCCCTGTTCTTTGTTATCTTCAGTTTTATGAATTGAATACAATTATTTCCTTTTGAGTTGGTTTTGAAGAAGTGAGGGCAAGTCCTAAGCAAAGAAGATTTCTTAGGAAAAAAGTTATCCTTGGTTTATTTTCATTCTTCAACAACGGGCATACCGGTATGTAGAGATAAGCAGTAAGGGAAATACTGTATCATCCACAGCTAATAGCCTACCACCTATTGTATTTCCTTGAAAAAGTAAAGTTTACAAATAAAGATGAAACAGTCGCGACTCGACAAGTCAACAAGTGAGCATGCTTTTCGCAAAAGAGATTCATTAACAGCTCAGATGGCCGAGTGGTATAGAGCGTCTGTCTCTTGAGCTGTAGACTTGGGTTTGATTCCGAGTCGGGTCAAACCAATGACTTTAACATTGGTATTCACAGCTTCCCTGCTTGTTGTTCAGCACTGAAGGGACAGTGTGGAGAACAAGCCGGCAAGTTTACTTGTTGCGCCGTTGGAAAAGGCACTTAGCAGAATTCCCCCATCTTGGTGTGGTAGACAGATGGCCGGCAACTCCTAAGCAAGCTTGTATACCGGTAGTGCATTGATCGCTTTCTCGTGATAGAAGGATAAATATGCAACTAAATAAAAAAATCTCAGATCTGGGAGAGGATGAGAGGGGTATGGTACTCAGTAGTGGTACCCACTGGTACTTCAGACATGCTGGTCACAAGCAAGTTTTCTTTCAAAATGATTAACTTAGTTGCAAGTATTTAGTTGTAAATCTTGCAATGCAGATTTTTGGGTCCTACTAAACACCGCAAGGAACTGCAAGGTACTTTTAAACCTTCAAAATGCTTGAAAACACTACAAGGTACTTTTAAACCAAGTACAAAGTAGCTGAAAACACTACAAGGAACTACAAGGTTCTTTTCAACCAACTACAAGGTAGTTGAACACTACAAGGTACTTTTATAGCTACTACAAGGTATTTGAAAACAGCACAAGGAACTACAAGGTACTTTTAAACCAAGTGAAAGTAGCTGAAAACACTGCAAGGAACTACAAGGTACTTCTAAACCAACTACAAGGTGGTTGAAAACACTACAAGGAACTACAAAGTACTTTTATAGCTACTACAAGGTAGTTAAAAAGGTTGCCAGTAACTTCGCCACATGGTAACTTCGCCACAGTAACTTCGCCACACAAACTTCGTCACATGGTAACTTCGCCACACTTTGAGAAGGTGAAGGGAGATGTGGGGATAGTAGGAAAATGTGTTGGGGTGTGGGGGGAGGAAGAAGGGATGTGGGAAGAGGTATGAAAGGAGGTGTAGGAAAGTGTGATGGGGTGTGGGGGAGGTAAGGGGAGATGTAGGGAAAGGTGAGGGTAGGGAGATGTGGGGAATTAAAAGTGTGTTGGGGCCCCACACCTCAACACATTTCCCTACATCTTCCCCATTACCCTCCCCACATCCTTTCCCCACACGCCAACACACTTCCCCACTCACCCCATACACTTTCCCACACCCTCCCCACACTTCTCCACTCCCCACACATCTTTCCTTACCTCCCCCACACCCCAACACATTTCCCTACATCTCCCCCCACACCCCCCCTAATCTCTTCCCACAGCTCCCCTGACCTCCCCCTACACCCCAACACTCTTCCTTATTCACCCCATGCACTCTCCCACACCTCTCTCCCCACATCTTACCCTACAGTTTCGATTATGTGGCGAAGTTACCAAGTAACTCGAAAAGCCCGATAAAATTTTTTACGGCAACCGGGAATTTAAAGTCTTGTTTCGGTGCAGGCAATGTAAATTTTCGATGTATGAAAGTGTGGCGAAGTTACCATGTGGCGAAGTTACTGTGGCGAAGTTACCATGTGGCGAAGTTACTGGCAACCGTTAAAAACACAAGGTACTTTTAAACCAACTACAAAGTAGTTGAAAACAGCACTAGAAAGTACAAAATATTTGTAAATCAACTACAAGACTTTTAAGGTAATTTCAAACCAACTACAACCCCCTGACCCCAACTCCCCCCCCCCGACCTCAAATCCCGACCCCAACCCCAACTCCAAAGCCCCCGATTCCAACCCCAATCCCCCCGACTCCAACCCCAATTACCCAACCCCGATCCCCCTGACTGCACCCCCCCAACTCCAACCCCCCGACCCCAACTCCACCCCCCTAACTCCAACCCCCAACGCCCCCGACCCCAACCCCCCGACTCCAACCCTGACCCCAATTCCAACCTCTCTGACCCCACCCCCCTGACTCTAACCCCTCAAACCCTAACCACATCTTCATTCAAACAAGCCTTGGCGAAGCGACTAGCCTAATGAATAACAGTGATACTGGTAGTCCACGGCTAAACATGTTGGTAGACTATCTGGTACACCGGATAGTGTACCGATATACCATACATGGTAGGCTATAAATTACTGTAAACTGTATTACACTGCTACACATAGTCAAATGCACATTATGAACTACAATACTAAAAATACAAAGTCTTTCCTAATTGTGAAAAATCTTGAATAAGACATGCCAATGCTCTACTGTGCTCAGTGCTCCAGGTCTAGTCTAGGCTAAGCTTTTTGATGCCTCATCAGCTAAAAAAAATTACACAGATCGCTTTACTTAAATTTTCTATTGTACCAAAATAATCACAACTTTACATCTACGCAATGTTCTTCTGTTCAAAAGCAATTCTGCTCAGTGTTGCCAGATTTTTACCCAAAAGTAGCCAAAAAAGTAGCCAACCAGCTCTAAAAATAGCCCAATTTTTCTTACGTGAAAGTAACCAACCAATTCCAAAAGTAGCCCAAATCATCGTTAATAAAATGGAAAAGCAACATATCGCAATCTTTCATTAATGAATTTTAAGAAATATGCATATTATCTTCATCAGTTCAAAAACTTACTAGTGATGTAAAAATAGGCATCTACTAAAATTTAAATATAAGCCCGAGGCATAAGCCTTTATGTCAATGAAAGAAAATAATACAGATTACAAAATGAGATATTCAAGAAAAGGATAGAGTATACTGTGCAAGCAGTGTGAAAACAACTGGTCAAAACTATTTAAAAACAGTCAGCAAATATGATAAACCATAAGCATACAGCCAATTATTAAAATGACGGTGAAGTTTAAAAATCATGGTTTTGCAAAAATTTCAAAGAACACACGTCATGCAAAAATTTCTAAAATTTCATTACTTTGTTCATTCAGTGCTTGTTGCAGTTGCAGAATGCAGAGCTGAAATAAAAATAAATATGGTAGGCAAAAGTGGAAGTTATGCTTGCAAGTGAATACGATGTGATGTGATCGGAGCGTAAAATAATCTGCGAAACAGAGAAAAGAATCGCAGAAAGTACTTCACATTAAATAGTCAAGCTAAAAATTTGTCGCCAAATCAACTACAAGAGTAGCCCAAAATAACGCTAGGCGTCAACTCACTTTTTTTGGCGCCAACCTTCCAAAAAAGTAGCCCAATTGGCGAGAAGTAGCCCAATCTGGCAACACTGCACTGACCTAGGACCTAAGACCTGACAAACCTTCCTGAAATGTAAGCAGCCAAGCGCGAATTACATAATTGCGGAATCGCTACCGACGAGAAAAAAAAAATTTTGGAAGCAACTGCTTACATAATTTGTTGCTTACAAAACTTTCCAAGCGAGAACTTCATAAATAAACAAAGAACTTTCGTGCTTAAGCGCTTAAAATAAGCATAGTGTAGACGGGCCTTTATTGCGTAGATCCACCAGCATGGAGTTTAAAACACAGTTCCATAGAAAAGGCGACAAAATACCACATTGGGGATTCCCCTTTACTACTTCTCTTTTAACCTTCTCACCATTTAGCTCTACTCGAACTGTGCGGTGTCACAGTCAGTTCTCAATCCAGCGAACGAAAAAAGGCGACACCTCCAATTCTTGCAGTGCATCGCAGTGGCGTAGCGTGACCTGCCAGATGAGGCATGCAATTACGATGACGTCATTATGACGAGTCATTAGTTGTCTAAATCAATTCAACTTCAAAAATATACTCATTAGAATTCGTTCAAGCGTATTAGGTAGGCGAAAAATTAACGCGCAGAACATCGGTTTTTATTTCACGAGGTAATAACGTACACTGTATGTCAAAAAATATGATTTCAATTCCTTGGTAATCCACTCTATTACATTACTTTATCGCCTCATCTCAAGGAGGCTCCATGACGTCATACAATTGTTGAAACCAAACGACTGTGCTTTAAGGCACACAAATCGAAGATCGTAAATGATACAATAAAAATAATGTTTACACAGAGCTAAATAGATAACTTTTTAACGTCTGATGCTGTTTATACCCTAATCCTTTAATATCCATGAGTGCGTGCGTCAAATGTCCCACAGCGTAGTATCAAGACAATAATTGTTAAGCATATGGCGCTTGCATTTCCAGTGGTGTTAAGTAACGAAATACTTTTACTTGAGTAGATTACTTGAGTACTTTTTTTCGGTAACGAGTACTTTTTTGAGTAGTATTTTTTCGGCTACTTTTACGTTTACTGAAGTACTTTTAGTATGAAGTAACACTACTTGGGTAGTTCTTATTTTAGAAAAGTACTAAGTAGTCATTGAGTTACTAGCCTCACTTGAAATCCCTCGTTGCACCTAAAATCTTGCGTTGCAAAGTTGCATCGCATGCAATCTCACTGCAGTCTGTAATTACTGCAAGATCGCAAGTAACAAAAAATGCTTAAAGGCCCACTGCACCCAAATTCATCGATAGTTGTAAATATGTATTTAACATATTTAAACATTTTCGCGAAAATTCGATCACGATATCTGGTCTCGGTAACGAGAAAACTGGTAAAATATCGTTAAATGCGTGACGTCATTGGGTACCAACAACCAAGAAATAATGCAACTTCTAAAAGCTTTCGCACAGCGAAAGCTATGCGAAAGCTTTCGCACTTTGCCGAAAACTTTCGAAAGCTTTGCGAAAGCTCTCGCTGTGCGAAAGCTTTTAGAAGTCGCATTTTTTCTTGGTTGCTGGTACCCAATGACGTCACGCATTTAACGATATTTTACCAGTTTTCTCGTTACCGAGACCAGATATCGTGATCGAATTTTCGCAAAAATGTTTAAATATATCTAATACATATTTACAACTATCGATGAATTTGGGTGCAGTGGGCCTTTAATGTGTTCGCAATAATATATTCATTCCATAAACTATTAGGCCTAGCAATAAAACTACTGACTATCGTATTTCTCTTTTAATCTTAATTATGGAAAAAAGCAAATTGCAAAGCTAAAATTGAAGTGTTAACAGAAATAAGCAGGTTTCTGTTTCTGAATTATGCTTATTATGCATATGTTTATCCGTCTTTGTGATAGAGGCGCTATAACGAGCTAGCTAAGGAGTTTCGAGCCACTTGTCTGTCACTCCGAGATAGGGAAATCGTTAAGTGTGGTTCCGAACGGCACAACAAATGAACTTGCCGGCTTGTTCTTCACGCTGTCGCCTTTGATGCTAAGCATCATGCAGGGAAGCTATTAATACCAACTTTTAAGTCATTGGTTTAACCCTACTCTGAATCGAGCCCCGAGTCTACCGTTCCAGAAGCAGACGCTCTATCCACTCGGCCATCTAAGCGGTAATAATTTCTTTATCATTTTTTCACCTTCAGAGCAAGTTGTTATCGGCAAGTGTGCAGTTGACATTTAAACGATTGAGAACGCTATACTTTTACTTGAGTAGTTTTTAAATGACTACTTTTTTACTTTTACTTAAGTGCTTTTTTAGTCAATACTTTCTACTTTACTTGGAGTAGTTTTGCCGTCAGTAACAATAGTTTTATTTAAATACAGTTTCAAAATACTTTTTACACCACTGTTCGTCTCTGACTGCCACTACAATGAGTCATCACAGCCCCTAACTATTTTCCAGCATTAATTAATTGGATTGTTTACGTCTGTACTAGGGTTACATTGAATTTGAATCGGCTCATCATTTATCGATAATTTTGAATTTTGGTTATCCAAAGTAGATGTGTTTGAATTTTAACTTTCTTAAGGCAATGAATGTGATTTTTCATTTCCGAAGTCAGTTTTTTCTTTTCGACTTGCACCGGTAGAACGAGTTTTTGGTCAAAGTGGTTTGCTTTTTCGGCCACATCGGGCCAGGTTATCATCCGATTTACTCTCAATGTTAGTTTATTTAAAGTGCAACAAAAACTCTGTTTAATTGTAATTTTGGGGTTTAGTGTTCACTGTTCAATAAAAAAATTTCGATTTCAAAAAACTTTTGTTTTGTTATCGATTAGGTCTCGAGTCTCGGTCTCGCAACTGTTTCATCTCGGTCTCGACTACAAGGTCTCGAAATTTTCGGGTCTCGATCTCGGTCTTGAAAACATAAAAAGGTCTCGGTCTCGGACTAAGCAGTCTCGACTACATCCCTGGGAATGAAAGTCCACGCAATGCACGTTTTCCTCGCGCTGATTAAATGGAGAATTTACACTTTAAAAGTGAATGATTAATTATTATTATTGTAGAATAGGGAGTTAATTTCAAATCATCCAGTGATTAACATTAGGTGAAAACGTTCTACGCCTAAGCGAGTGGGATTAAGTGATGCACATTTTCAAAATGCTTTCGTTTTCCAAAGGAAATTTAAATAAATTGTTGGTTTATTGATTGGTGGCGCTCGTGCGCTATTTGTTTTGCATATTGGTGTCGCGCCATGCTGCATTTGAGCTGTGAATTATTTTAACTATGTGTGTTTTTCAAAACATCGCAATTGCGCTGAATTGCGGTGTTTTTGGAGCTTGCGACGTTACTTTTATGACTTGCGCTGCCAATCTCTGTGAATAATTTGCACTGTTACAATCCTACGGCATTTCAAGTCGAATTCAATGGGAATACCTGCATCCAGATAAAATTTCATGTTTTGCAGAGGCGCAGGCACCAATAAAAAAAAATATGTATTCCTTAGCTCCGTTTTCACTTGAGCTTTGTAAAATCTTATTTATTCATAGAGCCATATTATTCTAATCTAAACAGGCAAGCCCTGACTGTTAGGCCTATTTCAACTAATTGAAGTTGAAATAAGACGTGTTAAGCTTCGCATAGCAGTGTAATAAACAAGTCGAATAAAAGTTTTTCTCGCTAACAAGCCATTATGTGATCGCGGCACAGCAATAAACGGTTCAGCAACAGGTCTATACATTGAAAGCGGCAGTTAGCTCCCCAGTTAAATTTTAAACCATCATAAATGCAAAATGGTATAAACAAATTTTTAAACGCATTATCACCCCTGATCAAACTTACCCAGTTTTTGTAAGTCTCCTTATCATTCGATATTCCCATTACGGCCTCAATTGCATCTTTTGCGTTGTTCCTGGTGTAAATTGGTTGTATTTTTTGCCTTCCGATGTGGCATAAAACGTATCATCAGATCTTCTTCGAGCCACTTCAAACAAAAGGAGGACATTAGCTTGCGTGGACTTTTCGTTGAAATTTGCGTCTTTCAAACAAGTGTTGAGAAAATTCCTTCATTTTGAGGGAAATCGTGGATCCAAAACATCACGTAGCAGGTCACGCCACTTTGGGTTTATTGAGTCGTTAGGTCCAAAAGCCACCAGACCATTTCCAGGCTGATCTGGTGTTGGGTTGGCCTTGATTGAAAAATCCGGTTGTTCTTGATCTTTTGTTATGAAAAATTGAACCTTTATTCCTTTGTGCAAATCAGTTGTCATTAGTTCATTCAAATAGTCTTGTAATTCTTCGCCAGTTTTTTCACTTAAGTTTTTATGCTCTTGAGCCATTGAAATTTGTCAAAATGAGTCCCGAGCGCTATGAAATGTAATTATCTAATTGCAAAGCTTAAAATTGTTTTCTGATTATTCTCCAAGTCTGAAAACAAATATTCACGAATTGAACAAGTGTTACACACAAGAGCGTACGAGTGTTACACACAGGGGCGAATTAAGAGTGAGTGTGGAGCCCTTGGATAAATTGATCATGAGGCCCCTTTTTCCAAGTTCAGCTAAAACTTGCAGGACACATCGACGCGAGCAATGAAACGAGTTTTTTTCCGGCAGAATCAATTTGAAGCAAATTGGAGAACAAATCTCAGCCTGTCATATCGAGATGGGAGATGGGGAAACTGGATAAATGCTGCCTTGTATTACGCAAATAATTCACCTTAAGTAAAAGCAATTGTACAAAGTTTTCAAAGGTCTGGGCTTGTTAGTAAATCAAGCAAAAGGTAGCTTGCAAACACCTGTTTTTGGCTACCCAACTAATAAAAATTACCAACCAATATGAATGCTTAGTTAAGCTCACATAGGCACGATGGAAAGTGTAAAGTTCACCATAAAAGAAGCAGTGAAGGCGATTCAAGCACGGGACTTTGGAAAAGGCACTTGCTGCATCAGCTCTTGCATTAAAAAAAAGAAAATACAAAGCAATGACATTTCTAAAATAATGAGCATGGCAAGATCGGACATTTATCCTACCGTTTACAGTGTGCTTCAACATTTTTGGTCCAGTATAGCACATATGTGGAAAGAATTAAGCTTTTCTATGATGAAAAACTCTTGGCCAAGAAAAGAAACTTTACAGTCGAAAATGTACAACATTACATGATTTTACCTCATAATTCTTGCATAATGGTAAATGACATTAGAGTCGAATGTTGTGTTTTAAGACTTTTCTTGATTTTTATTCGTTTCAACTTAGGTTTCAACACAGAAATTTGAGAAAACATCAACGTGTTAAACCAAACTTTTATGAGGTGAATAAAGTCAATGTTTTGAACTTTTAAGTCAATTTTTTTTATTTTTTAGGTCAATGAAAACTGGCCCTTGTAATCACCGTTAAGAAGCTCGTGGAGTAACAATATTTATTTAGATTTCGATCCGAACAAAAATATAAGATTACTCAGAGAATACCAAATCTCATTTGGCCGGTACGGTCGATCCGCTGTAACTGTTTTGAGACTGCTTTACGGTAAATTGTTACCAAACTTAAATCAATTGAAAAGTAATCTTGGGTTATGATAGAGGTTATGATAGAGGGTTATGATGGAGGCAACCAATTCGATTGAAGTGCATGCCTTCCGATTTTTTTTAAGTATACGGTACTCCAGATTTTTTGAAGTATCTTTTGGAAGTATATACAGTAATTGAGTAAAAACTTTAAAGTCAGTCAAATAATGTACACGGCTGCGTTCACAAACGCGCGCAGAGTAACATAATTATGCTCATAAACAATACTAAGTCTTGCAAATAAAATCATTAATTTTTCTCAAATTGTATTTTTCTCAAAATATATTCGTTCCAGTAAAACTTTCGGCAACTCCTGAAAAATTTTCGGTGAAACACAATTGAAGATGAAGCATGAATGCAAATCAAACTTGTGACACTCGCTCTATCTAGACATCGAGTTTCTCATCTGCATGTTTGTGTGTAAGCTGTGACTGCAACACGCTATTAGAACTTATATTCTCGATTTGCGATGTTACCTATGTAGTTGAAATAAGCCCAAATTATCTTTGCTCGAATTAACACTAGACACTCGTTGAACCTCCTTGTTGACAAATGAAAAAATTGAAAAAATTGCTTGTATACTGTAAGTGGATTTGTCAGAGACATGGACTATCGGTGTCAAGCGCAGGTTACAGATCTGATCAGATGGGTTCGATTCACGGCTGAAACTGATCACATTCGACATATCTATAACGATGGCTGATGACTTGAAGAGGGCAATCTTATTTCGCAGTCTCCCTCAATCATCTTTGAATCTTAAGGTTAATATATAATTAATTGCACTCTTTGCTTGTTTATTAAAATCTGCCGATGCGGTGTTGATTATTGTTTCAAATGCAGTTTGAATTAGGCTAATATACTGTAAACAATAATTATTACTAATACGAAGTTTCGCAAAAAAATGAACAATACCTTACACTGTGTGTTTCCTCCAGTTCAAATCTTCGTGTGGTTAAACACAAATTTGTAGGCGTTTGTCCGATGCGTGTAGGCTACACTGACGTTTGTTACAGTGAAGCAGGTTCTGTGCCATTAGTCTTAGCTTGATTTGATTGGCTTAGCAAAAAAACACATTGCGTGGTAACAACGTCTTTTATTTCCGCTACGTTAGCCTCGATTCGTAAATAAAACTTTAAACCTTAGTGCGTCATTGCCATAACCCGTGAGCGCCCACTTTCTATAGGCTGACTAAATGAATACACAAATACGAAAAGGAAAGAAGTCACCATTTTGTCATTTCACTTTTGTTGCATCATCACGTTCCTAGCGACATTGGCCATCATGTGTGTAAAAAGCAAAACCAAGTTCCTTCTACATATGTGAAAATTAACGTTAAGAACATTGTTGTGAAAATGAAAAGAATCGAGCGCAGTACTAGGGCCTTTTTTGATTTCATACTACCGTAATAGGATATGGTTTCTTAATCATAATTTTTTTAAATAAATTGTTTTATGATTGAGATAGAGCATCAAAATGTATTGCAGACAAATAGGAAAGTATGTTTCCCGAATCGTTTGACATCAAATTCAGCCGAGTACTTTCCGAGTTAGGTCATTTACCTCCCAAAATATTTCAAAATCCCCCGGGCATGAAGATCAATATATTTCAAAAAAAAATTTGCAAAGGGTTTCTGTGCCGATTTGTACCCTGTAAATGGTATAATTTCGAAAAAACGTCTAAAATCGGAAAACCCTAATATCTTGGTGAGTCTTTTTTTAATGCAATATACTTTTTAAACAAGCAGCAGAGTAATAATAGTTTTGTGAACTTCCTGATTGTTTTCACCAAAACTTAGTCAAATATGTCTAACTAACTGAGTGCTGAGATTATATTGCAAGATCACTTAGGGGTTTCAAGCTTCCCTCCCATGCATGCATGCATAGATAGTCATGCATGGATAGCACTTCAATGCTTGTAGGCACACAAAGTTGCAACACAAACATTTTTTTCATTCCTAGTCCCACCTTGAGAAAACTTTGGATCTGCCCTCGAAAAAGATTTTTTCAAAATTGCTTCGGTGACTGATGGTTGAACCGTTAAACTCATGAAAACAAAAATAGATTACATTAAATGGTTCAAAGAAATTTATTATATCAACACCGCCGAGCCTTTTATAATAAAAACAAAAATCACGAAACGTTAAAACCAGTCTGTTCGTTTACACACACTTAAGATTTTAAAGGGCAAATTATGAAACAACTCCGTAGCGACAAAAAATTTCTTAGTACCAAAGTAACCTGACTTTTCGACGAAAGCGTCGGCTTCGTAGCCGGAGATTAGGGATTTTTGCTTTTGTGATCAAATTGAACTAGACACGCAACCTACCTGTCAGGCATCTCTTTCTGTTTGGAACTACAAATTCAATGATTAATTTCTTCATTTGTGTCTCCCTGTTACGAGCAGGTGCTGAAACGATCCATACCGACGAACACAAACTCGTTTTGGAGCTAATGCTGCGTCCGAGCTTCGCGTTCAATTTTGTTTTTTCGCTTTAAAGTTTACTCGGAATTAGAGTTTCCCTTTTTCCCGGATTTTCAACTTCCCGGGAAACGGAAAATTTTCAAAAAATTTTCCGGGAATCCTGGAAAATCTCCGGGATCCCGAAAATCCCCGGGATTCCCGGGAAAATTTTCCGGTAATTTTTCTCGAGCGTAATTGTTTTGCATTTTTTTTCTGACTATAACAAAAGTCTCGTCAGCCTTGCTACGCACAACCAATCTAGGCTAAACTCATTCCAGACTGTAAAGACTCTTTTTTTGCATTGCTTTAACTGGACATCTCGACTTAATTTCTTTTCTAGGTTGTGCCCTATTTTTGGCAGGCGACTGGCCCCAAACAACGATACCCAATGAAAGAGCCTATAACTACTAACCCACAACTAAGTTACCGGTTGCCTAACTAGCCCACATCACTAAAAGGCTACCGGTAACTTAGTTGTGGGTTAGTAGTTATAGGCTCTTTCATTGGGTATCGTTGTTTGGGGCCAGTCGCCTGCCAAAAATAGGGCACAACCTAGAAAAGAAATTAAGTCGAGATGTCCAGTTAAAGCAATGCAAATGAGTTTAGCCTGGATTGTCTGTGCGTAGCAAGGCTGACGAGACTTTTGTTATAGTCGAAACATTAACTTTTTTTCTGGTTTTCAGCATTTCAGATCTCATTCTTAGCATTTTGTTACGTTGTTTTGACAAACTTAGTTTCAATTTTTCAATTTTTTCGACCAATTGAGGAAAAAGTTTTGATCTCACAAGCATTTTGTCTTAAAAATTTTGCGAATTTGAAAAATAAATTTTATTGTTTTTATTTTGCAGTAACGCATTTTTTTTTTTGTCGGAATGATAGATATCTGTACCACTAAAATCCTTGCTAATGTAAAAAAATTTCCCGGGATCCCGACATAAATTTATCGGGAAACAGAAAGTTCAAAAACCCCAAATTTCCCGTCCCGATTTCCCGGGAGGAAACACTACTCAGAATCTGCTAAGCACAGTTTGAACAAAACAAAACTTTCTAATTGCAAGAGCGAGCATGCACATTGCACAAACGCGCACTAGTCCAGTGAGCCGCGTCCACTTTAACGACGTGCACTGAAATTTCTTTGTTTTTGTGATCGACCAAAACCTGATGATGTCCGACAATGTACACGAATAGCACCCTTTTTGCCATTAAATTTTGTATGCTTCTTCTTATATTTAGTTGCATATTTATCCTCATATCACGAGAAAGCAATTAAAGCCCTATATAACGCTTAGGAGTTGCCGGCCATCTCTATCTACCACACCAAGACCGAGGAATCCCGCTAACAATTAACAAGTAAACTTGCCGGCTTATTCTCCCCACTGTCCCTTTAATGCTGAGCGTCAAGCACGGAAGCTATGAATAGCGATTTTAAAGTCATTGGTTCGACCCGACCCGGAATCAAACCTGAGTCTATAGCTCCCAGGGCGGATGCTTTACCACTCAGCCATGCGAACTGATAGACCTGTTTTGGTATGATTTTCAATTGCTTGTTGGCCATTTCAAAACTGCTCTCAACCTTATCATTTCTGTCCAATTCTTGATCTAGTCATGGAAATGCCTTGACTTTAATCAATTAATATCAAACTAGTGGAAAAGTTTTTGTTTGTATTTTATGGCACAGCTGCAAAATCCCATCGTGCAGAAGTATAACAGACAGTGTACTGTTTTAATAGTACAAAAATAAAACTACTTCCATCAATAATTAATCAAGCAACTAGTTATAAGAACAAACAACAATAGTAGATGATGCATCGCTTCCAAAGCTCAATTGTTTGGCTTTTTGGTCAGTTCATTCCATATAGTTCAACTTTCATTTGAAAAAAATACCAGATTTACAGTATTTGTGCATCGGTCTGTTTTAACCGGACGATTTGTCGTCTCCATAAAAGAAAAGAAAGGTCTTCACCCACAATTTTCGGCCCTTAAATGGAATCTTGGTCCCCTTGACGGCTAAGTGGTCTCCAAAGAAAAGGCCTTCACCCGAAATTCGGTGACCTCAAATGGACACCGGGGACCCTTGACGGCTATGTGGCCTCTCCAAAAATAACAAAAAGGTCTTCAACCATAATTCGGGGCCTCCCAGTAGAATATCTCACCACACTACTGTGGTACCTCTATAATAAGCCCCTAAAATGCTCTTTCATGGGCTCCTACACACCCATGAGCCCGGGGCAGATTGCCCCCTGTAATCCCTAGCCCCCCTCTTTTAAGCTTTGGATGGGGGTCCTGTAGTGTGTCTTTTGTAACCTTGACATTCAGTTGGGACGATCTATTCTACAGTATTAGAGCAAAAAATGTAATTTTGGCAAAAAGCTGCCAATTTCGTTCTGCATCTCTCTACACAATGTCTTCAGATTGTATTCAGGGGATTGCATGTCATAAGTTTTCACCGGCCCGTCTCTGGCTCAGAAAAATTGCCGCACCGTTAAATAAAATATCTCTAATTTCTAAAAACAGATAAGCGTTTTTAGAGTTTACATTGTTAGCGATTTAACTGGTAGGAAGATTATGCCAAAAAAAGAGAGTGGAGCTCAGGGTCAAAAACGGCGAGCCCAATTTGAAGCGTTTTTAAATGAATCTAGAAAATTTATGAAAAAAAATTTTGAAAGTAGTAGCTATGCAAAAAGACAATCGGCCGATCTACGAAGACAACGCGAATCTGCTGGTACAGATAATCATAGAATTGTAAAACACAGGGGGCGCAAAATTTTTGTTTGCCCCGGGGCGCAGGATACCCTCGCTACGCCACTGGCGGTGTCTCAATAAGTTCTCAATCCAGCGAACGAGAAAAGGCGACACCTCCAATTCTTGCAGTGCATCGGTATATGCACCTTTATATGTGATATTATCAAAAGCACCAACAATATCTAAAAATATTCCTGGTGCTGTTCTTTTCTTTGCTAGGCTAAGTTCGATTCGTCGTACAAATTCGTGCAGTGCAGTTTCAGTCGAAACTCCTGCTCTGAATCCATATTGGAACGCAGAAAACCTTGCCTGCAAATTAGAGTCATCATTGAAATGATAAAGTAATAACCTTCCCAACCATTTAAGTTGGAAAGAAGTTAAAGTGATCATCCGGAAAGACTCAACTTCACGATAGTTTTCTTTTATGGGTTTAGGGATAAAGATACCAGTCCTTTCCTTCCATGCTTTTGGCACATAACTGTATTTCAAGCACGTCTGCAAAATATGTTGGTATATGTTTTTAATATTATTCCAACCTTTTTTGCAAAAGCACCGGGTAAATACCGTCTGGTCCCGGCGTCTTAAAAGGCAGAAATTCGTTTATTGCTCTTTCCATCGTTTCAAGTGAACAGATGGAATTAACAATTTCGTCATCCATTGTTACCTCAATGTTTTCATCTGTTTCTTCTGCTGCGTGAATAACTCTTACCTCTCGACTTCCCGGTGCTAGAGTGTCCAAGAGGCAATTTATAGTCTCAGCAGTTGACCTGGCGTATTCACCATTAGGTCTTAAAACGTTACTTACTCGTACCGTTTCGTTTCTACGGATTATTTTAGCAAGCCGAGCGGTTGCACAGTGACTATTCATCGATTCCGTAAAGAGACGCCAGGAATCTCTCCTGGCTTTTCTAACGGCATTTTTGAAACGCAATTGGGCCTGCTTAAAAGCTTCCCAGTCCTTTTCCAGTTTATATTTAATGGCTTTACGTTGAGCTTTACGAGCCTTCCTGCGGAAGCCGGCTGACTCTGTATTCCACCAAATATTTTCCGTCTTACGTCTAATCTTTCGCATTGGACAAGCCAAATTGTAAGACTTCATTACTTCTGATTGAACAGTTGCTGCCAGTGCTTCTATATCATCAATTGACGATATGTTGACTGGTACTCTATTCAATTCACATGATCTCTGTTCAAGTTCACTGACATGCTTATTCCAAAAAGTACGTCTAATGTTCCTGATCATTTTTGTTTTTTTGGTACTACTTTGAACTGTAAACCTAATATACATGTGATCTGAAAAGGAAGGCACATCACTGACATGCCAATTTCTTATACAGTTCCATGCATTTCGGTTAGTTAGTGTTACATCTAGCACCTCTTCTCTTGTTTTAGTTTTGAAAGTGGGTTTATTGCCCACATTGCAGAAATATAGATTCGCACTTGCGCAGTACATGAGTAGTTCCAAACCTCTTGGATTGACGTTGGTGGAACCCCATACTGTGTGATGTGCGTTTGCGTCAGTTTCTATCACTAAAGGAATCTTTATCACGGAAAACTACCAGCTCTTTCAGAGTTTCTGGTGGAGCTGGTTCTTCCTGAGCCATGTACGTAAGTCGATGCAAAGATCGATGTACTTTATCTCTTCCATAAAAGTTGCAAAACTATTGTGATGAATCATCTGTGCGAAGTGATAGTCGTCGTGTGAGGTCTTTACCTCGTGTTAAAGCGATCGGAGCAGGCAATTAGTGTGTTTGCATTCGCTTGGTTTGTAGGGATGTGCCGAGTCGAGTCCGAGTACTCGGCCAAGTAATGCCTTATTACTCGGCCGAGTCCGAGTGTTAAACCATTGACACTTTGACCTATTTTTTTGCTTTTTAACCGAATTTGAGTCGAAATTGGGACTTCTACGCACTTGATGACCTTTTTTTTGCTCTTCACCTAATTTTGAGTTCAAATTTTGACGTCGTAGATACTCGGACTCGGCCGAGTGATGTCGTGAATACTCGTTACTCGGCGAGCCCGAGCAATTTTCCTTGAGGCACATCCCTATTGGTTTGGTCGTGATCCCAATTTATGTTCGAAGTCTGAATTCGAATTTATTGTTCGAAAACCGATTTGGTCGAGAACCGAAGCGTTCGAAAACCGAGGTTTGAGTGTATTACGACGTAATTTGTTTCATCTACTGATTAAGCTGTGCATATTACTGTAAACAAAAAAAACGGCGCATAGTTTGTGTCTTGACCCAAAAAGTACATTTTGACCTTACTTTGACCTAATGGAACACTTTGACCTGATAACATTTAAACTACGCTTAGTTCGGTGCTGAAACACAATGTGCAGAAGTTTGATGGTTTTCTGAGCAAGTTAAAAATATTTGACTTTTGGTTGCCCTAATGTGCATACTAGAAAAGGAGTCAACCGGTTTGCTTTTTACAAGCCGGCAACCAATTATTACAACATAATATGTTTCATCTACTGATTAGGCTGTGTATATTACTGTAAACAAAAAAAACGGCGCATAGTTTGTGTCTTGACCCAAAAAGTACATTTTGACCTTATTTTGACCTGATAACTTTTAAACTACGCTTAGTTCGGTACTGAAACACAATGTGCAGAAATTTGATGGCGTTCTGAGCAAGTTAAAAATATGTGACTTTTTTGACTTTTGGTTGCCCTAACCATAACACAGCTACTGATAAGTAATCAAAAATTCAATGCGCAAAATCAGATGACACGTTCCTGTGTACAGGGTTGGGAATCGATACCCAAAAAAGTAAAGAAATAATCGATATTCGATAGTTCACCAAAAAGTAAGGAAATAATCGATTTCGATGGTACCGGTAGTTTAAAAAAGCAAAGAATAAAGAATATTTCCTCTGGACTCTTTAGCTACACTTACACTACACAAATCTTTTTTTGTTGTTTTTTTTAAGTAAATTTAAAATAGTCGTCAGCATGTCATTACCTTGTTTTTGCTGATAAATGTTTGTTTAGGAAATAAACAAAATAAATTTTGCTCCGGATGGCAGATGCTTTCCCGTAGCCCGGAGCGTTACTCTGTCTACGCTATTTAATCTGGCTGACAGAAACCGAATCTGCCTTAGCGGCGAGACACCTAACGATGTTCAAGCTGGGCAGCGGCAAACGTCCTTTTCAGGACGGGGCGATGCGCATCTTCGGCGCACCGTCAACAAGTTCCAAAGGCCCAGCATTCTCCAACTAAACATCGAAGGCCTCACTGCAAGCAAGATGAGCGTGTTGCATCATCTTGCGTTACAGTGTGAGGCACTCGTCATCCTCTTACAGGAAACCCATTGCACCTCGGTAGAAAGGTTAGATCTTCCGAGCTACCATCTAGCTGGGTTTTCCTTGAGCAGGAAGCATGGTCTTGCTACGTTTGTCCATGAGCGTCTGAAGTGGATCCTATTCGACCAGTCCCCACCAACATCGGAGATCGAGTGGGTGTGCGTGGATGTTGATAACTATAAAATAGTCAACGTCTACAAACCCCCTCCAACACGGATGCAAGCATCTGATCTTCCAGAATTCCCCCATCCCTGCCTCTATGCTGGCGACTTCAACTGCCACCATGCTGACTGGGGCTATAATAATAACAATCCAGATGGTGAATGCCTGGCTGGCTGGGCCAGTGCCAACAACTTCACCCTGCTATATAGCCCCAAGGAGGCCGCCAGTTTCCACTCTGGCCGCTGGAAAACAGTCACCAACCCAGATCTTGCATTTGCCAGTGTCGATTTGGACAGTCGCTTACCTGACAGACGTATCTTAGGAAAGTTCCCAAGGTCACAACACCGACCCTCGCTTATAAGTCCACCCAAACTTGCTCATCCAAAACCGAGCAAGCCTGTAAAGCGATGGAACTTCCGCAAGGCCAACTGGGACCACTATTCTAACCTAACCAACAAACTGGCCAAGAGTATACCGCCACCTGAATCTCAAAACATCGATCAGGTTTACCAGTGCTTTTGCAAGGTAATAAGCACTGCGGCGAAGAAATGCATCCCTCGTGGTCGACGATCAAACCACATACCTTGCTGGGATGCGGAGTGTGAAGACCTCTATCAGCATTTCCTGCAGTCACCTGGGGGCCCTGATTCGGATAGGGCTGCCACAGCCCTACTCACAAGGCTCGACGGGAAGCGGAGAAATCGCTGGTCAGAGACGGTCCGCAACATTGACTTTTCGCACTCCAGCAGGCTGGCATGGAATACTATAAACAACTTGACTGGTAGGTCACGACAATCCCCTCGTCAATGTCCCGTTTCAGCTGATGCTATTGCTTCTCAGCTGGTTAAAAACGGGAAATACGAAGGTGTGAATCGACGCTCATCTCGGCTCGTTTTACAGGAAGTGTCTGACCTTTGGAGGGCTGATCCATTACATCCTGCGAATGTCTCCGGGAGTTTTTCCCATCGGAAGTTCGCTGCTGCCCTCCAACATTTAAAACCAGGCAAAGCTCCTGGACCTGATTCCATTTGTCCGGAGCTGATAATCCATGCTGGAGCCAGCTTAAAATCTTGGCCACGTGACTTCCTATCTTCCTGCCTGCACCACCTCAAAATTCCTAAGATCTGGAGAAGAGCGCTAGTAGTAGCGATCCCAAAGCCTTCGAAACCTGTAGAGGACCCAAAGAGCTATCGTCCGATCTCCTTGCTCTGTGTTCCCTACAAGATTCTCGAGCGACTTATCTACGCCCGCGTCGAACCTCTTATTGACCCTCTGCTCCCACGGGAACAGGCGGGTTTTCGACGCGGAAGATCCACCGTGGATCAAGTCACTTTGCTCACGCAAAGCATTGAGAATGCATTCGAAGCGAATAAGAAGACCGGTGCCGTCTTTATCGACCTGACAGCTGCCTATGACACTGTCTGGCACCGTGGCCTCACCTGCAAGCTGTTGCGGCTTCTGCCGGACAAGCACATGGTTCGTATGATTATGGAGCTGATCCGTAACAGAAGCTTCACCCTTACAACTGGCGACAGCAAGCCTAGCAGGTTACGACGCCTGAGAAATGGCGTCCCCCAGGGATCGGTCCTGGCCCTCCTCCTTTTCAACATCTATACATATGATATCCCCTCCATAACCTCCAAGAAGTTCGCCTATGCCGACGACCTGGCGATACTTCATACATCTGGAGAATGGAAGGAGTTGGAAAGGACTCTAAGCCAGGACATGACTACACTCTCGGAATATCTCCAGACCTGGCGATTGAAGCTTAGCCACACTAAAACGGTGACGGCGGCCTTTCACCTCCACAATCGAGAGGCTAAGCGTGAGCTTATTAAGGTCTGTAACATCGGTAAGACCTTACCTTTCTGTCCAGTTCCCACTTATCTTGGGGTCAAACTGGACAGATCGCTCACATATTGTCCTCACCTGGAAGCATTGCGCAAGAAGTTAAGTGCTCGCGTCTCACTGTTGAGGCGACTTGCCGGAACAGGTTGGGGTGCTAGCGCTAAGGCATTACGCACAGCTGCCCTGTCTCTGGTCTACTCGACTGCCGAGTACTGCGCACCAGTCTGGTGCCGCAGCGTGCACGTACGGCTTATCGACAGTGTAATAAATAACGCCTTGCGCATTGTCACTGGGTGCCTGCGTCCCACTCCATCGGTCTACCTTCCGGTTCTTTCAGGCATCCAGCCAG
This sequence comes from Trididemnum miniatum, assembly GCA_964006365.1. NCBI lineage: Eukaryota > Metazoa > Chordata > Ascidiacea > Aplousobranchia > Didemnidae > Trididemnum > Trididemnum miniatum. Next base: position 14,809,277 of record OZ023242.1, on the reverse strand, counting down.
CTGAGCTTCGCCGCCAAGGAGCGACACTCTCCCTAGCCAACCGCAGCTCCCTGGACCCTGACCACATTTTACATGGCCAGTTTCATGAGTCACAGGACGTATGTAGGGAGAGATTGAAATCTAGACGCTCATTTGTACCTGCTGCTCGGAAATTACTAGACAGTCTTTCTGAGATGGACGTCCGTGCAGCCGAGTGGACGAACACGAAATGGGACATGGAGTACTCTGCCAACGCATTGTCACTCCACGCTTTCATTCCCAAGGCTAGCTCCAGACCCTTGGGTATGGGTCTGCCCAGGGCAGCCTGGGTCAAGCTCAACCGTCTGCTTTCTGGTGTTGGACGTTTCTGTTCGTCCATGTACAAATGGGGTCTCGCTCCTCTAGCGAATTGTGCTTGTGGTGCCAGTGAACAAACCGCAGATCACATCATCTCACAGTTTCCCATACATCGAGCACCCCGAGGTATGTTTGGTCTAATGGTTTTGGATGACGAAACAAGATGCTGGCTGAAGTCCCTTACAGTCAGCATCTGACCCAAGCAGTTTGGTGGCCAGGGTGGTAAAAGGATAAACCCTCGGCCTTGGTCCTCCCATCTGTCTTGGAAGATGTGCCCCGCAAAACGACGACAATGTTTGTTTGTACCAAAAAGAAGCGAATATGGAATATTGAATTGCGCCGAAAAAAGAAGTAAAGACAAGACCATAATTCGATACTCATTCAAAAAAGTAAAGGCTCCAGTGTATTCGATGAATAAAAAGTAAAAAACATCGCAATCGAGTATCGATTACAATAGATTTTTCCCAACCCTGCTTGTGTAGCCGTCCTCGTCATTTTCAACAGCTTCCCTTGTAGTGGCATTACAGGTGGTGTTCAATTAGAGAGTGGCCGGTGGCGCTCTATTTTTCAGTCCTACTCTATAGTGGTGCTCAAATGGAGGCTTTACGGACGGTTATGGTATTTACAGTAGCTGTTGGGTTTGCTAAAACAATAAACTTTAACTACATACACAAACCCTGTTCACGAGTGCACTCTATCTGGGTTTCGGACTCATGGTTTTTGGTTCTAGTTTCTGCATCACAATTAAATTTAATGATTACGACATCAAAATTTAATTGTGATGCAGAAACCAGAAGCAAGAACCGTGGGTCTGAAGCCCACATAGATTGGACATGTCACATGTGGACAGGACAAATACGGGCTGTAGGCGTGGGAAATCTGGTCATTGCTTTTGGGCCCCCCCACTTTAGAAATGCTTCCGCCATCACTGCTAATATGTCCATTGCAGTAAGTAAAGTTTTCAAAACATTTCCAGGGCAGCATATCCCCGGACCTCCCAGAGCTTGTTTTGTTCCTCAATTTGCTTCAAAGTAGCTGTGCCGAAAAACACTGTTCTTAAAAATATCAGAATCAAACTTTGGTGCCCCTCCAAAAAAATTTGTGAATATGCCCCTAGCCCTGCCATCACGTATTTTCAAAGAGCCTATTTACACCAGTCGGTTTTCCGGTCTAAACGTTTTTGTATTTGGTTTACATTCAGCCTATTTAAAACTGCATCACCTCCCACCAAACTTTTGTGGATTAGCTCCAGAAAACAACAGCTAATGTTTTAGGTACTATAAAGCTTTGGGTTTTGTATTTCATGACCTAATTGTAGAAAAGTCTAGTTACTGTAGTTATAGCTTGGTTAACGATGTCAAAAGGCTTCCAGTTTACAACGATTATGCTGTGCTGGTAGAAGATTATAGCGTAGCTGTGCTGGTAGGAGATTATAGTAGTAGGAGAAACTAGGCAATGCGGGGCCCCCCCAAAATCATCTTTCGGTGCCCCCTAAAATATTTTTTCTTGGATGGTGATGCAAAAGAGCGAGCCCCGAAGGGGCGATGCCAAGCTAGGGGGGTGTGGGAGCATGCCACCCCAGAAAATTTTGCGGAATTTGATCTTATTTTGGAGGCTTTTTGTGCGTTTTAAGCCTTCAAAATTTCTCAGTTTTAACAAGGTTTAGTAGTCTGTTTTACTAGGTCCCTTCCAAACCCACTAAAATAACGTTGCAAGCAAACCCCACTCTAACATTTCGCTACCTATGCCAAGAAAAAACGTTTTTAAGGCTTATTTTTGCGCCTTTCACTTGAGGATAAGGGGCCCTTGGTATGCTACTAAACGTTTGTTTGCTAGTTTTGCGATTGCTATTTTTCGAAAAATTTGCAGGGGCCCCCTATGGTCAAAAGTATAAATATGGTATGGGGGCCCCACATCGCGTGAGTTAAGACAAAAAATATATTGAATTAAATAATAGGCCTATTTAAGGCACCTTTGTCATACGTTGAGTAAATAGTACTACGTACTGACTATTTACGGGGTTCCTTTTTTGTGCGAGACCCCCCCGGTTGGGAGGTTCGGGGGTCGCTAGTTTCGGCACTGTGTGCTGATAGGAGATTAGCGTAAACGGCATTGCAGTGAAGTGGGCACTTTGGTTGATAAAAATTCACAACAATCAATAACTGTTTGCACGTTTAAAAAGCGTGCCGGTGGTGAAGATAAGCGTCTTCAATACGGAAAAACCAGAAGCGTATTTAGGGGGGCATTGTGCCATGTGCCCTCCCTTTTGTTCCATTGTGCCATGGGCATTGTGCCCTCCGTTTTGACTTGGCGTTTTAGTAAAAATGAATAAAATTAATGGTGTTAATGTAAGTGACTGAAATATGCTAGGCTCTTTTAATAGTATCTGTAGCTTATGGCCAGGGGCGAATCCAGAGGGGTATGCATTCTCCCACCAGCCATTTTCAAAAATGTTTCTGATATATGTTGTACAATTTTTTAATATTTGCGAACCTCTTCCATAGCGTTAAGTCTTACGTCTTAAGTAAGCATAATCGAAAATGTACGAACAAAATGCATCTTATTCGGCGAAGCACTAAGAATTAGGGTCAAAAAATTCAAAACCAAATTTGCGAAAACATTAATTAAAAAGCACTCAAATAGCCATCACAGCAAGTAAATTTTCACATTTTCTCCGAGGAAGCATGCTCCCCCCGGACCCCCCTGGAGTTTTTCTAGATTCTCAATCAGCTTCAAATTAGTTTTGCCATAAAAATACACGCTCGAAAAAAATATGGAAATTATGCCTCCTCCCTTTTAAAATTACTCGCTACGCCACTGGCAAAAGCGTTACGATGTTTGGCTCCCTCAAAAACTGGTTGGTTTACACATCGTTCTCTTGATTTAGCTCGCAAATTTTGATTCAATGTCCACGACATGAGGTTTTAGTATGACGCAGAACTACACTAAGCACTCGGTCAGAAATTTCTATTTTCATTATTCTTCATTTCTCATAGCTGAAACCGTTGTAATTAGTCTACGCAACATACATTTCCTGATACCGGTAATCTTACGATTGGCGACATACTGCAACATTTATTTAGGTAACTTACGCTCTTTCAGCGATGGCGGAAGCATTTTTAAAGTGGGGGGCCCGAAATCAATGAACAGATTTTCTTTATCCCCAACCAAGGACGGCAGTGGCGTAGCGAGAAATTTTAAAAGGTGGGGAGGGGCATAATTTTCACATTTTTTCAAGCGTATTTTTTAGGCAGAACTAATTTGAACCTGATTAAGAAACCAGGAAAGTTTTAGGGGATTCCGGGGGCATGCTCCCCCGGAAATAGTTTGAAAATTTACATGCTGTAATGGCTATCTTGGTGCATTTTGAATAATTTTCAGGCAAATTGTGTTTAAGTTTTTTGACCCTAATTCTGGGTGCTTCGCCAAATATGATGCATTTTGTTCACACATTTTTAGTTATGCGTGCTTAAGGCGTAAAGCTTATAGCTATTGAAGGGATTCAAAATTGTAGAAAATTTGTATGCATCAAAAACATTTTTGAAAATGGTTGGTGGGAGGATGCATATCCCTTATCCTACCCCTTTGGATTCGCCCCTGGCCATAAGCTACAGAAACCACCCAAAAAATGTGGCATAATTTAGTCACTTGGCACCATTAGTATTGTTCTGTTTTACTAAAAGGCAAGGTCAAAAGGGGGGGGGGGGGATGGCACAACGGTCCCGCTTCTAAATACGCTACTGTGGACTGGATTTGGACAATGAAAGGCCCTAGGCTATTTGATCACACTGATTGGAAGAGCAAAAAAGGTAGCCTATGCACGTCCTCAGATATCCTGTTTTCACTAAAAATATCGGTATAATGTAGAGCAAAAAAAGGTAGCCTATGCACGTCCTCAGATGTTCTGTTTTCCCGTGAAAGTATCGATGAAGAGAACAAAAAAAAGTCTTCATTGTTCCTAATGAGGCCCCCATTTTTTACGAAGCCCTAGGTTTCAGCTTACTTATCTTATACGTAAATCCGGCCCTATGCCTACAACCCATATTTAGCCTGTCCACACGTGACATGTCCAATTTATGCGGGCTTCAGACCCACGGTTCTTGCTTCTAGTTTCTGTTGCCCTACCACACCACAAACAAAATTTTAAAGAAGACATCTCTGGATTTAAGCTCTTTCCTGGGTTTAAATTTCGATGGTAGGCCTGATAAGTTTCAAATACATTCACGCAGAAGCAACATTGTAGAAGCAAACGCGTAAATTAGGGCCCCCCCGGTTCCGCCACCTATTCGCTGTTTACTTACGAAAATAAAAATCTTTGCTCTGCGCACTACGTGATCGCGCCATAAGTGAAAGCATAGAAGTTAAAATCCGGCTTAATGCATCAACCCCCTCCTCCCATTGAAAATTTCTGCCTACGCCACTGATTACTCCATAAAGGCGCAACATGAAATAATGCACAAAATGAGTGTCGCAAGGTAGCCTTATGATGTTGCTAGACAAACGTGCAACGCATGGAACAGAAATCTACAAAAAGATCCTACTCGAGTCCCCTCAGCCTGTGAGCATTAAACAAGTCAGACCCATGTTTTTGATCAGAATTGAATTTAACCGCAGGCCACATTAACCTACGACCCTACCAATAGCTGCCCGAAAGTCCGTCATCAGGTAGAAACATAAGACCAAGGGCGGATTGAGAAATCGCGGGGCCCGGGGCATAAAGGCCTAAGAGCAAAGTCCACAATTTTCGCCCAAAATCAAGTGAAGACCAAAAAAATAGTCATCACGTTGAAGCGCGGGGCCCGGGGCAACTGCCCAGTTTGCCCAATGCTAAATCCGGCCCTGCATGAGACCCCACCATCAAAGAACACACCTTAGCTCTGTCCGTGGGCATTACGCGAAAGTGTTCAAGATGGATGGCGGCAAGTGGTGCATTGTCGCTCATTCTCGGGGGTGCTCATTTCTTTTCCAGACCATCTAGCAAATCATAGCGAAAAATCACGACACCGAGGACTACAATGCAGTTTTAATCGTAGTGTACAAAAATTCAACAGCAGGATGAATACGCAACAAAATACAAATACAAAAATAAACTTTAACGAGCGAGCATTCTAAAAGCCTTCTGCGTAGCAATTCATTTTTTCACATCATAATCTTTGTTTCAATTATTACATATATAATACACTCATGACCGATAAAACTTTGGATAATAAAATACAATCTTAAGTATAGGGTGTCCTGGAAATCAGGCACCTTGCTTGCTTTCATAAAACTCCATTCATCCAATCTGCGGCTGAGGATATAAAAGTAGATCAAATAGGCCGAGTCACTATCAGTTATTCCTAGCAACGTTGTGGAACAAAACCTTAGTGAATTTAAAGTTTCATCCATCATCGTTCAATGATTTCTGTTAATAATTGAGATGCTAACAATTGAATTGCGATGCAGAGAAATGGACGAATGTTCAAGTGGTAATTGGCTGTAAAACTCTAGGATAACACTTGAAAAACTATAAAAACTCGAGAGTAGGCCTACGCAGGAAAATGATGTGTAAAAAACAAAACACCAGCGCAAGACTTGCATAAAGTATTTTATGACAAATACTGATTACAAGCATATTTGATATATTTACTACGAACTAAACACTTTTAATATACAGCTAGAAAACACACAGTGATAATATCAACATAAACATTAATAGATTTCATAACAATTCTGAGTTAATTCATGATAACAATTCATCGTTGCGAGGTTACTTATAGTAAAGCATGATCTTTAGACCAGTGCTCCGCAACCTTTTCTTACTCACGGCACACTAAAATCATGTCCAAATTTTCGCGGCACACCTCAGCAAAAAAGCGCAGAAAATTTACACATCAAACCACTGTAACTACACCAACGTTATCAGCAGTTCAATGGGATGCTTGGGGTTGTCGCAACGAGCTCAATCGCTGTATGTTGGGGTCTATATTTGAAATGGCAACTCGAAGTTCATGATTAGGCAAAAAACTAAATATAAATTTAGTTCCTACTGCAAATATGGCCAACAACCTATGGTACCAGCTGCTTTTACAACCTAGGTTGCTTGCGATTCCTACGACAAAGTAGAAAAATTTTGTCGCAAGCGTCGTAGAACTCACTTCTTTTCACTTGCGATGACCGCAGCCACTTCAGTCGCATTCAGTGTGCATAGATAGCGCGATTTGTCGCTGGAATCGCATCGCACGATTATTGCGTTAGAAAATCGCAGCAGTGGGCATTGGCAGTCGCAGGACTTGACGCAAACGTGATCGCAATGCTGTTGTACAACGTGCGGGTCTCTTGGTAGTTATGCAATACGAGAAAAATGTGGAGATTAATTAAAGTGATGATGATCCTTACGCTACAAAGCGATACTTGAAACAGATCTTTTGAGATTGATCGGTGCAATTCTTTAATAAATCGGGAAACCATATACACACTTTTCATTTTTTTTTCAGTTTGGTGGTTCAAAATATAATTATTCCGCGGCACACCTAGGATCGCCTCGCGGCACACTAGTGTGCCGCGGCACACCGGTTGCGGAGCACTGCTTTAGACCAAAGGTTTTTAATGGGAGCCGTTAAAATATGCTTCCTAGAAGGAATGCCAAATTGCATTTGTTTAACTCTCAAATACCCAACCGATCACGATCAAAAGAGTTTGTTAATTGATTAAAAAGCCTGCCATAGATAACTAAGCCACCGTCAATACAGTGTTTGTTATGTTAAACTACTTCTTCTTGCTAGTTAATTAAGTATGAAATGCAGTGCTGCATTTAGTTTGTTGGTTGTATGGGTTCCAGGGGTTGGAAGAGTTACACCACACAAGATAGCCACACATCAAATTAGCATAGCTGGAATAGTATAGAAAATTGTTTTGGCGGAGTCCACATATTAATGATGTGAGACTGAGTGTTTCAAAACATTTGGTCTTGGTAAGTATTGTGGATTTTAACAATAACATAAAGGATAACTTTGGGCTACTACTAGCTACGATGACTGACATTAGACGGGAATTTTAGTGAAATCCAATAAGCCTGAAAAAGCAACGAGGGTGTACACGACGTAGTGCACGAAAAATGGTTACTGGTAATCACCTTTTTCGTCCTTCTGGTGTCAGGATTCATCAGGTGCACTAGAACTTTCCAATTTCAACGAAAAGAGCTTATTGACAGCTTCTGACATCGCATGGTTATCATCTTCTAAGTTGAAATGTTCCTTGATTTCATTCCAAGCATGCCATCTGTTGTAATATGAGTCTTCTGATACGGATTGTCCAGCTTCGCCGCCAAACATTGTTATCAGTTCGGAAGCCTGAAAGCATAAAAATACCCGCGATTATTTCGAGACATGAATAAACTCAATCTCCACTGACAAAGTGCTTTTACAATTATGCCGTTGCCGCTTTTTCTGGCGGAATGCCTTTGCGTAAACTAACTTTCAAATACCGCTTGAATAGCCGGCAATGTTGAAGCAGGAAGTAGTCATTTCACCTGTATAATTTTATGGTATGATGAACAATGTTTATATTTTTGAATTTTCATAACGTCCGCAGTTGTCTTTCGGCCCAAAAGTAAGTGAAGACCAAAAAAAAGGTCATCATCTTCGCAGATGTCCATTTTTCCGCCAAACAGCAAGTAAAGACCATAGGACAAAAAAGGTCATCACGTCCGCGGGCCGAAGTTTGCACTAAAACTTTCCAAAATTTTTCTTGAAGAATGATTTGACATGTTTTCATTGTTTATAATGCCGAAAAGGAGGACGTTTGGCCTATTTTTCGCTCCTCGAATGACAATTTTTTTTGGTCTAAAAGGAGGACACGTCCTCAAAAAGAGGACGTATGGTAAGCCTAGTATAATGTCTATTGCTGTACCACTAGAATTCTCAAGCTTTTTTACTCATCTATAACTCAATAAACTTTCAACCGAAAATGTTTTGCAGTAACTCAAGTTTGTCAAAATTGAGCAGACTTTAATTTCTTCACTGTGTCTGTTCTGACGTCCTGTATTACAGGGGTCTGCCAACATTTTCGCATGGCGGACCAGTTTAAGTCGGAAATTTTTTCACGGCGGCCTTAAAAATAAACAAAAATATTTATTAATTAAATTATATTTTAGCTTATATTACAATAGTGATTCAATGAGAATCATGAACTTGTTTTGCAGAAACCAGACTCTCCCATCTTGGAATGATGCAACTTAACGATACCCGCAATATGTCCCTTAACGTTTTTAATATCGTAGGTACCTCATCATAGACGTCAGACTCTTAAGATGGTGCTGACTTATATCCATAAAAACCTCAGCAAAGATGTTTGTTTTTCACTCAATATTATCAAACTAAAAATATCTATCGTGTATTAAAACTTTAAACTTGTAATATTTTAGGACTTTAGGTTATAAGTTTCAGTAAGAATAATATATTTTAATTCTGACTTCAGTGTGATGTAATATTTCTGACGCTATTTTCTTATTTATCTCCCTCATCAACCTAACCCAGCTTGCACAACATGAACACATGCACAACAATGCAAGAACGCTTGAATAAACACCGTTCAAAGCCGACAGTAGACAACACTAATTTAGAAACCAAATTAAGTCTCAACGCACCCAAAAAGTAAAAATCAAGCAATCAAATCTCACAAAACGTCCGAAAGCTATTGAGTCTTCAATTGTAAAGTAACGAAATTAAAAAATACGCGGCCCGGTACCGAACTCCTCGCGGACCGACACCGGGTTGCGGCCCGGTGTTTGCCGACCACTGCTCTATTCGATGCAATGCATAGCCTCAAAATAACCTCGTCTCAGCTTCAAAACAGGATTAATGAAACCATTAAACGTCTAAAGAGACTCTCAAACGTTATACTATATCAAATGCCACATATTGTTTAAAAATCAAAGCAAAGAAGTGTGGATTTAAACCAGATTAGGTTTGAAAAATGAAGAGAATTGTCGGTTTTCTATTTGATAATTATTGCGATGCGCGGTTTTTGTGTGTTTTGCTCAGCGGAAACTTAAAAATTTTTGTGAGGTGGCAGAACTCTTTAAAGAGGTGTTTTGGGGATCGCAGTTTGAAAAACGCTGCTCTACAATATAACGTGTCTACTCAAGGAAATATAAGTTGAGCATTATTTGTATGACTAGCGATACATACAGGGTGGTTCGGAAAACTACAATATATTTTGAAACACTTTCATTTTATTTGAAAGCTGTTTATTAATTTTTTGTATTGAAATACGAGGAAGCGGTGTAAGTCTATTGCATAAACATGAAAAGATATTATGGTAGGTTTTGCAAGATTTACTGCATAAGCGCCTTAAAAACCAGTTTTAGTATTGTTTTTTACAGCGTTCATTCAGTAAATCTTCCAACGCCTACCATAACACTGTCTACAAATTTAATCACACTTAAATAAATAATACTCTAGACCAGGGGTGGGCAAGCTTTTCCCACAAAGGGCCAGATTTGGAAAAACTGTTGAAGCCGTGGGCCGCACGCTGATTGGAAAACAAGGTGAAGACCCTTTTTGTTTTTTCGGAGATCACGGTCCACGTGCGAATGTGATCTCCAAAATATAAGGTTTTCACCTCGCTTTTCTTGTTTGTTTTTCCAATTTCGTACCGTTGAGGCTTATTTTTTAAAAAATCATTGCTATCCATAATCTCTGAAAGAAAAGCATAGTCTTCCGCTCAATTCACGGTGGGAGTTTAAGTTTGTGGAAGTGCCGGCGGGGCAGAATGAAAGGACCGTGTCGCGAAATAGGAAACTGTACTACTTCGCTGACAGGCGGTTGATTAGATTTGTATGACAAACCGTAGGAATTAATTCGTTCTTAGATCTGACCTCACGAAAAAAACAAAACCTTCTTCATCAAACGAATATAATAATCGACCCAACTTAACTCACTTAGCTACGATACTCACCGAACCACTTTTCAATAAACACAAGCTCCACTGCTCACTTCAGTGATATTATACAACAAGGGCTATACCCTTCAGCATACAACAATATTGCTTACTCTACGCACACTAAATCTACACTCGAATAACTACGCTCGAATAATTTTAAGATCGAAAATCCACGCCTATTTACACTCGAAATTTAAGATCGAAAACGTTCTGTAACATTCTCAAAAGAAACAAGAAGAGAATCATGTGACATGCAAAACTTCACACCACACTATAGTAAATACAATTGTGACGTTACACGCACCAATTTTGATCCAGTGAAATTACGTAATGGAGAGATCTATGTCCAGAATATTCACGAAAAAAATACGTCAGTAGAAAATTATGACTTCATAATGCAAACTTACGAGACAATCCCTCGAATAAAAGTTCGGAAAACAACGCATCGGTCTAGAACCTTCTACAGTAGACAAAGCATTTAAAGCAAAACATATTAAACAGTTATATCGTTACAGACTGGCGGGCCGAATCTGGCCCGCGGGCCGAAATTTACCCATGTCTGCTCTAGACATTATAATTGGAATGAACAGGGATGGAGATCTAAATTTTAAGGTCTCGGTCTCGAAACTGGGTGAAAAATATGGATCTCGGTCTCGAAGCAACTGGATCTCGGTGTCGAAGCACAAATTGCGTCTCGTGACTTCTTTTATTGGTACCGCACTTTAGTTGTTTGCATCATGTCAGCGAAGAAGTCGCGCTTCCATGTTGATTACAGAATCAAAGCCTATCTCACTATTGCGTCATTTTTGATCCGATGCTGACCCGTCAAAATGATTTCAATAAGACGTTTGCCAGAATTGCATGCACTTATTTGATTTCAACTATTCTTCTAATGATTAAATCTTATCAAAATCTGCTTGGTTTCAAAATGTTGAGACTTGAAAATAGCGATAAAAAAGTTTAATTCATTTCATAAACTGCAGGCGTAAGAAAATTAACTTGCGTATCTGCCTTGTGCCTTAATTACGCAGCTGTGAAATTGTTTGATAGTGCTTTACTTAATTTAATTAATTGGATTATGTACGATACGTCAGTACACAGTTTCGTCAAAATTTCAAACACATAACCAAAATTCAAAATTTTGGTTATCCCAAGTAAATGTGTTTGAATTTTAACTTTCTTAAGGTAATGATTTTGATTTTTCATTTCCGAAGTCAGTTTTTTCTTTTCGACTTGCACCGGTAGAACGAGTTTTTGGTTAAAGTGGTTTGCTTTTTCGGCCACATCGGGCCAGGTTATCATCCGATTTGCTCTCAATGTTAGTTTATTTAAAGTGCAACAAAAACTGTGTTTAATTGCAATTTTTGGGTTTAGTGTTCACTGTTCAATAAAAAAATTTCGATTTCAAAAAATTTTTGTTTTGTTATCGATTAGGTCTCGAGTCTCGGTCTCGCAACTGTTTCGTCTCGGTCTCGACTACAAGGTCTCGAAATTTTCGGGTCTCGATCTCGGTCTCGAAAACATAAAAAGGTCTCGGTCTCGGACTAAGCAGTCTCGACTACATCCCTGGGAATGAAAGTCCACGCAATGCACGTTTTCCTCGCGCTGATTAAATGGAAAATTTACACTTTAAAAGTGAATGATTAATTATTATTATTGTAGAATAGGGAGTTAATTTCAAATCATCCAGTGGTTAACATTAGGCGAAAACGTTCTACGCCTAAGCGAGTGCGATTAAGTGATGCACATTTTCAAAACGCTTTCATTTTCCAAAGGAAAGTTAAATAAATTATTTGTTTATTGATTGATGGCGCTCGCGCGCTATTTGTTTTGCATATTGGTGTCGCGCCATGCTGCAGTTGAACTGTGAATTATTTTAACTACTGTGTGTATTTCAAAACATCGCACTTGCGCTGAATTGCGGTGTTTTTGACGCTTGCGACGCTACTTTTATGACTTGCGCTGCCAATCTCTGTGAATAACTTGCACCGTTGCAATCCTACGGCATTTCAAGTCGAATTCAATGGGAATACCTGCATCCAGATAAAATTTCATGTTTTGCAGAGGCGCAGGCACCAATAAAAAATGTATGTATTCCTTAGCTCTGTTTTCACTTGAGCTTTGTAAAATCTTATAATTCATAGAGCCATATTATTCTAATCTAAATAGGCAAGCCCTGACTGTTAGGCCTATTTCAACTAATTGAAGTTGAAATAAGACGTGTTAAGCTTCGCATAGCAGTGTAATAAACAAGTCAAATAAAAGTTTTTCTCGCTAACAAGCCATTATCTGATCGCGGCACAGCAATAAACGGCTCAGCAACAGTTCTATACATTGGAAGCGGCAGTTAGCTATCCAGTAAAATTTTAAACCATCATAAATGCAAAATGGTATAAACAAGTTTTTAAACGCATTATCATCCCTGATCAAACTTACGCAGTTTTTGTAAGCCTCCTTATCATTCGGTATTCCCATTACGGCCTCAATTGCATCGTCTGCGTTCTTCCTGGTGTAAATTGGTTGTATTATTTCGCCTTCCGATGTGCTGGCATAAAACGTATCATCAGATCTTCTTCGAGCAACTTCAAACAAAAGGAGGACATTAGCTTGCGTGGACTCCTCGTTGAAATTTGCGTCTTTCAAAGGATTTCTGAGAAAAGTCTTTCTTTTTTTGGGGAATCCTGTATCCAAAACAGCAGATAGCAGTTCACACCAAGGTGGGGCTGTCGAGTTGTTAGGTCCAAAAGTCACCCGCCCATTTCCAGGCTGATCTGGTGTTGGGTTGGCCTCGATTGAAAAAGCTCGTTGTTTTGTTTGATCTTTTGTTATGCAAAATTGATGCTTTCTTCCTTTTTGCCATTTTTTTGTCACTAGTTCATTCAAATAGTCTTGTAAATCTTTGCCAGTTTTTTCACTTACGTTGTTATGCTCTTCAGCCATTGAAATTTGTCAAAATGAGTCCAGAGCGCTATGAAATCTAATTATCTAATTGCAAAGCTTAAAATTGTTTTCTAACTATTCTCCAAGTCTGAAAACAAATATTCACGAATTGAACGGGTGTTACACACAAGAACGGACGAGTGTTACACACAGGGGCGAATTAAGAGTGAGGGTGGGGCCCTTGGATAAATTGATTAAGAGGCCCCTTTTCCCAAGTTCAGCTAAAACTTGCAGGACACATTGATACGAGCAATGAAACGAGTTTTTTTCCGGCAGAATCAATTTGAAGCAAATTGGAGAACAAATCTCGGCCTGTCATATCGAGATGGAGATGGGGAAACTGGATAAACGCTGCCTTGTATTACGCAAATAATTCATCTAAAGTAAAAGCAATTGTACAAAGTTTTCAAAGGTCTGGGCTTGTTAGTAAATCAAGCAAAAGGTAGCTTGCAAACACCTGTTTTTGGCTACCCAACTAATAAAAATTACCAACCAATATGAATGCTTAGTTAAGCTCACATAGGCACGATGGAAAGTGTAAAGTTCACCATAAAAGAAGCAGTGAAGGCGATTCAAGCACGGGACTTTGGAAAAGGCACTTGCTACATCAGTTCTTGCATTAAAAAAGAAAATACAAAGCAATGACATTTCTAAAGTAATGAGCATGGCAAGATCGGACATTTATCCTACTGTTTACAGTGTGTTTCAACATTTTCTGTCCAGTATAACGCATCTGTGGAAAGAGTTCAGCTTTTCTATGAGAAAAAAACTCTTGGCCGAGGAAAGAAACTTTATCGTCGAAAATGTACTACATTACATGATTTTACCTCATAATTCTTGCATAATGGTAAATGACATTAGAGTCGAATGTTGTGTTTTAAGACTTTTCTTGATTTTTATTCGTTTCAACTTAGGTTTCGACACAAAAATTTAAGAAAACATCAACGTGTTAAACCAAACTTTTATGAGGTGAATAAAGTCAATGTTTTGAATTTTTATGTCAATTTTTTTTATTTTTTAGGTCAATGAAAACTCGCCCTTGTAATCACCGTTAAGAAGCTCGTGGAGTAACAATATTTATTTAGATTTCGATCAGAACAAAAATATAAGATTACTCAGAGAATACCAAATCTCACTGGCCGGTACGGTCGATCCGCTGTAAGTGTTTTGAGACTGCTTTACGGTAAATTGTTACCAAACTTAAATCAATTGAAAAGTAATCTTGGGTTATGACAGAGGCAAGCAATTCGATTGAAGTGCATGCTTTCCGATTTTTTTTAAGTATACGGTACTCCAGATTTTTTGAAGTATCTTTTGGAAGTACATACAGTAATTGAGTAAAAACTTGAAAGTCAGTCAAATAATGTACACGGCTGCGTTCACAAACGCGCGCAGAGTAACATAATTTTTATGCTTGTGGCAACACTTTCTCTAACATTTATGACGCGTCTTGTGGTTGTGACGTCACAATCTACTCGAAGATTTCAGCTTGTGCTTGTGTTTTTCTCTCCTTGTTCATGATTACGAGAATACAGTGAAACTAGATACACGTGTCGTGATACGGTTATAGTGGTGAAACCAACGTTAAACAGATTTGCCCTTATGGCTCAAGAAGAACAGGCAGCTACAGGGCAACAGAATGCCATAGCAGTAAAAGCTTCCACATTTTTGGACAACTAACCCAGAAATTTGGTTCCATCAGGCTGAAGCGCAGTTTGCTTTGAGGCATGTAGTATCAGAGGAGACTAAATACTATTATGTGCTAGCTGCTTTGGACCAAAATACTGCTCAACGCCTATTAGATCTCGTCTAATCCCCCGGCTGCAAACAAGTATACGGCCATTAAGCAACGTCTTTTGAGCACCTTCGCTTTATCTGAAACCGACAGGGCTGCCAAGTTGCTTAATATGCCGCCATTAGGAGACCGCAAACCATCTGCTTTGATGGACGAGATGCTAGTATTGCTCGGTAATCATCAGGCCTGTTTCATCTTTAAACACCTCTTTCTGCAACATATGCCCGATGATATACGCATCCCTAGCTAGTGAACAGACCGACGATCTTCGTAGACTAGCTCAGAAAGCCGAAGCACTATGGCTTGCGCGATCGCAAACACCTGAGTTATGCAAAGTAGAGCAAGCACGTCCGCGTAAACAGCATCAAAAAATTAACAATCAGGAAGATTTCTGTTATTATCATCGCCGCTATGGTAAGAACGCTCGACAATGCCGCCACCATGTGCCTTTCAGGGAAACGAGCAAGCCGGTCGCCGGTAGAGTCTACGGTGACCGGCGCATTGAATAGCCTATTTCATGTTTACGACATATCTTCCCGCTGTAAATTTCTTGTTGACACCGGCGCTGAGGTCAGCGTTTTTCCGGCGACCTCACGTGACCGACGATTCGGTCGCAAAGGATTAGAATTACAGGCAGCAAATGGGAGTAGAATCAAAAGCTATGGTTCCAAACTCTTGAAAATCCGCCTTCCATGTGGAACATTTCGATGGTCGTTTATCCTTGCTGACGTTGGACAACTTCTGTTGGGCCCAGATTTTCTTAGACAATACGCTTTATTGGTAGACGTCAAGCACCAGCGTTTAGTTAATGCTCTTTCATTTACCAGTATTCCGCTCGGCCTGGATACTGTTTGTCCTTCCAATCTCAACTGCATTTCTACGATACACAATTTGTATGCTCGACTACTTGCTCTATTTCCTCAAATCACCTCGCCACAGTTTTCGCAAGATTCGTTGAAGCATGGAATTGAGCATCACATACTTACGTCTGGTCCCCCTGTTCATGCTACGGCACGAAAACTTTCTCCAGCCAAATTAGAACAAGCTAAAGTGGAGTTTAATAAAATGTTACAGCTGGGTATCATTCAGCGTTCTTCTAGCCCATGGGCCTCTCCTTTACATATGGTTCCTAAAGCATCAGGCGTCTGGCGTCCATGTCGCGATTATCGTCGCCTTAATGCTGCAACCTTGCCCGACCGGTACCCTATTCCTCACATCCAAGACTTCTCGGCTCGACTGGATAGAGCAAAGGTTTTCTCGAAAATTGACTTGATCCGAGGATATCATCAAGTTCCTGTTGCTGAGGAAGATGTCCCCAAAACAGCAAACATAACACCATTCGGCTTATTTGAATTTCGCCGCATGCCTTTCGGCCTAAAAAACGCGGCACAAACTTTTCAACGCTTGATGGACACTGTATGTCAGTCGTTAGATTTTGTTTATGTGTACCTCGATGACATTCTGGTGGCCAGCCGGAATCAACAAGAACATTTACGACACCTACTCTCCCTTTTTGAGCAGGCTGCTTTCGGACTTGTAATTAACGTTAACAAGTGACGATTTGGCCGCCGCCAGATTGATTTTCTCGGTCACTCCATCGACGCCCTACCTTTGGCAACCAAAGTGGAAGCAATTCAGCAGTTTCCCACTCCAACGTCACTCAAGTCGCTTCAACAGTTTGCAGGTATAATTAACTTTTATCATCGTTTCATCCCTGCATCTGCGCGTATTATGGCACCCATTTATCAGGCTTTGAAAGGAAAACCATCTAAATTTCAATGAACCGAAGAGCTCCATCTCGCATTTACCAATGCTAAGCAAGCTTTGGTTCACTCAACTCTTTTACATCATCCTCAAAAGCATGCTCCTTTAGCATTAACCGTAGATGCCTCTAGTATTGCAGTTGGAGGTGTGCAGGAACAGCTTATCGATAATGTCTGGCAACCATTAGCGTAGCGCTTTTGACAGAGAACTTCTGGCTGTGTATTTAGCTGTACGACACTTTCGCTATTATTTGGATGGACGTTCATTTACGGTTTTCACGGATCACAAGCCCCTAACTTTTGCTTTCAACAAGGTTTCCGATCCATGGTCCAATCGACAGCAACGCCATCCCGCTGCAATCTCAGAGTTTACTACCGACGTTCGTCACATCGCTGGGAAACGAAATGTAGTCGCCGACGCATTATCTCGAGCAACTCTTGGATCAGTGGTAACCAGTATCCAGCAAGAGGTAGATTAACGTCGAATTAGCCAAAGATCAACAGTGCCAGGAGATCAAAGATTACCGCACTTCCATCACAGGACTTCGGTTCGAAGAAATACCTGTTGGAGCTACAAATGTTCCTCTTCTCTGCGACGTCTCTACTGGTACGCCCCGACCGGTCGTTCCATCAGCTTGGCGAAAAAAACTTTTTGACGTAATTCATGGACTATCGCATCCGTCCATTCGAGCCACGCGACGACTGATGGCGTCTAAATTTGTTTGGCATGGTCTCCACAAGCAAGTCGGGCAATGGGCTAAGCAATGCATCTCGTGCCAAAAATCCAAAGTCCACCAATATGTCAAATCGTCGCTTCACGCATATCCTCCGCCCATTAGTCGTTTCGATCATGTTAACATTGACATTGTTGGGCCTTTACCACCCTCTCTGGGAAATCGCTATTTGCTAACCATGGTTGATCGCTTTACCCGTTGGCCTGAAGCAGTACCTTTGGCAGACGCGACGACACTCAGTTGTGCCCGAACTTTCCTCACTCACTGGGTTGCAAGATTTGGAGTGCCACAGGACATTTCCACTGACCGTGGTCCGCAATTTACTTCAGACTTATGGGAAGCCTTTAATCAGCTCTTGGGCATCCGCCTTCATCGAACAACTGCTTACCATCCACAAGTTAATGGTTTAGTTGAACGTTTCCATCGTCACTTAAAGAGCGCGCTCATGGCACGCCTGACTGGTCCGAACTGGGTGGATGCCTTGCCTTGTACCCTTTTTGGAATTCGAATCGTTCCCAAAGATGATCTTCATTGCTCTTCGGCTGAGCTGGTGTATGGTTCTCCCTTGTTGGTACCAGGGTAGTTTGCTGGTGATTCTCCTTTGGTCTGTGAACCTGGGGATTTCCTTTCTTGGCTACGTGCACGTGTCCAGACATTTCAACCCATCTCTATGTCCCGTCACTCTACTCCATCCACAGCCATTCCTCTATCTCTTGCTACAGCTGATTTCGTTTTTATTGGAAAGGATTCCCATCGCCCTCCTTTGATCCCTCCTTATGAAGGACCTTTTCGTGTTTTGCACAGAGGCGAAAAAGTATTTGAACTAGATCTTGGAGGTCGCAAGGAGGCTGTTTCCATCGACCGTCTTAAGCCTGCTTACATTGATTCGTTAAATCCGCCTGCTATGCCAACGAGAAATCGCAGAGGACGACCCAAAAAGAACTGTGCTGCGAAGTTTTACAATTCGTAGGCCTAATCATTCTTGTTATATTATTTTCTTATCGTCTTGATAGTTGCTTAGGTTTCGAACTTCTTTTTTTTTCCGTTCCCGGGGGGCAGCTGTGCGGCAACACTTTCTCTAACATTTATGACGCGTCTTGTGGTTATGACGTCACAATCTACTCGTAGATTTTAGGTTGTGCTTGTTGTGTTTTTCTCTCCTTATTCATGATTACGAGAATACAGTGAAACTAGATACACGTGTCGTGATACGGCTATATGCTCATAAACAGTACTAAGTCTTGCAAATAAAATCATTAACCGTTTGTTTTTTTCCCAAATTATATTCGTTCCAGTAAAACTTACGGCAACTCTTGAAAAATTTTCAACTGAAGATGAAGCATGAATGCAAATCAAACTTGTGACACTCGCTCTATCTAGACATCGAGTTTCTCATCTGCATTTTTGTGTGTAAGCTGTGACTGCAACACGCTATTAAAATTTATATTCTCGATTTGCGATGTTACCTATGTAGTTGAAATAAGCCCAAATTATCTTTGCTCGAATTAACACTAGACACTCGTTGAACGTCTTAGATGACCAGTGAAAAAAATTGACGAAATTGCTTGTATACTGTAAGTGGATTTGTCAGAGACATGGCCTATCGGTGCCAAGCGCAG
Organism: Trididemnum miniatum; assembly: GCA_964006365.1. Taxonomy (NCBI): domain Eukaryota; kingdom Metazoa; phylum Chordata; class Ascidiacea; order Aplousobranchia; family Didemnidae; genus Trididemnum; species Trididemnum miniatum. The sequence goes on along the minus strand of OZ023242.1, from coordinate 14,790,166 downwards.
GTTACAGATCCTATCAGATGGGTTCGATACACGGCTGAAGCCGATCACATTCGACTTATCTATAACGATGGCTGATGACTTGAAGATGGCAATCTTATTTCGCAGTCTCCCTCAATCATCTTTGAATTTTAAGGTTAATATATAATTAATTGCTCTCTTTGCTTATTTATTAAAATCTACCGATGCGTTGATGATTTTTGTTTCAAGTGCAGTTTGAATTAGGCTAATATACTGTAAACATTAATACGAAGTTTCGCAAAAAAATGACCAATACCTTACACTGTGTGTTTCCTCCAGTTCAAATCTTCGTGTGGTTAAACACAAATTTGTAGGCGTTTGTCCGATGCGTGTAGGCTATACTGACGTTTGTTGCAGTGAAGCTGGTTCTGTGCCATTAGTCTTAGCTCGATTTGATTGGCTTAGCAAAAAAACACATTGCGTGGTAACAACGTCTTTTATTTCCGCTACGAAATGTAAAAAAATTTCCCGGTATCCCGATAAAAATTTCCCGGGAAATGAGAAGTTCAAAAACCCCAAATTTCCCGTCCGGATTTTCCGGGAGGAAACACTACTCAGAATCTGCTAAGCACATATTGAACAAAACTAAAGTTTCTAATTGCAAGAGCGAGCATGGACAAACGCGCACTAGTCTAGTGAGCCGCGTCCGCTTTAACGACGTTTTATTTATTTAGTTGCATATTTATTCTCCTATCACGAGAAAGCGATCAATGCGCTATACGAGCTCGCTTAGGAGTTGCCGGCCATCTGTCTACCTCACCAAGATGGGGGAATCCCGCTAAGTGCCTTTCATAACGGCACAACAAGTAAACTTGCCGGCTCGTTCTCCCCACAGAACCTTTAATGCTGAGCGTCAAGCACGGAATCTACGAATAGCGATTTTAAAGTCATTGGTTTTACCCGACTCGGAATTAAACCAGAGTCTGCAGCTCCTCGGGCAGATGCTTTTACCACTCGGCCATGCGAGCTGATAGACCTGTTTTGGTATGATTTTCAATTGCTTGTTGGCCATTTCAACACTGCTCTCAACCTTATCATTTCTCTCCAGTTCTTGATCTAGTCGTGGACATACCTTGACCTTAATCAGTTAATATCAAACTAGTTTACAGTGGAAAGGTTTTTATTTGTATTTTATGGCACTGCTACGAAATCCCATCGTGCAGAAATATAACAGACAGTGTACTGTTTTAATAGTACAAAAATAAAACTACTTCCATCAATAATAAATCAAACAACTAGTTGTAAGAACAAACAACAATAGTAGATGATGCATCGCTTCCAAAGCTCAATTGTTTGGCTTTTTGGTCAGTTCATTCCATATAGTCCAAATTTCATTTGAAAAAAATATCAGATTTACAGTTTTTGTGCATCGGTCTGTTTAAACGGACGAAAATTTTATGACACTGCTACAAATTTCATTTTAAAAAAATATTAGATTTATTTGTGCATCGGTCTGTTTTAACTTGCAGTTTAGCTTGAAGCAGTGAATACTGCAGATTGCTGGCAGGGATTCAAATTTGAATGATTTTTGTTATTGTTGGTGTCGTTTGGTTATTTTTTTGTGTTGAAAGCAACGAAAACGCGCCAATAAATTCGTGTTGGAGTTTCAGGGTTCGTGTACACCACTCAAAGATGAAAAAATTCTGTAAGATGCTTTTGCCAATTACACAAAAAGCGAACTTACTAGCTTGTTCTCGGTACAATCATTCATAGTCACGCTAAATATGCTTCTCACGCTAAATTCGCTTGTACTGTGACTGTATGTGCATATTTCTGAGATTGAAAAACAGATTTGAACAGATCAGAAGCAAAACTGAACGAAATACTCGGAAACAAAGACAACTATTAAGCTAGTCGAGATTTGTCCTCTGTATGACTACGCCGCTTTCTCGTATTATTATTATTATGAAGGGGCGGTGGTGCCAGAGAAACTAGGTTCAACCTTCTCAGGCACATTGTGTAGGCCATAATTTAGGCCCATTACAATTTTCACCGCTTTCACGTTTATTTAATTTACTACTGGCCGTATTCAGCAAGTCTTCAGGCCTGCTGCAAATATTTAGCCAGTAGGTTTATATTTAGTTTTCCGACCACTGATTTTATGGTGATTTTTTCTTTGCCAAAAACCTTCATTCGTAGTGCTTGGTAATAAGTGCATTCTCCAACATGGTGATTTGGAGTTTCTTTTTCCAGGTTACATTTAGGACATGTCGATGATACGTCATGTCCCATGGTGCACCTGTGTTTCTGTAAGTTGCAGTGACCCGTAAGGACTTGTAACGTTTCATTTAATCTAGGTCTTTTGAGCCTCAAAAGTTGTTGAGTTAACTGGGGCAAAGCCCACTCTACATTTTCTTTTGTTTTCAAGCAGTCCTTTCGTTCTATCCAAGATGTTCGTCATCTTTTGACGCTCCAATCCTTTATAGCTGCACGACAACTAGCATATGGGATTGAAATAAAAGGTTCAGGCCCCAAGCAGTTTAATGCTGATCCTGCTTTAGCTAAGATACCCGCCTTCTCATTACCTTGGATGCCGGTATGTCCCGGCGTCCAGGCAATAGTGACATCGTAGTCCTTAGGCCTACCCAGTATAATTCCAGTTCCAGGACCATCATAGTAGTTCCGTAAATAGCATATTTCAGTAAAGAAAACTGGAACGTTTTTGCTTGAACTTCGCGCACTCAGTTGCTTATCCTTACAGGTCAGCATCAGCAATGTGTTTGATCACAGGTAAATTTATTGCAAAGTATATTTTGTGTAATGAATGAAGAGGTGCAGATGTAAGTCTACATATATGAAATACAACTGGATAAATGGTAGGCCTTGAAGACTTACTAAATAAACGCTGTAAAAACCAATTCTACGACTAGTTTCGCGGTTTGACCGCTCGTCAGGTAGACTCAGGTTTTGAACCCAGGACCTTGTGATTGAGAGTTTTACCTCTCCAACCACTCGGTGCCCGAACAAAACAAAGCAAAAAACGAAGAAAACAAAACAAACAAGCAAAAAACGAAGAAAACAAAACAAAAAAAAAAAAGAACAAAACAAAACAAAGCAACAACTCCAACAACTCGGTGGCCGAGTGGTCGGAGAGGTAAAACTCTCAATCACAAGGTCCTCGGTTCAAAACCTGAGTCTCCTTGATGAGCAGTCAAACCGCGAAACTAGTCGTAGAATTGGTTTTTACAGCGTTTATTTAGTAAGTCTTCAAGGCCTACCATTTATCCAGTTGTATTTCATAAATTTTGTTTATTATTGTTATGAATTACCACTAACAGCAAAGAGTATTGCAAGCTGTCACTAGCAGATGTAGCATAATTGCATATAAGTTAATGTTAAAATTAATCGATGCGAGTATATCAATGCTGATTTACTGTAATACAGCCAACTAGTTCGTGGTTTACTCAAGCTACCAATATTGTATATATTCAGTAGAATAAGCAAGTCATTCCATGTCTCTAATTTTTCAAAAGTTCTGGGAGATTTTTAATGAATTCTAGCCTTGTTATAGCCTACCAATTACTGGAAGTAAATGATGTTTCTACATTACATGCATTAAATGAGCTTGCTTGATTGGTGCTTCTCAAGTAACTTCCAATAAAATGACGCGCTGTGGTACACGCTACAGCGTCTTGGAATTTGGATCCTAAAAGGCTCCCCCTATAATGGTTGCACAAGCCCCCTATTTATCTAAGACCAGCGCTGACTACGTTTTACTGTTCTCGACCTGGGTTGATTTCCTTCCCAGGTCACTGCATTTTTTGATGAAGCTTGGCGTTCAATGCCAAGCGAAACGTCAAAAATAAAATTGGAGAGTAGATTTTTTCTGTCACCGTTTTTTTACCATACCGGAAGAACAAACAGCGCAGAACTTTTGTTTTAGTTATTAAGTCAGCTGGCATACTCAGCAACGGCAAGTTTTCCTTTGCTTCATTGCATACGCCTACATGACTTTTGTTTTTTCTTGTTGAACCAATTGTCTTGGCAGGCCAAAATTTCATCCGGGATATCCGGTATGAACTCTTGACTGCCTCTGACATAATGAATTCATTAATTGGCATGATATTCAGCAGCATCACTAAAGCTCCTGTGGGGGTGCTGGGAAATGCTGAAGAAATCATAAGACACGCTAGTCTTTGTATTTTTGAAATTTTTTCGCAAGATAATTTTTATTTACTCCACCAACCCAGGATACACACGCATATGTAATGACAGGTCGTATCATTGCAGTGTATATCCATCGCATGTTAGTTGGATTCAGCCCCCACGCTCTGCCCAATATTTGTCTGCATTGCAACAACGCAACATTCGCCGTGCGAGCAATTCGTGTTATATGAGGTTTCCAAGTAAGTTTGCTATCTAGGGTTACACCTAGTAATGTTGCTTCTTTGGAAATTTCTAGTTGACGTCCGTTTAAACGCAAGGTTACAAACGCAGGCTTCGTTTTGTTAAGCTACGGCTCCACCAGTGGTAATTTCAAATTATCACCATAATTATCACTGAAACTCAGTAAGAATTTCAAAATCTTTATTGGTGGAGCAGAGCAATGAGAATTTCATCAGTAAGAAATTTAAAATTATCACCGGAAGTGCTAAAATTACCACTGAAAATTCTGACTGGGTGAAAAATTATCACTGAGTGAGAATTATAAATTGTCAGAGGTGGAGCAGTCAGTGATAATTTTATTTTCCGATTTCAGTGAGAATTATGGTGATAATTTCAGTGATAATTTATTAAAAAGTTTTGATATTTTCTCACTGAAATTCTCACTGAAAATACCACTGGAAAAAAAACCCTCTATGATGCCACAAGCAGCAATGTTACGTCATTATTAAAAATCGGGTAAGAAATAAAGGTCTAAGAACCATAGTTCCAAACAGTGTTGCCAACTGGTATATTTATATACCAGATTTCACAAATCTGGTATATTTTTTGGACCGTTTGGCAGGTGAAATTATGGTTTGGTATATGTCCTTAAATTTGGTATATTTTTATGCCTTTTGGTGGAGTTTTTTTGCGTTTGGTATATTTCAGATATTAAATATAACTGATATGTTGAAGAATACTAGAAAGCTCTTTAATTGCCGGATTACCTAATCAATCCTTTCTACGGTTTTGAGCAATGCAGTTTACATAATTGGCAACACTACTAGTGGCGATTTTTTTGCACAATGTGCCAACAGAGTTTTCTCTATCAAAGAGTTGTCCGACTCTTTCTCATTTTTGTTTCTTTATTATAATGGTTACGCTTCGATACTAATAGATCAATTGTCTCAAAGAAACGTCGCAGTGCACAAGATACAGTCGCAGCAGCAGCATACGAATGCCGCAATCCAGCAACTCTGAAAGTCTGAATCCAGTCTTGTAGCTTGCAGCAGCATTATTTTTTTTTATTTGCTTTGAAATCATAATATGAAATGCACGAATTTGTTTTTAAAAACTTAGTGCGAACCAACTAGCAATACTCTGCTACTGCGCCAAAGAAAAGTAAACTTATAACCTACCCTGATATTTCGCCACTTCTTTTCTTAGCATATTTAGCAAGGAATGCTTAACGCAGGTAGGCTAATAGACGATGGTGTAAAAGAAAGTAACAGTAGACTTTTACATAACTTTTTCGATAACGAATAAGCCTAGCATTTTCGATAACGAGTATTTTCAGCATAAAGTAACGCTACCCGAGCAGTTTTTTCTGCACAGAGTAGGTTAGTTTCAAATTTTGAGCTTTAATGTCGATTTTCTTAGTTAAAAGAAAAAAATAATTGCGCTGGATAATTTGAGATCTTTGGAAGCTTGCACAGCACACATTATTAATATTTGACGAGCGCGTCACGAAAAACTTCTGGCATGCAACAGCTTTTTTCAAAGCTATCGAGAGTATTTATGATAGAGGTTTTTCCAAATGCAAAAACCAGGGAGTCGAACCGAAGTTTTATCAACCGGTTTTACGCTAATTTGGTCGAGCCTGAACCGTATTTTTCAAAATTTCAAAGAGCGAACCGGAACTGAACCGAATAATTTGAGTACTTACGAACCTTAACCGAATCGATTAAAAAAGCGGCTCGCTCTGTGAGGTCATACGCGTCACTTTGATCGGCGTAACCGACTGACACTTTGAAGGTGGCTTATATTTAAAGAAATACAGTACTTGCACAGCACTGCAAGCTGTACATTGGCCCGTCAATGTGAAGATATGTTTCTTTATCAAAGATTAGGCCGCCAGCGTCGGAGCGTAGTAGCAATTTAATTATCTCGCATCTGGTTTTACTACTAGTATTTTATGCATTATAGTGGCCTGTCAATGCGAAGAAAAATTGCTTTGTACGTCCTATTTTTCAATTATGTTACTAGAAATTTACCATTTTTAACTGCGAACTTGAACCGGAACTTTATAAACCGGTTTGAAATATTTTTTACTGGAGCGAACCCAAACCAGAGCGTTTCAATTTATCTGAACCTTAACCAGAACTGAACCGAAATTTGAAACCGCTGTTGAATCCAAATTGAGCCTGGACCGTAAAAATTAAACGGTTCGACTCCCTGGCGAAAACAGCTTTTTCAAAGCTATTCTGATGTTCCGTACTGATAATCTATTGTTCAAAATACCAGGCTAATTTTTCATTTGCACTGGCAGTGATGGGGACGATAGGCTAAAATTTTCTGTAATAACGATAACCGATAATTTCAAAAAATTCCTGGGCGATACCGATTATAATCGGTAAATTTCAATTTCTGGAAGTGATATCGGTAATCGATAAATTCTTCCGATATATATTGCATTAAATTTTCGAAGTGTTTGACGAAGCTTTTTTGGAAGTCAAATTGCAAAAACATTTTTCTAGATTTTTAAAAAAAGAAAGCAGTTCACGAACTCTGGCGTGGCAACAAAACAAAGAGACATTTTTTTAAATTGTAACAAGACTTTATGGACACTGCGTATTTTTCCACAGCACCACTTCACTAATTTTGAACACAGCAGTGTGCATGAAGAATCGTTTATCTCGATAATTTATCGGCGAAAACAAAATGTACTACAATAGCGATATCGGTAATCAACAAATCAAAACTGTATTACCGATAAATGCCCATCTCTGTGCACTGAAGGTAAAGCGAGTCTACTGTTAAGATTTTAACATTCGTTTCATATGAATAAACATTCGTTCGTTTTCCGATTACCGCAACAATTTTTAAGAGACATTAGCAATTACTTTAAATCGCTTAATTATGTAGCGGTCGGAAGGTCACGACTTTATTGACAAAAAGTCCCCGTGGGGACGTTTGAGTGACATTTTTTAACTGCAAATAAATATACCGTGAGCATTTCCAGTTTTTTCGTTTTGGTGCAGAAGAGTTTCATCACAAAATAAAGTCCAAAAAAATCAAGCCTTCATTATACTCGCGGTATTCCGCCAAAGCGTGTAACAAGTAGCGCGGCCTATTTACGCCGCTGAGCGCCCAGGCAACTCAGCTTCGAAGTTCGAAGAAAACAGTCGCGGTGACGAGTCCCTGGCGATACTGTGTCCGATTTGATCGGCCCAGGGCGCGAATCCCAGACCTCACGCATCGATAGCGATGTCGTTACAACTACAGTAACTCCAACGAACTAAAAAGCGTTTGGCCTAATGTATTGTCCAACCAGTTGGACAAAAAATTCAATTCAGTAAAACTTGTGCGATAGTTCCGCTACTTTCCCTGCTTTTAATGAGATCCATAAGATTTAATGACTATTTTGACAGCTAAGGTCTAATAAAAAATCAAAAAATAATTAATGTAAAATATTTTGCGTTCAGAAAAATGTCGAATTTAATTTGGATTAAATTCCTGAAAATATTACTCCAAAAGTTTTAATGATAGAAATCAATTTCGATTTGAAACGACATTTAGACTGGAACTCTAGTCTATCACTAAATGCAGTTTGTGTCCAACAAAGGGTGTCTTAGTAACCCATGCTAATGTACAGTTATATTGACTACCTAATCACTGAAACTATCCTTCCCGTTATGTAAATTAGTTTTTGCTAACTAGGCAACATAATCACTGAAAATTCTCTTGCAAATGTCTGTACAACTATCCTTCGCTTAATTGAAATCAGTTTTAGCTAATTCGTTAGCTTAACTCCGGCGTTTGAAGGCTTTAGTCACTTTTCACAATGCAATCTGATTGTAGTCTGCTGAAATCGATCTATAAGTACTCATGCGTAAAAACGAAATCACGTGATAGAGTCGGACAACACTAATAAAGAAAGCTCTGGTGCCAATGAGACAAAAGCTCTAGAATTTTCTTTTTTTGAAGCAATATGTTATATGTGAATTGTGAAGAATGGACTGGCTAGTTTGTAGTTTTGAGTGTTAAGTTGTAGCGTTGTAGGGTTTGGCATTTGGATTAAGGCTTGGTGTTCACATTATATTATCAGCAGGCTAATTTGCTATGATTGGGGTTTGGGTTGAATGTTAAGGATCAGAATTTGGGATGTTTAAGGGGTACTGGACTACCGGTACCGGTATTAGGCCTACTGGGATTACGTATCGGTATTTATGTATTTAGCATATACAACTGATTTATGTTCAGTATAAAAATACTTCTGTTGGGAAATTGAGCAAGAAATTAATTATGTCATTCAAAAATGCAACACTTACTTTTCATTTTTACAGATAAACCGATGATTTTTTTTCAAAATTTTGGTATATATTTGGCATATTTTTGATAACATATTTTGGTATATATTTGGTATATAATTTGGAACATTTTGGTATATTTTACTCGGCAAAACCTGGCAACCCTGGTTCCAAAGTGGTCTTTTTGACTTTCTGCAAGGTATAGTTTGGATGTGTCACTGAAGTACTCTCCATGATAATGGGTAAAACAAACCAATGCGTGTTGCAGCAAGATGAAAAGTTGGCTGAAGAGGTAAGGAAATACCCTTGCCTCTATGACAAGGCAGAGGCTGGCTACAAAGATAAATTGCGTTAAGTAAATGCCTGGGCTAAAATAGATGAAACTCTTGACAAGCAGCCGGGAAGTTCCAGCCACGATTGGGAGGTTTTGCTAAATAGGTACAGCAGAAAACGGATGAACGTGAAAACCTCAAGCAAGTCTGGAGTTGGCTCAGATCAAGGTTTAAAAGCTCAAAAATGCTTGGATGACTACAAATTTTTACAGTGGTATGACTCGTATATTCGCCAAAAACTCACCAAAACAAATGTAATGGCTGGAAGTTCAAACAGCATCAGTGTGGACCCGCGCTCGCAGTGTGAACCAGATTGCAGTGAGAAACGCTCCTTATCCGCAGAAAATGCAAGTTCAAGTGAGGTTAGCCCCGAAGTTTCGATCATGTCCGGCACGGAGAGTAGGGTACAATTAGCGAATAATCAGGACGAGAAAAAAAAGTTTGCGAAAAACGTCGGACCCAAGACAAAGTGATGAATGAAGTAGCAGCTTTTCTCAAATTTAAGAGGAGCAAAGCAACAAGAAACAGCGATAGTGCAGAGGATGTTTTTGGGAAATGGATCGCTGAGGAATTAAAGCTATTTCCGGATCAAATGCAGGTGGAAATTAGACACGAAATTTCTGACCTAATCTATAGATACAGAAGAATAAGTTCAACGGCTTCTCAAGAGCAGCCTCAAAGCTCTGGGAGTTCAGGGCTATCGTTTAATATGCCTTCACCCTTCATCGCTCATCAAGAGCCACCGGAACAAACATTTTATAACCTGTGATTGTGATTTTTTTTTATTGAAAAATAAAACAGGTGGACGAAAACTTATGCGACACCTGCGTTGTCATACTTGCCAATCGTAAAATTCGCTTAAAATAAACAGGTTACTAGTTACGAGTGTAAAACCACAAACACATGTATACATAGGCTAAGGCTTAAGCGCTAATTAGGAAGAAAGGCAAGAAAAGAATGAATCGGAGTGTCCGAGTCCGAACTCTTTAGGCACCTCTTGCCTTGTTTTAAGGTGTTTTTGTGACGGTTTTTCCTACCCTCCCACCCTTATGCCAGTATTCTCAGGGTTTCTAGTGACTCTTTCCCCTCCTTGGACGTCGCATGATATTCGAAGTTTCGAATATTCTCAACTAGTACATGAGTTAAGCATGTTCAATCTTTCTTGCCCAGCCCGCAACGTAGAGGGGACATAGGCAGCTGCCCACAGCTGTAAAAATGCCCCCTCCCCCCCCTTAAAAAAATTGAATTTTTTATCGTACGGAGCTTTTAAACGGATTTCTCCCCTTTAAACAGTTTTCTGCCTCTAATAAGCAAATACACCTAGTTGCGGGTCAGTTCGTGTCGAATTAGCAAACAATTTTTAGTTAGTTTTTAGTTTTATGGCATATTTATCCTCCTGTCATGAGAAAGCGATCAAAGCGCTCTAACGAGCTCGCTTAGGAGTTGCCGGCCATCTGTCTACCACACTAAGATGGGGGAATCCTGCTAAGTGCCTTTCCCAACGACACAACAAGTAAACTCGCCGGCTTGTTCTTCACACCGTCTCTTTAATGCTGAGTATCAAGCAGGGAAGCTGTGAATACCAATTTTAAAGTCATTGGTATGACCCGACTCGACCACCTGAGCTGCTGTAAGCTTATCGTAATTTATGAATCACTCACACCATTTTCAGAAAGCAAATTTTTAAGGTACGAAGCGCACACATAGCAACAACAAAACAAACCATTCCACAGTAATATTACGCGGTAGTCTAAAACCAATTAGTCACAACCTGAAGACGTATATATTACATGCGACTGTTAACATGTGGTTTATTCTTGGTGGTATTGCCAACCAGTTTGAAAATGTACGCTAGCCTTAAAATAGGCTATCAAATGGAGGCGTTACGGCAAAAGTTTCTGCACTGTCACCCAACGTTTTACACAGCCACGACGTTACAGAGTTTAGGTTCGACGTACATAATCAACTTGCCAGTTCAACGAACCAGTATCATTATTGACATATTCCATCAGGCAATCTCGCATGTGTAGAGCATTTTCACTGCGGCGTGATTCTCTGAGTGTTAGCACTGGCACAACCCCATCACTGCCTGCTGAACTGCTAACACCAATTTCTCTACGCCAGTGTCCAGAATGATTTCTCCACTGGAATTTTCACTATCAAGGAACCCACAAGGGCAATAACTTGCGTTGTAGGTTTGCCTCAAGTAGTTATGCAAAGCAATGGTAGCCATGACAATCGTTTCGACATTTTCTACTTTGGCTTGAATTGGGGTATTGAAGATTCTCCAACGAGCAACCAAGATAGCAAAGGCGTTTTCTATAACGCGGAGACACCGAGAATGTCGATAGTTGTAAACGGACTTCTTTTCATTTAGTTGTGAGCCTGGATAGGGTCGCATTAAATAAGTTTTCAAGGGAAAGATCTCGTCACCAACAAGAAAATATGGCAGTGGGTCGTAGGCGCAATCCTCGAGAGTACTCGCACAAGGAAGGTTTAAATTTTCCTGAGCTAATTGCCTCCCCATTTTACTTTTCAGCAGCACGCCATTGTCATTATTGCTGCCATATTGACCCAAATCGTACATTAGAAAAAATAGTTGGCATCACAGACAGCCAACAAAACCATGCTGAAAAAAGCTTTGTAATTACGATACAAGCTGCCTGTTTTGTTTGCGCAACGTATGCGGATATGTTTGCCGTCCAGTGCTCCAATTACATGAGGAAGGTCTCACTTTTCCTGAAAATGTTTCGAAACAACAAGCCATCCTTCCGCCGAAGTTGGCATGCTTACATACTCAGGGGCTAGAGCGTCGCTGATAGCCTTGCAGGCAGGGGCATGCGAAGTCATTTTTTCAAGAGGGGGCCAATGTTTTGATAACATGGCGGCTGGGGAGCCGCGTCCCCCAGACTACCCCCTCATGTTTTGCAAACACTATGGCGTTCTTTACGGTGCATAAAACTGCATGATCTTGGATTGAAATTAATCTCTTACAAACTTCAGAAGGTGATAATTTTGAAAAGGATAACAGCACGATCTTACGAACCAACCTGAGTCTTTTTTGTCTTTTGGTGAAATGAAATCTCAACTTAGCTCTATAGCTGCGCTCTCACACATGTATAATCTAACCATATGAAGTTCATTTTTTACAAGTTACTCATAAATTTTTGCTTGCACTAAAACCAAATGCTGTTGGAGCTACAATATATTCAAAATACTCCACCCTCCCAACAAAAATCAATCAGCGTGTAACTTCTGCAAATCGTTGACGCAAACTATACGCCTATTCGCTGTCACTCGTATATCCGTTATTCAGTCAGCAAAAAGCTCCAAAAACTTTTCTACGTTCAGCCGTTAAGGATATGAATTTTACACACAAATCTTTGACAACAACGATATCCAAAATGTTTTTGTGGATATGGCAAAGCGCGAGGTTGGAAAGTCGCTTTTGGCTCATTGAGTTGCGTAGCCACGTTTTGATGCGCCGCAAAACGCTGAAAGACCGCTTTACCGAAGCAACAGAAGGTGGTAAGGTAAGCAAATATCGGAGAAGCGTGTTAATTTCTGGAAAAAGTGAAACATGCGAGTGAGGACTTCATTACACTGATTACGTCCCCGAGTGTTTCAACATCTTCTGGATTCACAGACGACTGCTTCACAACGTTTTTCATGAATTTTAGTTCGGTCAGAAGTTCATCTAACTTTACGTCCACAAAATATATTTTAAAATCATCAGTGGTTTGTTCAGGAAAATCGGATATGCGGCTTTCCGTTTTACAAGCTTCAACTAAAAGGCCTTCGATAGAGCTTGTGGCTCGCAAAGCATTTTCGTTAAACCTTCTATTCAGGGCTTCCACAATTCTGTCAATAACGGAGAAATATGCAGCTTTGGCAGAATCTGCGAACGAAGTTTGTGTTGCCGTATTCGGGCATTCGTCGAACCGGCAGGGGATGGTTTTCCGCCGCACTATTTTGGGAGAGCTAAGATTGTACTTCTCCTTCAATGCATCCGCCTCGTTATACAGGGTTTCAAAATTTGTTTGGCACCTCATGCTTCCGAGTTGCTCGCGGAAAATAGAAATAGCTTGATAAGCTGCATTGATCGAATTATTTGGATTCTGAAGTCTGGTAGCCAAATGTTCACATACTTGAAATACATCACGAGCAATGCACAAGCTCAATACGGTTTCAAATTTTTGCAGTTTCTTCAATAATCCTTCTGCCATCGCACGAGCATCTACAGAATAAGAGCTGTCATTCGCAATTTTCTGAAAAACAGTCAAAAGGGCCGGGAGATTTTTTAGGATGGAATTGATTCCATTAACGCGGACTGCCCATCTTATCGGACAAATAGTAGCGAGGTTTGAAAAGGATTGAGGCATATTTTCGTTTCCTTCCATTACCACGGAATTTTGAATGTCGGCACACACGTTTATATTCCTGAAGTCGTTTGTGCGACTCTTTGACAAAGTTAGCTGTTTTCCGAGCTAATTCCAATGCATCACGCACCAAGCGCTCTTCTCGGGCAACTTCCTGCAACACAAGATCTAGTCTGTGATTGGCACAGTGGAAATAGTGTGCAAAAGGATATTCTCGTCTTAAGAGGGTTTGAGCTCCTTGCAAAGCTCCGCTCATATTGGAAGCTCCGTCAAATCCCAGGCCACGACATTTCTTAAAATCAATACCAAGTTGGAAAGTGATATTTTTAAGAGAAGTCGCAATGGTTTGGCCATCAGTAGCATTAAGTGAAACAAAACCAGCAAAAATGTCGTATGCTTGAAATTGGTCATTAACAACACGAAACACAACTGAAAGCTGTTCTTGCGTAGTGACATCTTGGGTTCCATCCGCTAAGCAACTGTAAAATTCTTTGTTCTTAACTGTAGCGACTACTTTTTCCAGCACTGCGTTCCCCAACAAATCAACGATTTCATTTTGAATGTGATTCGACAACCAGTTGTCCCTGCGCTTCAGCCACTGCTTGAGCTCCGGTATATCACCGCTCCTAAGCTTCAATAATTAAATAAAGTTTCCTTCATCCTTAGTATGGCCTTGCATTGCCAGTCCTTGCCGCGCCAAATACTTGACAGTTTCGAATATCACAAGCAATGCTTTGCGACTCTCCGCCTGCTGCTGCTGTACGGCAGAAGATATTGCAACGGCAATGGATGGTCTTTCAATGTTCCTAAGAGCATTCGATGCACTTTTATGCTGATCAGTATTTTCATGCTTGCTAAAAGCGTTAGGACATTTTTTCCAGTTATTGAACCCTTCTAGAAAGGCTTTTTCAATTCTTTGGGCAGGAAAAAATAAATTACGTTTCATAGCTTGATTACATACATAACAGGTGACGAAATTGTGAAGATTTGATGCACTCTTAGAAGTATAGTGCAGCCATTTAAACGAATCAAACCATGCTGGAAGAAAAGATCTCTGTCTATTGCCATAAACCTTGAGTGGAAAATCAAAAAAACGTGGTTGAAAAAGTTCTTGGGGTAAGGTAAGGTTGCTTGCACTCTGATGGCTTGATGATGGTGTTGAAGCGTCCAAAGCAGATTTTGCGGCTGCTGAAGAGAGAACACGGGGCGATAGAACTTCACCATCACGAATAATTGTTGATGACAGCTGAGTTGTTTCCATCTCAGAACTACCGGTTGTTGACTGTGTCAGAGATGCAGTTTCGTCTTCATTGCGGGGGCTAGCAGTTACGTCTGAATGATCTGGTGTTACGCTTGAATTCGGCTTGGCTACGATCTCTCTGACTTGCGATTGCGTATTCTCCCCTGTATCAACTGAAGTACAAGATAATGCTGGCATAGTGTCAACTGAACTTGTTGATAACGAATCACCAGTATTCTTACTGCTTGCAAACATTTCTGCAATGTTTCTGTACCGATTTTTCGTTGAAATACGACTTGCCGTGTCTTTTCTTGCTTTAGCCACTCTTTTGTACATGATCAATAAGGTCTAGGTCCTACTGCTATACCGGTAATATATTGATTGAGTGTATGGTGCAATACAATAGCTAGGCTACATCCTACAAGATAAAACAGAATAACGACAAAATCTAGAAATGAACTGTTCGCTCGAACTTCCAATGAAAAAATATACCAGAACCGTAAGCACAGGCCTAAGCTTTCTAAGAGATATAACAACTTTGACCAGTAGGCTAACCTTTTATGGCTTATACTCTCTTCAATACCTTTAACTTTGACTAGGTCTATTTGGTGGATAGGCCATTAGGTCTACAGGACAGGTAATCATTTAGATCAGAATGTTCTAGTAATCGATAGACTAAAATTCTAACTTACTTCAGCCCACTTCTCGCAATTCTCTGCATCACGATTATAATGCTTGAAGACCTCAGCAAACAACATTCCTAAAGAATTTTTTCTGTGACGTAACAATGCATGTGTAACAGTGTAACTGAAATAAGGTTTCGGGAGTCTAAGCATAGGCCTAGGTTCAAAGTTTGGAACTATAAAATACACGCGAGTGACGCGATACCAATAGAAAAATTAGCTCGATCGATCATGCGGTGTCTAAACTTTTAGTGTCAATAATAAATATGGTAGGGGGCCAAGACTATTGCTGGCCCCCCCTACAAAAATTCAGGGGGGGCCATGGCCTCCCCGGCCCCCCCCACTTCGCAGGCCACTGCTTGCAGGTTTCTGGAATAATTTTGGAGATGGTTTGCCGTCCTATTCTGTACTGTAAGCTCAGAGAAATCTGAGACTCTCCAGTAGCCAGATGGCGAAGCGTCAGGGAAAGTCTTTGGTCAGGTAGGAATGGCTCTCGATAGTTGGTTGTTTTATTTTTTTTTGTTATTTTAGGGGCGATTAGGGTAAGCAAATGTTTAAAACGGCGAGGACTCATTCGCATGTAACGAAAATACATCTCGTGGTCCTACATAGACAATTCCTTGATAAGGTTGTAACAGCTTTTCTCTTTATTAGCGAATGCACTCCTGACCCACATTTTGTGCTTTCTTTTTCTTTTGGTAAGAGCAAAAGCCATTACCGCTAGACATTCGTCCTCGCTATTTGAAGTACCAACGTCACCCTGCATGCTAAATTTCAAATAGACCTCTTCTATTTTGCCTACTGCAGGGGCCTCCTCACCAGTACTGCAATTGTTACATCATCATAATCAATGATAAGATGCTTCTGTCTCCACCAGTGATAATTTTTAAATTGTCGTTTTCAGTGATAATTTTTTCAGTGAGAATTAATTTGGCCCAAAATTGTCACTTTTCTCACTGGTGGAGCAGACCCTTCAGGAAAAAACATTTGCGCTGCTCCACCAGTGAGAATTTTTGATAAATTTAATTATCACTGAAGAAATTATCACTGAAATCGATAATTTAAAATTACCACTGGTGGAGCCGTAGCTTTAGTAAACAGAACTATTTCAGTCTTTTTACTGCTGAATTGCAGCTCTTGGTTGAGAGCCCAATTGCTTGCAATATTTCGCGCTTTTTGGGCCCTACCTTTGATCCACAGCATGTTGGTGCCAGTGACCAAAATTGCTATATCATCGGCATAGGCTTGTACATAAAAACCCTCAAGCCGCGTCTACACTGTGCGAGAAGTTCTAGCTTACTAGCTTGGCTTACGTGCTTGAAAAGCGCGAACTGTCTATACCAGAGGTGGGCAAAATACGGCCCGCAAGATGATTTTATGCGGCCCGCCGGCATGCAGTTACAAAAAAATGAATAGGTCAGGGATGGGCAACCCCAGGCACGCGAACGAGTCAACAGAAAAACAGCAGCAGAAGTCTCACTGACCAACATATGATCCTCTTATTTTTTTTTCTTCGTAAGACATCTAGACCTTTTTTTATTCTCCACCGACATTTTCAGGGGAAAACATTACATCTGAGGACGTGAAGACCTTTTTTTTTTTTTTTGCTCTTCACTTGATTTCGGGCGGTAATTTGGACGACGAAAATTGTGGCCCCTTCAAATTACTGGGCACGCTTCTGTTCGTCTAATAATTCGGCCCGGGAAGGACTTGGTCTTCCCACATGTGGCCCGTCGGCTGAAATAATTGCCCACCCCGGGTCTACACTATCCCTTTTGCAATCGTCGCGACGGCTTACCAAGCGACGTGGTACGCTTCAATGCTTTACTCTCGTGACAAAACCATGGCAACGCAATTGAGCGAAATTTGATATTTTTTTTTTGTTATGGGTCAGGCGCGAAATAGAAGGACAAGCTAAGTGTGCTCAAGCTAGGTACTCGGGTTGCATCTGTTTATTTTTTTAATCTTAAAATTCATTTTGAGTTTGAAAATCTCAATCCAAGCTCATCAAAAACTTGAATAATTGATTAGCGGTACAGAACTGGAGTATGGCTTTGAAAATAGGTGTTTTCGCATTGGGCTTCAAGAGCCATTCTCTCCAGGGTTGCCAGATTATTGTTACTTCAAGTAGCCAATTCCATTTAAAAGTAGCCCAAAATTTTTATTAACCACGAAGTTCAGGAAAACAGCATAATTTTTAGTAACATTTAACATTTTTGCAAATCATGCAGGTAAATTGTAAGTCAAGCTTTTTAAAAGGCATTCAAATGTTTTCAATCTTGTTATTTGTCGTGAAAACAAAAATTCATGCAAAGTCAATTAATTCTAGTTTAGCCACGTGACTACAATTTGGCTCAAAAAACTTGAAATGTTGAATTTTTTTCTTGCAGCTGCCGCTCTCACAGCTGCTTTATGCTATGGGGCACCGTGTGTAAAGCTACGCAATATAAAATTTTGCATCATTTTTTTGGTTAATTTTGGTTAAATTACATGCAATATCATACATTTTTGCAATTTATGTATGTTGCTGCAATATGTGTTAAATTGTTGCAATTTATGTATGTTGCTGCAATTTGTGTAAATTGTTGCAATTTATCTATATTGCAAAACAACCTTTAAATCGGCTTTTAATTGCCATGGTGATATGTTAACTAAAACAGTCAGTGTTGCCCTTTCCCTTTTTCCTTGAACTCATGTAGTGTACTGGCCTGAGGCGCTGTTGTACTGACTGTGCAGTGTGCGCTTATTGGTTTGGCTGAAACATTTAAGCTACTGGTTAAATGAATCATTTAAGCTACTGGTTAAATGAATCATTTAAGCTACAACTGTTAAGCTACTGGTACCTGTATCCTTTGGGATACCAGCAGCTAGACTAGACTACCGGCATAGGGGTAACAACAAGTATCAGCTCCCAGGTCCAGTTGGGTTAGGTTAGGATTAGGTTCAGGTAGGGTTAAATTTAGTTAGGGTTCGTTCAGTTACAAAATATCGGTAGACTAGTTTGACATTTTTAATTTTACAGTTTACCGTATGTAACTGGCTACTGGTGTATCGGTGTGCTGATCTGCTGATGTCAGGATGTAGCCTACCTGCTTTCTGTGGACAGATCACAGAAGTTACTGTAATCTGACATGTTTCAGCCATACAGCATCAGCGCACACTGCACAGTCAGTACAACAGCGCCTCAGGCCAGTACACTACATGAGTTCAAGGAAAAAGGGAAAGGGCAACACTGATTGTTTTAGTTAGCATATCACCAAGGCAATTAAAAGCCGATTTAAAGGTTGTTTTGCAATATAGATAAATTGCAACAATTTACACAAATTGCAGCAATATACATAAATTGCAACAATTTAACACATATTGCAGCAATATAGATGAATTGCAGCAATATATGATATTGCATGTAATTTAACCAAAATTAACCAAAAAAATGATGCAAAATTTTATATTGCGTAGCTTTACACACGGCGCCCCATATTATCCTCAGATGTACTTGTATGCTTTAGTAGATCTGATTTGTGAGCTCTTAAATCAACTTTACACATGATACGAAGTGCTTTTTTCCTTTCATTTTTGCTATCCAGTTTTTAAATTGTGGTCGTAGATCCTTCTTAGATTCCAGGAGGGTCCGATAGCATGCTCCCCCGGAAAATTTTTGAAAATTTGCATTTTGTAATGGCCATTTTAGTGCTTTTTAGACAATTTTTAAGAAAAGATTGTCATATTTTTGGCCCCTAACTTTGAATGCTTCACCAATTGTGCATTTTGCTCGCAGAGTTTCGATTATGCGTGCTTAAGACGACTAAGGCATATTGCTACGTAGAAGTTCGAAATTATGGAAAAATTTTATTCATCCAAAACATTGTTGAAAATGGCTGGTGAGGAGGGGATGCATACGCAGCATACGCCACATCTTCCTTGGATCCGCCACTGGTTGTATAATAACAAAAGATGGCCTCAAATTTAAGAAAGATGTTTTAAACTAAAAATACCGAAGGCAGTTAAGGCACGATTGTCGTAAGGAAGTCAAAGGAATGCTTTCTTGTGGAACTGGTAAAACGATATTTAAATGTTAGCAATTTAGTTTTTTTTTTTTGAGCTACGCAGATCATTTTTGCTTGAAATCGTTTAGTCTTTTTTCTGCGGAAGGTCTGAGGGGCCGAGGGCAGCTGCGTGGACAGGAGCGGCACTGTCTAGCTAATATATTTGCGTCACTGCTTCATAAGCATAACGGCAAAAAAAAAATTCAGGAAACAACACTACGTAACTTTTGTTATTATGACAATTGCAAAACCAGATTATCAATGACAAAGTATGGAGCACTTCGAAATGGCTCAGGTCTTATCTTGTAGCACTTCGAAATAAATATCAGAAAAAGAAGTAAGTATGACGTCATTTGAAGCTCAACGGAGGTGGGGGTTGCAACACACCCAGTGGCTACGCCACTGGGAGTAGCAATGAGAAACTGATCAAAGCAAAAGATTGTGTAACTGGGTACCGGTAGCCTATGCAGCACACTGTTTACTGATGCAAGCTTCAGATAAAACAGCAGTTTTAGTATTAATCTAGTCTAAGTTTAATCTGTTAAATACAGAATATTTCAAAGTGTGTTTTTCTTTAATTTGCTCAAATCAACTAGTGCCACAGCATAAACAAAAAAAATAAATAAAAGATTCACTATTACACTAACTTTGCAAAATTTGCTACCCATAAAAAAACTTATTGTATTACAACGGACTGAAAAGTCCCCTATCATCATTACGGTGTAACAATTATGGTCTACCGGTGCACTTTAATATCGTATAATAACCAAGAATTATTTCTAGTCATCTAATGCGCTGGTAAGAGTAGGCTGACTGGCTCAAAAACCTCACGTGACCACAGCTGTTTGCAAAAAAGCATCCAATTATCCCGTCCCATCGTCACCTAATAACGAACTAGTGGTACGAACACCTCATACGCAGTGTTGCAAAATCAAACACTTCTCTTACCATTCATCGCAGTTTTCTTTTAAAATATACTTTTTTAAAAGTAGCCAATAATTAAAAAAATCGCCAAAAGTTGCTCGCAAGTAGCCCAAAAAGTCGCAAGTCGCCAATCTAAAACTTCAGTCGCCGATCACGATTAAAAGTAGCCCAATTTGGCAACTCTGATTCTCTCATAACTCTTTCAGTAGCTTTGAAAAAAGCTGTTTAATCCTAGAAGCTTTTCGTGACGCACTCTTCAGTGGGTAATCGCGTCAATGAAAGAACTGAGAAACAAGATCAGATTTTAATCACACCATTCGGACGTCGACGAATCGAGGACAAAGCGAGGCGACGACGAAGCAAAATTGGCCAATCATCGAAGAGATAATAGCGTGCGACTTCTCATTGGACAAGTCGCGACAAGGCTTTACTCTCGTGACAAAACCATGGCAACGCAGTTGAGCGAAATTTGATATTTTTTTGTTACGGATCAGGCGCGAAATAGAAGGACAAGCTAAGTGTGCAGAAGCTAGGTACTCGGGTTGCATCTGTTTATTTTTTTAATTTTTAAACCAACTACAAAGTAGTTGAAAACAGCACTAGAAAGTACAAAATATTTGTAAATCAACTACAAGACTTTTAAGGTAATTTCAAACCAACTACAACCCCCTGACCCCAACTCCCCCCACCCCAACCTCAAATCCCGACCCCAACTCCAAAGCCCCCGACTCCAACCCCAATTACCCAACCCCGATCCCCCTGACTGCACTCCCCCAACTCCAACCACCCCGACCCCAACTCCAACCCCCAACGCCCCCGACCCCAAACCCTCGACTTCAACCCCGACCCCAATTCCAACCTCTCTGACCCCACCCCCCTGACTCTAACCCCTCAAACCCTCACCACATCTTCATTCAAACAAGCCTTGACGAAGCGACTAGCCTAATGAATAACAATGATACTGGTAGTCCACGGCTAAACATGTTGGTAGACTATCTGGTACACCGGATAGTGTACCGATATACCATACATGGTAGGCTATAAATTACTGTAAACTGTATTACACTGCTACACATAGTCAAATGCACATTATGAACTACAATACTAAAAATACAAAGTCTTTCCTAATTGTGAAAAATCTTGAATAAGACATGCCAATGCTCTACTGTGCTCAGTGCTCCAGGTCTAGTCTAGGCTAAGCTTTTTGATGCCTCATCAGCTAAAAAAAATTACACAGATCGCTTTACTTAAATTTTCTTTAGGGCTGTACAGTGGCGACGTCATAATGCTCATTGTTTGGTTCCAAACAAACTGGAACCTAGCTCTTAAGACTGGCAAAACACATTTAGATAAAACTTGCTTCCACTAAACTCGTTATATCTGTCGAATTACGATGCGTGCGCCGATTTCCTTCTAGATTAGGATGGTTCAATGTTTTGTTCCGGACTGCAACCACCGAAGTGAGTCCTCGAATTGCAAATTTTATCGGTTTCCGACAAATGAAATACTTGCATCCAGGTGGGAGAAATTTTGCAGGTACGTGTATCAAACAATGTAGAATGCCTAGGTTATCTATATGCTAAGCTTATTGCTAAGCAGTACCGGATTTCGGATACTGTGAGCGTAAAGCTTAAATCACTGATGGGCCTATTTTTACTTGTGTAAAAACTTTTTAAAAGATCTATTTTGGGTTGCGATGGATAGTAAAGTTATTTCAATTTGTCTTTGCAAAGCGCATTCGAACAACTTTTTTATTTTTTGTAGGACGAATTTTCATGGCCTAAAAAGCTTCAACTTGTTCAATTTTAAGAATAATCTAGCCCTGATGTTAAGGCAAGATAATTACTCTTGTTCGGATAACGACTCATTGATAGTAGGGGAAAGTGAGGACCTTTGAGCCACTTTTTGTACAATCGTTTCTACATTGAGTTTTGAACGAGCTATAAAGTTGGAATTTTAAAGGAATATGCTCTTTTGCACTCCGATGATACCATGTGTTGGTTGAAGTGATAACTTTAACACGTTGACTGATATTGATCCTCAAATGGATGTGGCTCAAGGGTCCACACAGAAAAAAAAGTAAGAACCCTTGAGCCACTACACTTGCTCCCATAAACCACAATAAAGATGAAGCATAAAACGTCGTTTACTCGCTGTTTGCACGAATTTAGTCAAAATTACTGTAAAAGAATAAAAACACATTAGTGATTCTACGATCAAATTTGGACTAAAAAAAAAAATTAAAAAATATCCAGCTTGATCTTTTAGTGATGAACATTAGCCCAGATGTAGACCTATTTGGCTGCAAAAAAATGATGTCTGGTGTCACACGATTCACTGAACTTGTTGAAGGCCCAGGTGTAACAGGTGCTGAAGACGCAGACGCAAAAACAACTAAATATTTATCTTGCAAGGACTCATGAGCCATGGCTCAAAGGTCGACACTTTTGGTGGCTCATGGCTTCACACTGCAACCTGTCTGTATAAAATTTCATTCTTTTCAATATGGTTACAGAAAAATTTGATCTCAGTGGTTAGATATATATCCTAATATAACTCATTACTACTGCTAAATGCACAAGAATTTACCAATGTTACTTTATGCTCAAAGATCGACAAATTTATACCCCTAAAAGTTACTTTTTTGTAGCAAAAACAAACCAACCAACGCAACTCCTCCAAACGTGTTTACTTCTCACTTATCGTTTCTGATCATGCGTAACCAACCTAGTGTTGCCAAACAAAGTTGATAAAAAATCTAAAACACTTTTCTACGGAAAGCTGGAGGGGGTGGTTCATGGGACCAACATGATCATGGGTCCGCACTTTCCCCTAATTGACTTGAATTTAAATGTCTGTTTAAAAACTAACCATATATCGGGATGATGGATTAATGACTTGCATTATGTGAAAGTTACGACTTGTAAACATTTTTTTGAAAAGTTTCGACTAGGCTTCCTGCATGTAGCTTTGTAAACAACGATTTTAGTGCAATGCTGCTCAGTATTTGCGAAGAATTTTTGATTCTTTATAGGCGACAAGACAAACAAATCACAAGCAGCTCTAGAATTTGCAGCTGCCATTTTAAGGATGGTTTAAAAGACAATGGACCCACAATGTACCGGAGAAATTCGAAGAAAGTATTTCAATATGCGGATCCGGAACCTCCGAGAAAGCAAGCAAAAAAAAAGTCTGCGTCTTCTCTTGACCAATCGTTGTCTGCTTGCTGTTCTTACGAAAGCCCATCCTCCGTCGCTTTGCAAGTCGAGGTTGATATTTTAAAATCGCAAGTGTCGAAGCTAGAAAGCCAGCTGAGAAACGCACCAAAGCATTTTCGCTTGATGCCATCAAAGATGACAGCAGTTTACTTCAGCACTATACGGGTTTGCCATCTCTGGCTGTTTTCGATCTGTTGCTACAGTTGTGTAGCCGTTTTGATTTTTCGTATTATTGTGGTTGGAATGTTTCCTCGATTTCACTGCAAGATCAACTTTTTCTCACGCTATTGAAATTGCGTTGCAATTTCAGTCATAAAGATCTAGGTGTTCGCTTTTCTGTGTGTCCCAGTACTATATCCAACGTGACTATTACATGGATTAATGTCCTTCATGAAGTTTTGTACGCCGGTTTTTTAAAAGACAAAATACCTTCTGTTAGCAAGAACAGGATGTGTCTTCCAACCTGTTTCTCAAATTTTAGTAACTGCAGAATCATTCTTGATTGTACGGAGATACAGTGTGAAGTTCCGAGTAATATGGAATCCCAGAGTGCAACTTTTTCTCATTACAAACAGCGTCATACTTTCAAAGGTCTAATCGGAGTTGCCCCAAACGGTGTTATAACTTATGCGAGTGGTTTATATCCGGGATCGACCAGTGACAAAGCAATTGTTAGGCATTGCGGCATTCTCAACCTCATGGAACCTGGTGACCTTATTATTGCCGATAAAGGCTTTTTAATACAAAGTATTTTGCCACCAAACGTTTATTTGAATTTGCCTCCATTTTTGACGAATTCCCAGTTCACCAAATCACAGGCTGAACTTACTGTTAGAATTGCCAGGTCAAGAATTCATGTCGAGCGAGCCATTCAACGAGTGAAAAGCTATGCTGTGTTGAATTTGATTCCACACAACTATCGATGTATGGCAACGAAATTATTTCAAGTTATAGCATGTTTGGTGAATTTGCAAAAACCGATTATTCGTGAAGTAGAAAATGAATTGTAAAGTTTTGTTTGTACATTTAGTTTCTGTTGTATATTTTAGCTTATTGGCTCCTATCATCGTATTCGTTTCCTTTGTTGTGATGTTATTAGGCCTCTAGTTGTCGATACTGGAGCATGTGTATTTCTACATATGCGAGAAAGCCAAGTAAATACCCTGGAATGAATTACGATTGCATTGAAAACACAGATTAGTAGGCAAAGCAGCTACAACTGCAAACGTCAATATAACACAACTCACACAAGTATGTACAGTATGTGAATGCAGCAACAGTAAACACATAAAAGTTGGCAACAAAACATCCCATTTTTAATTTCTACTCATCAACACCACCTTGCATGTACTTAGGCATATATATGGTCTTAAAGAAATTAAATAAAATTGGAATATTGTTCGGCCAAGATTCATCCTTGTAGATGGGAATAACGTACATCGACTTGGGGCACCATACAACCAAATCACACACCTTTCTATCAGTAAGATGTAAATTGCCTTGTACCTGGTGGTAATAATTAAAACCACACACACTTGACATATTTAGTTCAAGCAAATTGGTGTTGCCGGTTCTTTTGAGGAAGCAGTTTGAGTCAGTATCAACCAATTCAAGCAGATGCTTGTCGCGCCCCGAAAAGGGGCATTTCACTTCAATAATTTTTTCTGAAGATACAACGCCATCGGGAGATCCTCCAATGATTCCTGACGAATGTAACCATAAGCCAGATGGAAACACAGTAAGCCCAGTATGTTCAGTATATGCTTTTATAGCAGTGGCTTCATGTTGAATGCCCCACTGTACTGATCTAACCGAACTCAAATTGTCTTTTCCCAATAGACGCTTCATCGTCGAATTGCACACAGCCCTATTTGCTAGAATCGGCTTTAAAACCAAACCAAACTTGGATGACGTCAGTCTTCCTTTCCGATATGAAGACCAGAGAGGATTTTTGTGCTGACCGCGTGTACTTTCCTCCACTAATATCGATTGCTGTGGGGTAATTTGCATTTGTGTGAGAACAACCTCGATAGCCGCTGGCGCTCCCAAGACTTCAGGGCTACACAAAACTTCGTCTACAGTAAGAATAGGCTTAATGGAAGATGGGGGTTCGGGTGACAACAACCACGAAAAGCCATTTTGAATTGCGCTCATTGACAGCGCCCCGGCAAACCACGCTCTGTCCGCGTCATCGACTTTCCTAGCTAACCCTAGGAAAGAAGGTTCTCTGGGAAATGTTTCTTCTATTGTTCTGCAAAAACGATTTATTTTAGACCTTCCAAATTTGGACTTTCGTTGGGCGATCAAAGCTAGTAGGACGTGATAGGACTACATATACTGCCAATCTGCCGTACGCTTTCCATCTCTATAAGAATGGAAGCTCCCATAGAGATTAGTCCTGTTTGAGATAAATAGATCTAAAAACTCTTTACGACAAAATCGAACACTCACTTGGTTTCAGTGGGTGTTTTTTTTCGTATCCATTCACATGCTTTATCTGTTTTTGATACCGTCTTGACTGCATGTAGTAGAACTACTGCCATGTGGTGGCACCGAAGCAGTCCTTTGGGGCACTCACACTGCGCAAGATTTACGCAGCCATCTTCATTAATTCCAATCTGAAATTGTAAACCAATATTTACTTAACATCATGCAACCCTCCTCGCGCAACATGAAATCATGCAACTCACCTCCACTTCATAAACTTTTGGCTTCATACTCGCCTTTACTTTGCCCTTCATCATCCCCATGCTGCCGTCATACACAAAACTCTGCAGCCTGTTGCTCTCTAACGCATTTTCCCCCTTTTTAATAAGTTTTTCTTCCCCCGAAAAAAATGCAGCAATTGCCGAAATAGCCACGACCGACATTTCACACAGATGTTATTAAAATTTTTTACAAATACCTATGCAAATACTTAGCAACATTACGCTAAAATGTGGTTGCTTACAAAATTTACGATAGGAAGCGTAGTAGAAACTTTCTAAAACTGCAACTGCGACTCCAATCGGGAGTGATACATTGAACCATCGTCATATTAAAAATACATGCCCGCAAACAACTCATTTCGTGAAATAAACAAAGTTTAGTGCACACAAGTTTAAACTAAATGTGTTTTGCCAGTCTTACTAGCTAGGTTTAAATTTGTTTGGAACCAAACAATGGGTATTGTGACGTTGCACTAAACAGCCCTATCGTACCAAAATAATCACAACTTCACATCTACGCAATGTTCTTCTGTTCAAAAGCAATTCTGCTCAGTGTTGCCATATTTTTTACCCAAAAGTAGCAAAAAAAGTAGCCAACCAGCTCTAAAAATAGCCCAATTTTTCTTACGTGAAAGTAACCAACCAATTCCAAAAGTAGCCCAAATCATCGTTAATAAAATGGAAAAGCAACATATCGCAATCTTTCATTAATGAATTTTAAGAAATATGCATATTATCTTCATCAGTTCAAAAACTTACTAGTGATGTAAAACTAAGCAGCTACTAAAATTTAAGTATAAGCCCGAGGCATAAGCCTTTATGTCAATGAAAGAAAATAATGCAGATTACAAAATGAGATATTCAAGAAAAGGATAGAGTATACTGTGCAAGCAGTGTGAAAACAACTGGTCAAAACTATTTAAAAACGGTAGCAAATATGATAAACCATAAGCATACAGCCAATTATTAAAATGACGGTGAAGTTTAAAAATCATGGTTTTGCAAAAATTTCAAACAAGACACGTCATGCAAAAATTTCTAAAATTTCATTACTTTGTTCATCCAGTGCTTGTTGCAGTTGCAGAATGCAGAGCTGAAATAAATATGGTAGGCAAAAGTAGAAGTTATAGGCCTACTTGCAAGTGAATACGATGTGATGTGATCGGAGCGTAAAATAATCTGCGAAACAGAGAAAAGAATCGCAGAAAGTACTTCACATTAGATAGTCAAGCTAAAAATTTGTCGCCAAATCAACTACAAAAAGTAGCCCAAAATGTCGCAAGGCGCCAACTCACTTTTTTTGGCGCCAACCTTCGAAAAAAGTAGCCCAATTGGCGAGAAGTAGCCCAATCTGGCAACACTGCACTGACCTAGGACCTAAGACCTGACAAACCTTCCTGAAATGTAAGCAGCCAAGCGCGAATTACATAATTGCGGAATCGCTACCGACGAGAAAAAAAAATTTTGGAAGCAACTGCTTACATAATTTGTTGCTTACAAAACTTTCCAAGCGAGAACTTCATAAATAAACAAAGAACTTTCGTGCTTAAGCGCTTAAAATAAGCATAGTGTAGACGGGCCTTTATTGCGTAGATCCACCAGCATGGAGTTTAAAACACAGTTCCATAGAAAAGGCGACAAAATACCACCTTGGGGATTCCCCTTTACTACTTCTCTTTTAACCTTCTCACCATTTAGCTCTACTCGAACTGTGCGGTGTCACAGTCAGTTCTCAATCCAGCGAACGAAAAAAGGCGACACCTCCAATTCTTGCAGTGCATCGCAGTGGCGTAGCGTGACCTGCCAGATGAGGCATGCAATTACGATGACGTCATTATGAAGAGGTCATTAGTTTTTTAAATCAATTCAACTTCAAAAATATACTCATTAGAATTCGTTCAAGCGTATTAGGTAGGCGAAAAATTAACGCGCAGAACATCGGTTTTTATTTCACGAGGTAATAACGTACACTGTATGTCAAAAAATATGATTTCAATTCCTTGGTAATCCACTTTATTACATTACTTTATCGCCTCATCTCAAGGAGGCTCCATGACGTCATACAATTGTTGAAACCAAACGACTGTGCTTTAAGGCACACAAATCGAAGATCGTAAATGATACAATAAAAATAATGTTTACACAAAGCTAAATAGATAACTTTTTAACGTCTGATGCTGTTTATACCCTAATCCTTTAATATCCATGAGTGCGTGCGTCAAATGTCCCACAGCGTAGTACCGGTATCAAGACAATATTTGTTAAGCATATGGCGCTTGCATTTCCAGTGGTGTTAAGTAACGAAATACTTTTACTTGAGTAGATTACTTGAGTACTTTTTTTCGGTAACGAGTACTTTTTTGAGTAGTTTTTTTTCGGCTACTTTTACGTTTACTGAAGTACTTTTAGTATGAAGTAACACTACTTGGGTAGTTCTTATTTTAGAAAAGCACTAAGTAGTCATTGAGTTACTAGCCTCACTTGAAATCCCTCGTTGCACCTAAAATCTTGCGTTGCAAAGTTGCATCGCATGCAATGTCACTGCAGTCTATAATTACTGCAAGATCGCAAGTAACAGAAAATGCTTATGTGTTCGCAATAACATAAACTTTTAGGCCTAGCAATAAAACTACTGACTATCGTATTTCTCTTTTAATCTTAATTATGGAAAAAAGCAAATTGCAAAGCTAAAATTGAAGTGTTAACAGAAATAAGCAGGTTTCTCTTTCTGAATTAATGCTTATTATGCATATGTTTATCCGTCTTTGTGATAGAGGCGCTATAACGAGCTAGCTAAGGAGTTTCGAGCCACTTGTCTGTCACTCCGAGATAGGGAAATCGTTAAGTGTGGTTCCGAACGGCACAACAAATGAACTTGCCGGCTTGTTCTTCACGCTGTCGCCTTTGATGCTAAGCATCATGCAGGGAAGCTATAAATACCAACTTTTAAGTCATTGGTTTAACCCTACTCTGAATCGAGCCCCGAGTCTACCGTTCCAGAAGCAGACGCTCTATCCACTCGGCCATCTAAGCGGTAATAATTTCTTTATCATTTTTTCACCTTCAGAGCAAGTTATTATCGGCGAGTGTGCAGTTGACATTTAAACGATTGAGAACGCTATACTTTTACTTGAGTAGTTTTTAAATGACTACTTTTTTACTTTTACTTAAGTGCTTTTTTTAGTCAATACTTTCTACTTTACTTGGAGTAGTTTTGCCGTCAGTAACAATAGTTTTACTTAAATACAGTTTCAAAATACTTTTTACACCACTGTTCGTGCTCGCAGCTGCCATCTAGTTAATTGGATTGTTTACGTCTGTACTAGGGTTACATTGAATTTGAATCGGCTCATAATTTATCGATAATTTTGAATTTTGGTTATCCAAAGTAGATGTGTTTGAATTTTAACTTTCTTAAGGCAATGATTTTGATTTTTCATTTTCGAAGTCAGTTTTTTCTTTTCGACTTGCACCGGCTTTTTCTTTTCGACTTGCACAGAAGGCTGAGAGCATGGATGGCCTGCTCCTAGAGCAGTAAAGCCTGGTTTGATTCCTAGACGGGTTAACCAATAATTTTAAAACTAATATTTCAAGCTCACTGCTTGACGCTCAGCATTAAAGGAACAGTGTGGAGAACAAGCAGGCAAGTTTACTGGTTGCGCTGTCGGTAAAGGCAAATAAAACGGACGTTACTAAATACCGCTATAGCACTAATAGGACTAATAGCACAAATAGGACTAATAGCACTAATAGCCGCATTATGGGACTAATAGCAGCAATATGCATTGGACTAATAGCACTAATAGGACTAATAGCACTAATAGGACTAATAGCACTCATAGGACTAATAGCACTAAAGACTAATAGCACTAATAGCCGCATTATGGGACTAATAGCAGCAATATGCATTGGACTAATAGCAGCATTCTGGGACTAATAGGACTGATAGCAGTGCTATTGAACTAATAGCACTAATAGCAGCATTCTGGGACTAATAGGACTGATAGCAGTGCTATTGGACTAATAGCACTAATAGCAGCGTTGTGGGACTAATAGCAGCAATATGCATTGGACTAATTGCACTAATAGCAGCATTCTGGGACTAATTGCACTAATAGGACTGATAGCAGTGCTATTGGACTAATAGCACTAATAGCAGCATTATGGGACTAATAGCAACATTATGGGACTAATAGCAGCAATATGCATTGGACTAATTGCACTAATAGCAGCATTCTGGGACTAATAGCACTAATAGGACTGATAGCAGTGCTATTGGACTAATAGCACTAATAGCAGCATTATGGGACTAATAGCAGCATTATGGGACTAATAGCACTAATAGCAGCGTTATGGGACTAATAGCACTAATAGGACTGATAGCAGTGATATTGGACTAATAGGACTGATAGCACTAATAGGACTTATAGCAGCATTATGGGACTAATAGCACTGATAGGACTGATAGCAGTGCCATTGGACTAGTAGCACTAATAGCAGCGTTGTGGGACTAATAGCAGCAATATGCATTGGACTAATAGCACTAATAGCAGCATTCTGGGACTAATAGCGCTAATAGGACTGATAGCAGTGCTATTGGACTAATAGCACTAATAGGACTAATTAGTACTATCAGTCCTATCAGTCCAATAGCACTGCTATCAGTCCTATTAGTGCTGTTAGTCCCATAATGCTGCTATTAGTCCTATTAGTGGTATTAGTCCAATAGCACTGCTATCAGTCCTATTAGTCCAATAGCACTGCTATCAGTCCTATTAGTCCCATAATGCTGCTATCAGTCCTATCAGTGCTATTAGTCCCATAATGCTGCTATTAGTCCTATAAGTGCTGTTAGTCCAATAGCACTGCTATCAGTCCTATTAGTGCTTTTAGTCCCATAATGCTGCTATCAGTCCTATCAGTGCTATTAGTCCCATAATGCTGCTATTAGTGCTATTAGTCCAATAGCACTGCTATCAGTCCTATTAGTCTTAGAATGCTGCTATTAGTGCTATTAGTCCGATGCATATTGCTGCTATTAGTGCTATTAGTCTTTAGTGCTATTAGTCCTATTAGTCCTATTAGTGCTATTAGTCCTATTAGTGCTATTAGTGCTATTAGTGCTATTAGTGCTATTAGCCCTATTAGTGCTATTAGTCCTATTAGTGCAATTAGTCCCATAATGCTGCTATTAGTCCTATTAGTGATATTAGTCCTATTAGTGCAATTAAACCCATAATGCGGCTATTAGTGCTATTAGTCTTTAGTGCTATTAGTCCAATGAGTGCTATTAGTCCTATTAGTGCTATTAGTCCTATTAGTGCTATTAGTCCTATTAGTCCCATAATGCGGCTATTAGTCTTTAGTGCTATTAGTCCAATGAGTGCTATTAGTGCTATTAGTCCTGTTAGTGCTATTAGTCCTATTAGTGCTATTAGTCCTATTAGTCCTATTAGTGCAATTAGTCGCATAATGCTGCTATTAGTCCTTATTAGTGCTATTAGTCCTATTAGTGCAATTAGTCCCATAATGCGGCTATTAGTGCTATTAGTCTTTAGTGCTATTAGTCCAATGAGTGCTATTAGTCCTATTAGTCCTATTAGTGCTATTAGTCCTATTAGTGCTATTAGTCCTATAGCGGTATTTAGTAATGTCCAATAAAACTGAATTTCTCCATCTGAAAAAGTTAGACGCGTGGCTGGCAGCTTCTTCGCAAACTCGCTTTAGCGCTTTCATCGCAGTCTGGTAATATAAAAAGATATACCAAATAAAACAAAAATAATACTTTTGCCGATGAACCTTTAGTTTAGTTTTACTGCAGGGGCGTATCCAGAAACAAATAAGGGGGGGCTGGAGCAATAATTAAGCCATACGTAGTCACCGGTATATTGTGAAACTAACGAAATGCGTAAGTGATAATAATCGCAGACTGTCTGATACTAAGCATTAGTTTCAGGTTCGGTGAGTTTTGACGGCTTACTCTAGGGGAACTTGGGGCAAATGGGACATGATCCTCTAAAAAACAAACAATGCTCACAGCGTTCGCAATTGCACTGTTTTTTAAACTGCTTTTAAAGAAATATTTGTTGAAATTTTCACACCTTCCTGTAATTGCTACTCAAACAAATTTATTTTCTCTTGCAGAAATTATGATTGACGAAATAAATCTTATTTTTTGCAATAATGGTCTGTGTCTGAAAACACGTGGTCCAAAAGATTTCTCTGGCGTATAGCGAAGCGTCTATTTGAAGTTGTAGTAATGCCTATTTGAAACATATTGACTGACATCATGATTGTCATAAATCGCAGCATAACAAAAATCACTACGTAAATAAAATTAAAACTAAAAATTTATAGGTATGATTGGCGTAGAGCAGTGGATAAGGTGACAAACTGATAGCGAAGTATTTGGATTTGATGCTACTGGAAACATCCAAGATTTCGGAAATGTACAGAAAAATACTGAGTCCACTTGAGACAATCTGATACAAAACAAAACTAACCTTCAAACTGACATCTTTGGTGTGTTAGCATAGGCGTAGCCAGGATCTTCAATTGGAGGGGGGAGAGGGGAGTAAAATTTAAAATATTTTACCCAACAGTTTGAACGGATCCAGAAAATTTTGGTGGGGGGATGCAGATTTGAATTAGATTGAGTGCTAACTGGATATAAATACGTCAGACGTTCAGGTCCGGAAAAGGGCGTCAATGTTTTATGTGAGAGGCGTATTCAAAGTTTTTTTTTAGGGAGAGCAGCAATTTGTGACTTCTTTTAGCCTATGAGCGTATGTTTTTCCGGTAAAGTAAATTTGAAGCAAATTAAGGAAAAAACGATTGTAGGGGGTTCGGAGGCATGGTCTACCGGAAGTTTTTTGAAATTTTACATGATGTAATGGCCTTTTTAGTGCTTTTCGAACAAATTTTGACCAAGCGCTTTACCTCTCATTCGGAGTTCTTCATTAAATATGATGCATTTTGTTTGCACATTTTTCATTTTTGCGTGCTTAGTTCAGACTGGGAGTGGATCCAGAATATTTTGGTGAGGGATACAATTTTGAATTAGGTTGAATGTTTACTACTGTAAATACAAAAATGGTAGAGGTCTAGACGCGGAAAAGGGGGTGAATGAATCCTTTGAAAATGTTTTGTGTCTGAGGCGTAATCAGAAATTTTTTTAAGGAAGGGATACCAAATTTCAACATTTTTTCAAGCGCAGTTTTTTCCGGCAGAATCAATTTGAAGCAAGTTCAGGAACAAATAATGACTTCAGAGAGTCCGGAAGCATTTTCCTCCGCAAAATTTTAAAAAATTTTTGAACTGTAATGGTCATTTTAGTACATTTTCAACAGATTTCGGGCAAACTTTATTGAATTTTTTTTTTGCCCCTAATTTTGAGTGCTTCACCGGTATCGATACATGGCGTTCTACATACCGTTCTACATACCGGGTTTTACATTAGCCGACATGATAACGTTTTGTTTCTCCTTGACTTGAGATCGACATCTTGTTTTATGCAAAACTTCAACAACGCTGTTTTCTTCCCTCTGGTCTTAAACATTTTAACCACTTTTCGTGCAACGTTTTTTGCGTTTTGTATTGCTGAAACTTTTACAGCTGCAGAAGCGTTCAGTTTTACGCAATGCGTAGCACAGTAAAAATAAGATGCCAACGGAGATTCGTTTTGAAAATCGAAGTGACGCTTGACCGTTCACTGGCCATTGCGGCTGCGCCATCACACTCTGGCCAACGCTAAAAGCAAAGTTGTAATGCATTTCTGCTTTGTAAGCTCACTTATAAAAGGCCCAGCAAGAAAACAATCAAGCAATGGCAAGTGTTTTTCATAATTATCAAGATCCTTGTTTTTGTCCAGGATGAATTGGGAGGGGTATGATTTCCGTGCCCCCCTAGCTACGCATATGTGTGCCGGTAATCCATCGGTAGTCTACCACGTATATAGTCTAGAGGGTTCAAGGTGCTCTAGATTTTCAATATCGTAATGTCATCGATTTTTTAGGTAAAGTCATGGCTCGACGATGATAATTAATTGAACGAAAAAAATTTTTACAGAACCACTTCGAAATAGGCGCATCACATATGATTCGCGCAGCTTCCCTGTGTACGTCACTGGGTACAAGCGCATATGATTTTGCAACATAAAAAGGCGTGGTATTTTTGCAACAAAGTTTACTGCAGTATGTGGACAATTTAACGAGGATTCATGGCCCTGATATCCTCCGGCTATGCTACTGCTGGAGGTTTGGCGCGTAACTGACATGATTTCTTCCTCAATCAACATCTACTTTTAGGCACCTTTTTCTGTTTGAAACTACAAATTCAATGATTAATTTCTTCATTTGTATCTCCCTGTAACGAGCAGGTGATGAAACGTTCCATACCGACAAACACAAACTCGTTTTGGAGCTAATGCTGCGTCCGAGCTTCGCGTTGAATTTTGTTTTTTTGTTTGTAGTTTACTCGGATTTAGGTTTTCCCTTTTTCCCGGATTTTCAACTTCCCGGAAAACGGGAAATTTTTTCGGAATCCCGGAAAATATTTTCGGAATCCCGAAAAAATATCCGGGATTGCGAAAATCCCCGGAATTCCCGGGATTCGGGAAATTTCCCGGTAATTTTTCTCGAGCTTAATTGTTTTGCCTTTTTTGTCTGGTTTTCAGCATTTCAGATCTCATTCTTAGCATTTTGTTACGTTGTTTTGACAAACTTTGTTTCAATTTTTCAATTTTTTTGACAAATTGAGGAAAAATTTTTGATCGCACAAGCATTTTGTCGCAAAAATTTTGCGAATTTTGAAAAATAATTCTTAGTAAACAAAATAGATTTTTTTAATTTGCAGTAACGCATTTTTTTTGTCGAAATGATAGATATCAGTACCACTGAAATCCTTGCTAATGTAAAAAAATTTCCCGGGATCCCGACATAAATTTACCGAAAAACAGAAAGTTCAAAAACCCCAAATTTCCCGGGAAATTTTCCGTCCCGATTTCCCGGGAGCAAACACTACTCAGAATCTGCTAAGCACAGTTTGAACAAAACAAAACTTTCTAATTGCAACAGCGAGCATGCACAAACGCGCACTAGTCCAGTGAGCCGCGTCCACTTTAACGACGTGCAATGAAATTTCTTTGTTTTTGTAATGGACCAAAACTTGATGATGTCCGACAATGCACACGAACAGCACCCTTTTTGCCAATCAATTTTGTATGCTTCTTCTTATATTTAGTTGCATATTTATTCTCATATCACGAGAAAGCGATTAAAGCCCTATATAACGCTTAGGAGTTGCCGGCCATCTCTATCCACCACACCAAGACGGAGGAATCTCGCTAGCAATTATCAAACAAACTTGCCGGCTTATTCTCCCTACTGTCCCTATAATGCTGAGCGTCAAACACGGAAGCTATGAATAGCGATTTTAAAGTCATTGGTTCGACCCAACTCGGAATCAAACCAGAGTCTACAGCTCCACGGGCGGATGCTTTTACCACTCAGCCATGCGAACTAATAGACCTGTTTTGGTATGATTTTCAATTGCTTGTTGGCTATTTCAAAACTGCTCTAAATCTTATCCTTTCTGCCCAATTCTTGATCTAGTCGTGGAAATGCCTTGACTTTAATCAGATAATATCAAACTAGTTTACAGTGGAAAGGTTTTCATTTGTATTTTATGGCACTGCAGCGAAATCCCATCGTGCAGAAGTATTACAGACAGTGTACTGTGCTAATAGTACAAAAATAAAACTCCTTCCATCAATGATTAATCAAGCAACTAGTTATATGAACAAACAACAATAATAGCTAATGCATCGCTTCCACAGCTCAATTATTTGGCTTTTTGGTCAGTTCATTCCATATAGTTCAAATTTCATTTGAAAAAAATATTAGATTTATTTGTGCATCGGTCTGTTTTAACCGGACGAAAACTTGCAGTTTAGCTTGAAGCAGTGAATACTGCTGAGTGCTTGCAGAGATTCAAATTTGAATGAATTTTGTTATTGTTGGTGTCGTTTGCTTATTTCTTTTGTGATGAAAGCAACGAAAACGCGCTAATAAATTCGTGTTGGAGTTTCAGGGTTCGTGTACACCACTCAAAGATGAAAAAATTCTGTAAGATGCTTTTGCCAATTACACAAAAAGCGAACTTACTAGCTTGTTCTCCGTACAATCATTCATAGTCATGCTAAATAGGGAGTTTTTTAATTTTTCATTTTGAATTTTTTCCATGATCAGTTTCTTCGCTATTTCAGCTATAGCAAAGACTTCTGCTTGGAAAACCGTGCTATATTTTCCAAGATGGAAAAAAATTGCATCTGTTTGAGAGCCTGATGCGTATTCTATGTAAAAACTCGCACCGGCTCTTCCATTTATTTTGGATCCGTCAGTGTACCATCTAATTATGCTTGGCTCTAACGCATTCTCATACTGCACTGCGTCCTTACGTTCCATAACAAGGCATTTGCACTGTTTTCCAAACACTTTTGTTTTAGTTATTAAGTCAGCTGGCATACTCAGCAATGGCAAGTTTTCTTTGCTTCATTGCATACGTCTACATGACTTTTGGTCTTTCTTATTGAACCAATTGTCTTGGCAGGCCAAAATTTCACCCGGGATATCCGGTATGAACTCTTGACTGCCTCTGACAAAATGAATTCATTAATTGACATGATATTCAGCAGCATCACTAAAGCTGTGGGGGTGCTGGGGCATGCTGAAGAAATCATAAGACCCGCTAGTCTTTGTACTTTTGAAAGTTTTTTCGCAAGATATTTTTTATTTACTCCACCAACCCAGGATACACACGCATATGTAATGACAGGTCGTATCATTGCAGTGTATATCCATCGCATGTTAGTTGGATTCAGTCCCCACGCTCTGCCCACTATTTGTCTGCATTGCAACAACGCAACAGTCGCCTTGCTAGCAATTCGTGTTATATGAGGTTTCCAAGTAAGTTTGCTATCTAGGGTTACACCTAGTAATGTTGCTTCTTCGGAAATTTCTAGTTGACGTCCGTTTAAACGCAAGGTTCCAAACGCAAGCTTCCTTTTGTTAGTAATAGAACTATTTCAGTCTTTTTACTGCTGAATTGCAGCTCTTGGTTGAGAGCCCAATTACTTGCAATATTTAGCGCTTTTTGGGCCCTACCTTTGATCTACAACATGTTGGTGTTAGTGACCAAAATTGCTATATCATCGGCATAGGCTTGTACATGAAAATCCTTATTGCGTAGATCCACCAGCAAGGAGTTTAAAACACAGTTCAGTAGAAAAGGGGACAAGATCCCACCTTGGGGATTCCCTTTTACTACTTCTCTTTTAACCTTCTCACCATTTAGCTCTACTTGAACTGTGCGGTGTCTCAATAAGTTCTCAATCCAGCGAACGAGAAAAGGCGACACCTCCAATTCTTGCAGTGCATCGGCAATGCCTTTATAGGTGATATTATCAAAAGCACCAACAATATCTAAAAATATTCCTAGTGCTGTTCTTTTCTTTGCTAGGCTAAGTTCGATTCGTCGTACAAATTCGTGCAGTGCAGTTTCAGTCGAAACTCCTGCTCTGATTCCATATTGGAACGCACAAAACCTTGCCTGCAAATTAGAATCATCATTGAAATGATAAAGTAATAACTTCTCCAACCATTTAAGTTGGAAAGAAGTTAAAGTGATCATCTGGAAAGACTTAACTTCATGATAGTGTTCTTTTCCGGGTTTAGGGATAAAGATACCAGTCCTTTCCTTCCATGCTTTTGGCTCATAACTGTCTTTCAAGCACGTCTGCAAAATATTTTGGTATATGTTTTTAATATTATTCCAACCTTTTTGCAAAAGCACCGGGTAAATACCGTTTGGTACCGGCGTCTTAAAAGGCAGAAATTCGTTTATTGCTCTTTCCATCGTTTCAAGTGAACAGATGGAATTAACAATTTCGTCATCCATTGTTACCTCAATGTTTTCATTTGTTTCTTCTGCTGCGTGAATAACTCTTACCTCTCGACTTCTCAGTGCTAGAGTGTCCAAGAGGCAATTTATAGTCTCAGCAGTTGACTTGGCGTATTCACCATTAGGTCTTAAAAGGTTACTTACTCGTACCGTTTCGTTTCTACGGATTATTTTAGCAAGCCGAGCGGTTGCACAGTGACTATTCATCGATTCCGTAAAGAGACGCCAGGAATCTCTCTTGGCTTTTCTAACAGCATTTTTAAAACGCAATTGGGCCTGCTTAAATGCTTCCCAATCCTTTTGCAGTTTATATTTAATGGCTTTACGTTGAGCTTTACGAGCCTCCCTGCGGAGGCCGGCTAACTCTGTATTCCACCAAATATTTTCCGTCTTACGTCTAATCTTACGCATTGGACAAGCCAAATTGTAAGACTTCATTATTTCTTATTAAACAGTTGCTGCCAGTGCTTCTATATCATCAACTGACGATATGTTGACTGGTACTTTATTCAATTCACATAATCTCTGTTCAAGTTCACTGACATACTTATTCCAAAAAGTACGTCTAATGTTCCTGATCATTTTTGTTTTTTTGGTACTACTTTGAACTG
Source organism: Trididemnum miniatum (assembly GCA_964006365.1). Classification (NCBI taxonomy): domain Eukaryota; kingdom Metazoa; phylum Chordata; class Ascidiacea; order Aplousobranchia; family Didemnidae; genus Trididemnum; species Trididemnum miniatum. The sequence continues at coordinate 14,751,434 of OZ023242.1, read as the reverse complement.
TAAACCTAATATACATGTGATCTGAAAAGGAAGGCACATCACTGACATGCCAATTTCTTATACAGTTCCATGCATTTCGGTTAGGTAGTGTTAAATCTAGCACCTCTTCTCTTAATTTAGTTTTGAAAGTGGGTTTATTGCCCACATTGCAGAAATATAGATTCGCACTTGCGCAGTACATGAGTAGTTCCAAACCTCTTGGATTGACGTTGGTGGAACCCCATACTGTGTGATGTGCGTTTGCGTCAGTTTCTATCACTAAAGGAATCTTTATCACTGAAAACTACCAGTTCTTTCAGAGTTTCTGGTGGAGCTGGTTCTTCCTGAGCCATGTACGTAAGTCGATGCAAAGATCGATGTACTCTCGTGTTAAAGCGATCGGAGCAGGCAATTAGTGTGTTTGCATTCGCTTGGTTTGTAGGGATGTGCCGAGTCGAGTCCGAGTACTCGGCCAAGTAATGCCTTATTACTCGGCCGAGTCCGAGTGTTAAACCATTGACACTTTGACCTATTTTTTTGCTTTTTAACCGAATTTGAGTCAAAATTGGGACTTCTACGGACGTGATTATCTTTTTTTTTGCTCTTCACCTAATTTTGAGTCGAAATTGGGACTTCTACGGACGTGATTATCTTTTTTTTGCTCTTCACCTAATTTTGAGTTCAAAATTTGACGTCGTAGATACTCGGACTCGGCCGAGAAATGTCGTGAATACTCGTTACTCGGCGAGTCCGAGTAATTTTCCTTGAGGCACATCCCTATTGGTTTGGTCGTGATCCCAATTTATGTTCGAAGTCTGAATTCGAATGTATTGTTGGAAAACCGATTTGGTCGAGAACCGAAGCGTTCGAAAACCAAGGTTTGACTGTATTACGACGTAATTTGTTTCATCTGCCCTAATGTGCATACTAGAAAAGGAGTCAACCGGTTTGCTTTTTACAAGCCGGCAACCAATTATTACCACATAATTTGTTTCATCTACTGATTAGGCTGTGTATATTACTGTAAACAAAAAAAACGGCGCATAGTTTGTGTCTTGACCTAAAAAGTACATTTTGACCTTATTTTGACGTGATAACTTTTAAACTACGCTTAGTTCGGTGCTGAAACACAATGTGCATAAATTTGATGGCGTTCTGAGCAAGTTAAAAATATGTGACTTTTTTGACTTTTGGTTGCCCTAACCATAACACAGCTACTGATAACTAATCAAAAATTTAATGCGCAAAATCAGATGACACGTTCCTGTGTACAGGGTTGGGAATCGATACCCAAAAAAATAAAGAAATAATTGATATTCGATAGTTCACCAAAAAGTAAGGAAATAATCGATTTCGATGGTACCGGTAGTTTAAAAAAGCAAAGAATAAAGAATATTTCCTCTGGACTCTTTAGCTACACTTTAGCTACACAAATCTTTCTTTGTTGTTTTTTTTAAGTAAATTTAAAATAATCGTCGGCATGTCATTACCTTGTTTTTGCTGATAAATGTTTTTTGTACCAAAAAGAATCAAATATGGAATATTGAATTGCGCCGAAACAAGAAGTAAAGACAAGGCCATAATTCGATACTCATTCAAAAAAGTAAAGGCTCCAGTGCATTCGATGAATAAAAGGTAAAAAACATCGCAATCGAATATCGATTACAATAGATTTTTCCCAACCCTGCTTGTGTAGCCGTCCTCGTCATTTTCAACAGCTTCCCTTGTAGTGGCATCATAGGTGGTGTTCAATTAGAGAGTGCATGTCCGGTGGCGCTCTGTTTTTCAGTCCTACTCTATAGTGGTGCTCAAATAGAGGCTTTACGGACGGTTATGGTATTTACAGTAGCTGTTGGGTTTGCTAAAACAATAAACTTTAGCTACACAAACCCTGTTCACGTGTGCACTTTATTTGGGTTTCGGACTCATGGATTTTGGTTCTAGTTTCTGCATCACAATCAAATTTAATGATTACGACATCAAAAATTTAATTGTGATGCAGAAACCAGAAGCAAAAACCGTGGGTCTGAAGCCCACATAAATTGGACATGTCACATGTGGACAGGACAAATACGGGCTGTATGCGAAGGAAATCTGGTCATTGCTTTTGGGCCCCCCGCCCCCCCACGTTAGAAATGCTTCCGCCATCGCTGCCAATATGTTTATTGCAATAAGTAAAGTTTTCAAAAAATTTCCAGGGTAGCATATCCCCGGACCTCCCAGAGCATTTTTTGTTCCTCAATTTCCTTCAAAGTAGCTGTGCCGAAAAACACTGCTTTTAAAAATATCAAAATCAAAGTTTGGTGCCTCTCCAAACAAATTTGTGAATATGCCCCTAGCCCTGCCATCACGTATTTTCAAAGAGCCTATTTACACCAGTCGTTTTTCCGGTCTAAACGTTTTTGTATTTGGTTGACATTCAGCCTATTTAAAACTGCATCACCTCCCACCAAACTTTTGTGGATTAGCTCCAGAAAACAACAGCTAATGTTGTAGGTACTAAAAAGCTTTGAGTTTTGTATTTCATGACCTAACTGTAGAAATGTCTAGTTACTGTAGTTATAGCTTGGTTAACGATGTCAAAAGGCTTCCAGTTTACAACGATTATGCTGTGCTGGTAGGAGATTATAGCGTAGCTGTGCTGGTAGGAGACTACAGTAGTAGGAGAAACTAGGCAATGCGGGCCCCCTCAAAATCATCTTTCGGTGCCCCTTAAAAATTTTTTTCTTGGATGGTGATGCAAAAGAGCGAGCCCCGAAGGGGCGACGCCAAGCTAGGGGGGTGTGGGAGCATGCCCCCCCAGAAAATTTTGCGGAATTTGACCTTATTTTGGAGGCTTTTTGTGCGTTTTCAGCCTTAAAAATTCCTCAGTTTTAACAAGGTTTAGTAGTCTGTTTTACTAGGTCCCTTCCAAACCCACTAAAATAACGTTGCAAGCAAACCCCACTCTAACATTTCGCTACCTATGCGAAGAAAAAACGTTTTTAAGGCTTGTTTTTGCGCCTTTCACTTGAGGATGAGGGGCCCTTGGTATGCTACTAAACGTTTGTTTGCTAGTTTTGCGACTGCTATTTTTCGAAAAATTTGCAGGGGCCCCCCATGGTCAAAAGTATAAATACGTATGGTATGGGGGCCCCACATCGCGCGAGTTAAGACAAAAAATATATGGAATCTTAGAATAGGCCTATTTAAGGCACCTTTATCATACGTTGAGTAAATAGTACTACGTACTGACTATTTACGGGGTTCCTTTTTTGTGCGAGCCCCCCCGGTTTGGAGGTTCGGGGGTTGCTAGTTTCGTTCTAAGGGAGTCCGGAGGCATTGTGCCATGTGCCCTCCCTTTTGTTCCATTGTGCCATGGGCATTGTGCCCTCCCTTTTGACTTGGCTTTTTAGTAAAAATGAATAAAATTAATGGTGCTACTGTAAGTGACTGAAATATGCCAGACTCTTTTAATGGTATCTGTAGCTTATGGCCAGGGGCGATTCCAGAGGGGTATGCATTCTCCCACCAGCCATTTCCAAAAATGTTTCTGATATAAGTTATACAATTTTTTAATAATTGCAAACTCTTCCATAGCGATAAGTCTTACGTCTTAAGCAAGCATAATCGAAAATGTACGAACAAAATGCATCTTATTCGGCGAAGCACTAAGATTTAGGGTAAAAACATTCAAAACCAAATCTGCGAAAACATTAATCAAAAAGCACTCAAATAGCCATCACAGCAAGTAAATTTTCAAAATTTTTCGGGGAAGCATGCTCCCCCCGGACCCCCCTGGAGTTTTTCTAGATTCTCAATCAGCTTCAAATTAGTTTTGCCATAAAAATACACCCTCGAAAAAAATGTGGAAATTATGCCTCCTCCCTTTAAAAATTACTCGCTACGCCACTGGTAAAAGCGTTACGATTTTTGGCTCCCTCAAAATTGGTTGGTTTACTCATCGTTCTCTTGATTTAGCTCAATGTCCAAATCCAATGTCCAAATCCAATGTCCAATGATTTAGCTCAAATAGCAAATTTTAGTTCAATGTCCACGACACGAGGTTTTAGTAAGATGCAGAACTACACTACGCACTAGGTCAGAAATTTCTCTTATCATTGTTTTTCATTTCTCATTGCTGAAACCGTTGTCATTAGTCTACGCAACTTACATTTCCTGATACCGGTAACCTTACGATTGGCGACATACTGCAACATTTACTTAGGTAGCTTACGCTCTTTCAGCGATGGCGGAAGCATTTTTAAAGTGGGGGGCCCGAAACCAATGACCAGATTTTCTTTATCCACAACCAAGGACGGCAGTGGCGTAGCGAGAAATTTTAAAAGGTGGGGAGGGGCATAATTTCCACATTTTTTCAAGCGTATTTTTAGGCAGAACTAATTTGAAGCTGATTAAGAAACCAGGAAAGTTTTAGGGGAGTCCGGGGGCATGCTTCCCCAGAAATATTTTGAAAATTTACATGCTGTATTGGCTATTTTGGTGCATTTTGAATAATTTTCAGGCAAATTGTGTTTAAGTTTTTTGACCCTAATTCTGGGTACTTGGCCAAATATGATGCATTTTGTTCACGCATGTTTAATTATGCGTGCTTAAGGCGTAAGGCTTATAGCTATCGAAGAGATTCGAAATTATACAAAAAATTTGTATGCATCAAAAATATTTTTGAAAATGGCTGGTGGGAGGATGCATATCCCTTATCCTACCCCTTTGGATTCGCCACTGGCCACAAGCTACAGAAACCACCCAAAAAATCTGGCATATCTTAGTCACTTGGCACCATTAGTAATGTTCTTTTTTACTAAAAGGCAGAGTGAAAAGGAGGGGGGCATAGCACTACGGCCCCGGTCCTAAATACGCTCCTGTGGACCAAATTTGGATAATGAGAGGCCCTAGGCTATTTGATCACACCGATTGGAAGAGCAAAAAAAGGTAGCCCATGCACGTCCTCAGATGTTCTGTTTTCCCATGAAAGTATCGGTGAAGAGAACAAAAAAAGGTCGTGATTGTTCGTGATGAGGCCCCCATTTTTTACGAGGCCCTAGGTTTCAGCCTACTTATCTTATACGTAAATCCGGCCGTATGCCTACAACCCATATTTAGCCTGTCCACATGTGACATGTCCAATTTATGCGGGCTTCAGACCCACGGTTCTTGCTTCTACCTGTAGTTTCTGTTGCTCCAACGCCCAAACAAAATTTTAAAGAAAACATCTCTGGATTTAAGCTCTTTCCTGGATTTTAATTTCGATGGTAGGCCTATTAAGTTTCAAATACATTCACACAGAGGCAACATTGTAGAAACAAACGCGTAAATTAGGGCCCCCCAGGGCCCTCCTGAATAAAAAGTGGGGGGCCCCCTCCGCCCACCCGGTTCCGCTACCTATGCGCTCTTTACTTACAAAAGTGAAAATCTTTGCTCTGCGCACTGCGCGATCGCGCCATAAGTGAAAGCATAGAAGTTAAAATCCGGCTTAATGTAGCCTATCACATACCCTCCTCCCATTGAAAATTTTTGCCTACGCCACTGATTACTCCGTAAAGGCGCAACATGAAATAATGTACAAAATGAGTGCCGCAAGGTAGCCTCATGATGTTGCTAGACGAACGTGCAACGCATGGAACAGAAAACCACAGAAAGATCCCACTCGAGTCCCTTCAGCCTGTGAGCATTAAACAAGTCAGACCCATGTTTTTGATCAGAATTGAATTTAACCGCAGGCCACATTAACCTACGAACCTACCAATAGCTGCCCGAAAGTCCGTCATCAGGTAGAAACATAAAACCAAGGGCGGATTGACAGATCGTGGGGCCCGGGGCAGATAGGCCTACGAGCGAAGTCCACAATTTTCGCCCAAAATCAAGTGAAGACCAAAAAAAAGTCATCACGTCGAAGCGCGGGGCCCGGGGCAACTGCCCAGTTTGCCCATTGCTTAATCCGGCCCTGCATAAGACCCAAGCAGCAAAAAACACACCTTAGCTCTGTCCGTGGGCACTATGCGGAAGTGTTCTAGATGGATGGAGGCAAGTGGTGCATTGTCGCTCATTCTCGGAGGTGCTCATCTCTTTTCCAGACCATCTAGCAAATCATAGCGAAAAAGCACGACACCGAGGACTGCAATGCAGTTTTAATCGTAGTGTACAAAAATTCAACAGCAGGATGAATACGCAGCAAAATACAAATACAAAAATAAACTTTAATGAGCGAGCATTCTAAAAGCCTTCTGCGTAGCAATTCATTTTTTCACATCATAATCTTTGTTTCAATTATCACATATAAAATACGCTCAAGACCAATTAAATTTTGGACAATAAAATACAACCTTAAGTATAGGGTGTCCCGGAAATCAGGCACCTTGCTAGCTTTCATAAAACTCCATTCATCCAATTTGCGGCTCAGGATATAAAAGTAGATCAAATAGGCCGAGTCACTATCAGTTATTCCTGGCAACGTTGTGGAGCAAAACCTCAGTGATTTTTAAAATTTTATCCATCATCGTTCAATGATTTCTATTAATAATTGAGATGCTAACAATTGAATCGCAATGCAGAAAAATGGACGAATGTTCAAGTAGTTATTGGCTGTAAAACTCTAAGATAACACTTGAAAACTATAAAAACTCGAGAGTAAACTTATGCAGGAAAATGATGTGTAAAAAACAAAACACCAGCGCAAGACTTGCATAAAGTATTTTATGACAAATACTGATTACAAGCATATTTGATACATTTACTACAAATTAAACACTTTTAATATGCAGCTAGAAAACACACAGTGATAATATCAACATAAACATTAATAGATTTCATAACAATTCTGAGTTCATTCATGATAACAATCCATCGTTGCGAGGTTACTTATAGTAAAGCATGATCTTTAGACCTGAGGTTCTTAATGGGAGCCGTTAAAATATGCTTCCTGAAGGAATGCCAAATTGCATTTGTTTGACTCTCAAATACCCAACCGATCACGATCGAAAGAGTTTGTTAATTGATTAGAAAGCCTGCCATAGACAACTTATCCACTATGAATACCGTATTTGTTATGTTAAACTACTTCTTCTTACTTGTTAATTAAGTATGAAATGCAGTGCTGCATTTAGTTTGTTGGTTGTATGGGTTCCAGGGGTTGGAAGAGTTACGCTACACAAGATAGCCACACACCAAATTAGCATAGCTGGAATAGTTTAGATAATTGTTTTAGCGGAGTCCACATATTAATGATGTGAGACTGAGTGCCTCAAAACATTTGGTCTAGGTAAGTATTGTGGATTTTAACAATAACATAAGGGATAACGTTGGGCTACTACTAGCTACGATGACTGACATTAGACGGGAATTCAAGTGAAATCCAAGAAGCCTGAAAAAGCAATGAGGGTGCATACGACGTAATGCACGAAAAATGGTTACTGAAAATCACCTTTTTCGTCCTTCTGGAGTGCGGATTCATCAGGTGCTCAAAGACTTGCCAATGTTAACGACGATAGCCTATCGACAGCTTATGACATCCCATCGCTATCATCTTCTAAGTTGAAATGTTCCTTGATTTCATTCCAAGCATGCCATCTGTTGTAATATGGGTCTCCTGATACGGATTGTCCAGCTTCGCCGCCAAACATTGTTATCAGTTTGGAAACCTGAAAGCATAAAAATACCCGCGATTATTACGAGACATGAATAGACTCAATCTCCACTAACAAAGTGCTTTAATAATTATGAGTAGGTCTAAGATAAGTGCAGTTTATATCATATAAATAAAAAATCACATACGATGAAACTACAGGTGGTTGCGTCGCCGTTGCCGCTTTTTCTGGCGGAATGCCTTTCCGTAAAATAACTTTCATACACCGCTTGAATAGCCGGCAATGTTGAAGCAAGAAGTAGTCTTTTCACCTGTATAATTTTATGGTATGATGAACAATGTTTATATTGTTGAGTTTTTATAACGTCCGCAGTTGTCTTTCCGCCCAAAAGCAAGTGAAGACCACAAGAGAAAAAGGTCATCTCGTCCGCGGGCCGAAGTTTGCACTGAAACTTCCCAAAATTTTTCTTGAAGAATGATTTGACATGTTTTCATTGTTTATAATGCCGAAAAGAAGGACATTTGGCCATTTTTTGGCTCCTCGAATGACAATTTTTTTGGTCAAAAAGGAGGACACGTCCTCAAAAAGAGGACGTATGGTAAGCCTAGTATAATGTCTATTGCTGTACCACTAGAATTCTCAAGCTTTTTTACTCATCTATAACTCAATAAACTTTAGGCTGAAGATGTTTTGCAGTAACTCAAGTGTGTCAAATATGAGCAGACTTGAATTTCTTCACTGTGTCTGTTCTGACGTCCTATATTACAGGGGTCTGCCAACTTTTTCGCATGGCAGACCGGTTTAAGTCGGAAAAAAATTTCACGGCGGCCTTAAAAATAAACATAAATATTCAGTAATTTACTTTTATTTTAGCTTATATTACAATAGTGATTCAATGAGAATCATGAACTTGTTTTGCTGCAACCAGACTCTCCCATCTAGGAATGATGAGACTCAACGATACCCGCAATATGTCCCTTAACGTTTTTTAATGTCGTAGATCCCTCGTCATAGACGTCAGACTCTTGAGATGGTGCTGACTTATATTCATAAAAACCTCAGCAAAGATGTTTGTTTTTCACTCAATATTATCAAACTAAAAATACCTATAGTGTATTAAAACTTTAAACTTGTAATATTTTGAACTTTAGGTTATAAGTTTCAGTAGGAATAATTTATTTTAATTCTGACTTTGGTGTGCTGCAATATTTCTGACGCTATTTTCTAACTTATCTCCCTCATCAACCTAACCCAGCTTGCACAACATGAACACATGCACAACAATGCAAGAACGTTTGAATAAACACCGTTCAAAGCCGACATTAGACAACACTAATTTAGGAACCAAATTAAGTCTCAACGCACCCAAAGTGTAAAAATCAAGCAATCAAATCTCACAAAACGTTCGAAAGCTATTGGGTCTTAAATTGTAAAGTAACGAAATTATAAAATACGCGGCCCGGTACCGAACTCCTCGTGGACCGACACCGGGCCGCCGCCCGGTGTTTGCCAACCACTGCTCTATTCGATGCAATGCATAGCTTCAAAATAACCTCGCCTCAGCTTCAAAACAGGATTAATGAAACCATTAAACGTCTAAAGAGACTCTAAAACGTTATACTATATCAAATGCCAAATATTGTTTAAAATTCAAAGCAAAGAAGTGTGGTTTTATACCAGATTAGGTTTGAAAAATGAAGAGAATTGTCGGTTTTCTATTTGATAATTATTGCGATGCGCGGTTTTTGTGTGTTTTGCTCAGCGGAAACTTAAAAATTTCGTGAGGTGGCAGAACTCTTTAAAGAGGTGTTTTGGGGATCGCAGTTTGAGAAACGCTGCTCTACAATATAACGTGTCTACACACGGAAATATAAGTTGAGCATTATTTGTATGACTTGCGATACATACAGAGTGGCTCGGAAAACTACTACTTATTTTGAAACACTTTCATTTTATTTGAATGCTCTTTTTTAATTTTTTGTATTGGAATATCGGGAAGCGGTGTAAGTCTATTGCATAAACATGAAGAGATATTATGGTAGGTTTTGGAAGATTTACTAAATAAACGCCGTAAAATCCAGTTTTAGTATTGTTTTTTTACAGCGTTCATTTAGTAAATCTTCCAACGCCTACCATAACACTGTCTACAAATTTAATCACATTTAAATAAATAATACTCTAGACCAGTGGTGGGCAAGCTTTTCCCACAAAGGGCCAGATTTTGAAAAACTGTTGAAGCCGTGGGCCGCACGCTGATTGGAAAACAAGGTGTGAAGACCCTTTTTGTTTTTTCGGAGATCACGGTCCACGTACGAATGAGATCTCCAAAATATATGGTTTTCACCTCGTTTTTCTAGGTTTTTTTCCAATTTCGTACCGTTGAGGCTTATTTTTTAAAAAATCACTGCCATCCATGATCTCTAAAAAAAAAAAAAGTCTTCCGCTCAATTCACGGTGGGAGTTTAAGTTTGTGGAAGTGCCGGCGGGGCAGAATAAAAGGACCGTGTCGCGAAATAGGAAACTGTACTACTTCGCTGACAGGCGGTTGATAAGATTTGTATGACAAACCGTAGGAATTAATTCGTTCTTAGATCTGACCTCACGAAAAAACCAAAACCTTCTTCATCAAACGAACATGATAATCGACCCAACTTAACTCACTTAGCTGCGGTACTCACCGAACCACTTTTCAATAAACACAAGCTCCACTGCTCACTTCAGTGACACTATACAACAAGGGCTATACCCTTCAGCATGCAACAGTATTGCCTACTCTACGCAGTACGCACACTAAATCTACACTCGAATAACTAGACTCGAATAATTTTAAAATCGAAAATCCACGCCTAATTATACTGGAAATTTAAGTTCGAAAACGTTCTGTAACATTCTCAAAAAGAAACAAGAAGAGAAATCATATGACATGCAAAACTTCACACCCAACTATAGTAAATACAATTGTGACGTCACACGCACAAATTTTGATCCAGAGAAATTACGTAATGGAGAGATCTGTGTCCAGAATATTCACGAAAAAAATACGTCAGTAGAAAATTATGACTTCATAATGCAACCTTACGAGACAATTCCACGAATAAAACTTCGGAAAACAACGCATCGGTCTAGAATCTTCTACAGTAGACAAAGCATTTAAAACAAAACGTATTAAACAGTTATGTCGTTACAGACTGGCGGGCCGAAGTTTGCCCATGTCTGCTCTAGACATTATAATTGGAATGAACAGGGATGGAGATGGTCTCGAGATCTAAATTTTAAGGTCTCGGTCTCGAAACTGGGTGGAAAATTCTGATCTTGGTCTGGAAGCAACTGGATCTCGGTGTCGAAGCACAAATTGCGTCTCGTGACTTCTTATATTGATACCGCACTTTAGTTGTTTGCATCATGTCAGCGAAGAAGTCGCGCTTCCATGTTGATTACAGAATCAAAGCCAATCTCACTATTGCGTCATTTTTTATCCGATGCTGACCCGTGAAAATGATTTCAATAAGACGTTTGCCAGAATTGCATGCACTTATTTGATTTCAACTATTCTTCTAATGATTAAATCTCATCAAAATCTGCTTGGTTTCAAAATGTTGAGACTTGAAAATAGCGATAAAAACGTTTAATTCATTTCATAAACTGCAGGCGTAAGAAAATTAACTTGCGCCTTGTGCCTTAATTACGAAGCTGTGAAATTGTTTAATAGTGCTTTACTTAATTTAATTAATTGGATTATGTACGATACGTCAGTACACAGTTTCGTCTCTGACTGCCACTGCAATGAGTCATCACAGCCCTTAACTATTTTCCAGCATTAATTAATTGGATTGTCTATGTCTGTACTAGGGTTGCATTGAATTTGAATCCGCTCACCATTTATTGATAATTTTGAATTTTGGTTATCCAAAGTAGATGTGTTTGAATTTTAACTTTCTTAAGGCAATGAATTTGATTTTTCATTCCCAAAGTCAGTTTTTTCTTTTCGACTTGCACCGGTAGAACGAGTTTTGGGTTAAAGTGGTTTGCTTTTTCGGCCACATCGGGTGTTTTGCTTTTTCGGCCACCTAAGCCTAAGCGAGTGGGAATAAGCGAGGGGTCACCTAAGCGAGTAAGAATAAGTGATGCACATTTTCAAAACGCTTTCGTTTTCCAAAGGAAAGTTAAATAAATTATTTGTTTATTGATTGGTGGCGCTCTTGCGTTATTTGTTTTGCATATTGGTTTCGCGCCATGCTGCAGTTGAGCTGTGAATTATTTTAACCACTGTGTGTATTTCAAAACATCGCACTTGCGCTGAATTGCGGTGTTTTTGGCGCTTGCGACGTTACTTTTATGACTTGCGCTGCCAATCTCTGTGAATAATTTGCGCTGTTGCAATCCTACGGCATTTCAAGTCGAATTCAATGGGAATACCTGCATCCAGATAAAATTTCATGTCTTACAGAGGCGCAGGCACCAATAAAAAAATGTATGTATCCCTTAGCTCCGTTTTCACTTGTGCTTTGTAAAATCTTATAATTCATAGAGCCATATTATTCTAATCTAAATAGGCAAGCCCTGACTGTTAGGCCTATTTCAACTAATTGAAGTTGAAATAAGACGTGTTAAGCTTCGCATAGCAGTATAATAAACAAGTCGAATAAAAGTTTTTCTCGCTAGCAAGCCATTATGTGATCGCGGCACAGCAATAAACGGCTCAGCAACAGGTCTATACATTGGAAGCGGCAGTTAGCTATCCAGTTAAATTTTAAACCATCATAAATGCAAAATGGTATAAGCAAATTTTTAAACGCATTATCACCCCTGATCCAACTTACCCAGTTTGTGTAAGTCTCCTTATCATTCGATATTCCCATTACGGCCTCAATTGCATCTTCTGCGTTCTTCCTGGTGTAAACTGGTTGTATTATTTTGTTTAGCAACCTGGCATAAAACGTATCATCAGATCTTCTTCGAGCCACTTCAAACAGAAGGAGGACATTAGCTTGCGTGAACTCTTCGTTGAAATTTGCTACTTTCAAACAAGTGGTGAGAAAAGTCTGTCTTTTTGAGGGAAATTGTGGATCCAAAACAGGAGGTAGCAGTTCACGCCAAGTTGGGGCATGTTCACGCCAAGTTGAGGTTATTGAGTCGTAACGTCTAAAAGTCACGCGCCCACCTCCAGGCTGATTTGGTGTTGGGTCGACCTCGATTGAAAATGCTGGTTGTTCTTGATCTATTGGCATGCGAAATTGATGCTTTTTTCCTTCTTGCCAATGAGTTGCCACTAGTTCATTCAAAAAGTCTTGTAATTCTTTGCCAGTTTTCTTTGGTAGTTCATCCAAAAATTTTTGTAATTTATGCCATTCAGCCATTGAAATTTGTCAAAATGAGTACCGAGCGCTATGAAATGTAATCATCTAATTGCAAAGCTTTAAATTGTTTTGTATCTATTTTCCAAGTCTGAAAACAAATATTCACGAATTGAACGAGTGTTACACACAAGAGAAGACGAGTGTTACTCACAGGGACGAATTAAGAGTGAACGTGGGACCCTTGGATAAATTGATCATGAGGCCCCTTTTTCCAAGTTCAGCTAAAACTTGCAGGACACATCGACACGAGAAATGAAACGAGTTTTTTTTCCGGCAGAATCAATTTGCAGCAAATTGGAGAACAAACCTCGGCCTGTCATATCGAGATGGAGATGGGGAAACTGGATAAATGCTGCCTTGTATTATGCAAATAATTCATCTAAAGTAAAAGCAACTGTACAAAGTTTTTAAAGATCTGGCTTGTTAGTAAATCAAGCAAAACGTAACTTGCAAACACCTGTTTTTGACTACCCAACTAATAAAAATTTCCAACCAATATGAATGCTTAGTTAAGCTCACATAGGCACGATGGAAAGCGTAAAGTTCACCATAAAAGAAGCGGTGAAGACTTTGGAAAAGGCACTTGCTGCATCAGCTCTTGCATTAAAAAAAAAAAAAAAATACAAAGCAATGACATTTCTAAAATAATGAGCATGGCAAGATCGGACATTTCTCCTACCGTTTACAGTGTGCTTCAATATTTTCTGTCCAGTATAACGCATCTGTGGAAAGAATTAAGCTTTTCTATGATGAAAAACTGTTGGCCGAGGAAAGAAACTTTACAGTCGAAAATGCACAACATTACATGATTTTACCTCATAATTCTTGCATAACTCCCACCTATGCTGCACTGATGAGACCATAATAAGGTCGAAACGCGTCTGCAGCTGCAAATGAGTGGGTTGCCATGGGAGCTTTTAGTGATGTGGGCTAGTTAGGCTACCGGTAACTTAGTTGTGGGTTAGTGGTTATAGGCTCTTTCATTGGGTATCGTTGTTTGGGGCCAGTCGCCTGCCAAAAATAGGGCACAACCTAGAAAAGAAATTAGGTCGAGATGTCCAGTTAAAGCAATGCAAATGAGTTTAACCTGGATTGTCTGTGCGTAGCAAGGCTGACGAGACTTTTGTTATAGTCGAAACATTAACTTTTTTTTTCTGGTTTTCAGCATTTCAGATCTCATTCTTAGCATTTTGTTACGTTGTTTTGACAAACTTTGTTTCAATTTTTCAATTTTTTCGACAAATTGAGGAAAAAGTTTTGATCTCACAAGCATTTTGTCTTAAAAATTTTGCGAATTTGAAAAATAGTTTTTATTGTTTTTATTTTGCAGTAACGCATTTTTTTTTGTCGGAATGATAGATATCAGTACCACTAAAATCCTTGCTAATGTAAAAAAATTTCCCGGGATCCCGACATAAATTTCCCGGGAAATGAGAAGTTCAAAAACCCCATATTTCCGTCCCGATTTCCCGGGAGGAAACACTACTCAGAATCTGCTAAGCACAGTTTGAACAAAACAAAACTTTCTAATTGCAACAGCGAGCATGCACATTGCACAAACGCGCACTAGTCCAGTGAGCCGCGTCCACTTTAACGACGTGCAATGAAACTTCTTTGTTTTTGTGATCGACCAAAACTTGATGATGTCCGACAATGTACACGAATAGCACCCTTTTTGCCATTAAAATTTGTATGCTTCTTCTTATATTTAGTTGCATATTTATTCTCATATCACGAGAAAGCAATTAAAGCCCTATAACGCTTAGGAGCTTAGGAGTTGCCGGCCATCTCTATCTACCACACCAAGACGGAGGAATCCCGCTAACAATTAACAAGCAAACTTGCCGGCTTATTCTCCCTACTGTCCCTATAATGCTGAGCGTCAAGCACGGAAGCTATGAATAGCGATTTTAAAGTCATTGGTTCGACCCGACCCGGAATCAAACCTGAGTCTATAGCTCCACGGGCGCATGCTTTACCACTCAGCCATGCGAACTGATAGACCTGTTTTGGTATGATTTTCAATTACTTCTTGGCCATTTCAAAACTGCTCTCAACCTTATCCTTTCTGTCCAATTCTTGATCTAGTCATGGAAATGCCTTGACTTTAATCAATTAATATCAAACTAGTGGAAAAGTTTTTATTTGTATTTTATGGCACTGCTGCGAAATCCCATCGTGCAGAAGTATTACAGACAGTGTACTGTGCTAATAGTACAAAAATAAACTACTTCCATCAATGATTAATCAAGCAACTAGTCATAAGAACAAACAACAATAGTAGCTAATGCATCGCTTCCGCAGCTCAATTGTTTGGCTTTTTGGTCAGTTCATTCCATATAGTTCAAATTTCATTCGAAAAAAATACCAGATTTACAGTATTTGTGCATCGGTCTGTTTTAACCGGACGATGTTGTCGTCTCCATAAAAGAAAAGAAAGGTCTTCACCCACAATTCTCGGCCCTTAAATGGAATCTTGGTCCCCTTGACGGTTAAGTGGTCTCCAAAGAAAAGGCCTTCACCCGAAATTCGGTGACCTCAAACGGACACCGGGGACCCTTGACGGCTATGTGGCCTCTCCAAAAATAACAAAAAGGTCTTCAACCATAATTCGGGGCCTCCCAGTGGAATCCGGGGCTCTTCGACAGCTAAGGGAATCTCTCACCACACTACTGTGGTACCTCTGTGATGGGCCCCTAAAATGCTCTTTCATGGGCTCCTACACACCCATGAGTCCGGGGCAGATTGCCCCCTGTAATCCCTAGCCCCCCTCTTTTAAGCTCTGGATGGGGGTCCTGTAGTGTGTCTTTTGTAACCTTGACATTCAGTTGGAACGATCTATTCTACAGTATTAGAGCAAAAAATGTAATTTTGGCAAAAAGCTGCCAATTTCGTTCTGCATCTCTCTGCACAATGTCTTCATATTGTATTCAAGGGATTGCATGTCATAAGTTTTCACCGGCCCGCCTCTGGCTCAGAAAACTTTGCCGCACCGTTAAATAAAATATCTCTAATTTCTAAAAACAGATAAGCGTTTTTAGAGTTTACATTGTTAGCGATTTAACTGGTAGGAAGATTATGCCAAAAAAAGAGAATGGAGCTCAGGGTCGAAAACGGCGAACCCAATTTGAAGCATTTTTAAATGAATCTAGATAATTTATGAAAAAAAATTTTGAAAGCAGTGGCTATGCAAAAAGACAATCGGCCGATCTACGAAGACAACGCGAATCTGCTGGTACAGATAATCATAGAAGTGTAAAACACAGGGGGCGCAAAATTTTTGTTTGCCCCGGGGCGCAGGATACCCTCGCTACGCCACTGGCGGTGTCTCAATAAGTTCTCAATCCAGCGAACGAGAAAAGGCGACACCTCCAATTCTTGCAGTGCATCGGTATATGCACCTTTATATGTAATATTATCAAAAGCACCAACAATATCTAAAAATATTCCTAGTGCTGTTTTTTTCTTTGCTAAGCTTAGTTCGATTCGTCGTACAAATTCGTGCAGTGCAGTTTCAGTCGAAACTCCTGCTCTGAATCCATATTGGAACGCAGAAAACCTTGCCTGCAAATTAGAGTCATCATTGAAATGATAAAGAAATAACCTCTCCAACCATTTAAGCTGGAGAGAAGTTAAAGTGATCATCCGGAAAGACTTAACTTCATGATAGTGTTCTTTTACGGGTTTAGGGATAAAGATACCAGTCCTTTCCTTCCATGCATTTGGCACATAACTGTATTTCAAGCACGTCTGCAAAATATTTTGGTATATGTTTTCAATATTATTCCAACCTTTTTGCAAAAGCACCGGGTAAATACCGTGTGGTCCCGGCGTCTTAAAAGGCAGAAATTCATTTATTGCTCTTTCTATCGTTTCAAGCAAACAGATGGAATTAACAATTTCGTCATCCATTGTTACCTCAATGTTTTCATCTGTTTCTTCTGTTGCGTGAATAACTCTTACCTCTCGACTTCTCAGTGCTAGAGTGTCCAAGAGGCAATTCATAGTCTCAGCAGTTGACTTGGCGTATTCACCATTAGGTCTTAAAACGTTACTTACTCGTACCGTTTCGTTTCTACGGATTATTTTAGCCAGCCAAGCGGTTGCACAGTGACTATTCATCGATTCCGTAAAGAGACGCCAGGAATCTCTCTTGGCTTTTCTAACGGCATTTTTAAAACGCAATTGGGCCTGCTTAAATGCTTCCCAATCCTTTTCCAGTTTATATTTAATGGCTTTACGTTGAGCTGTACGAGCCTCCCAGCGGAGGCCGGCTAACTCTGTATTCCACCAAATATTTTCCGTCTTACGTCTAATCTTACGCATTGGACAAGCCAAATTGTAAGACTTCATTATTTCTTATTAAACAGTTGCTGCCAGTGCTTCTATATCATCAATTGACGATGTGTTGACTGGTACTTTATTCAATTCACATAATCTCTGTTCAAGTTCACTGACATACTTATTCCAAGAAGTACGTCTAATGTTCCTGATCATTTTTCTTTTTTTGGTACTACTTTGAACTGTAAACCTAATATACATGTGATCTGAAAAGGAAGGCACATCACTGACATGCCAATTTCTTATACAGTTCCATGCATTTCGGTTAGGTAGTGTTAAATCTAGCACCTCTTCTCTTGTTTTAGTTTTGAAAGTGGGTTTATTGCCCACATTGCAGAAATATAGATTCGCACTTGCGCAGTACATGAGTAGTTCCAAACCTCTTGGATTGACGTTGGTGGAACCCCATACTGTGTGATGTGCGTTTGCGTCAGTTTCTATCACTAAAGGAATCTTTATCACTGAAAACTACCAGTTCTTTCAGAGTTTCTGGAGGAGCTGGTTCTTCCTGAGCCATGTAAGTCGATGCAAAGATCGATGTACTTTATCTCTTCCATAAAAGTTGCAAAACTATTGTGATGAATCATCTGTGCGAAGTGATAGTCGTCGTGTGAGGTCTTTGCCTCGTGTTAAAGCGATCGGAGCAGGCAATTAGTGTGTTTGCATTCGCTTGGTTTGTAGGGATGTGCCGAGTCGAGTCCGAGTACTCGGCCAAGTAATGCCTTATTACTCGGCCGAGTCCGAGTATTAAACCATTGACACTTTGACCCATTTTTTTGCTTTTTAACCGAATCTGAGTCGAAACTGGGACTTCTACGCACTTGATGACCTTTTTTTTTTGCTCTTCACCTAATTTTGAGTTCAAATTTTGACGTCGTGAATACTCGTTACTCGGCGAGTCCGAGTAATTTTCCTTGAGGCACATCCCTATTGGTTTAGTTGTGATCCCAATTTATGTTCGAAGTCTGAATTCGAATTTATTGTTCGAAAACCGATTTGGTCGAGAACCGAAGCGTTCGAAAACCGAGGTTTGACTGTATTACGACGTAATTTGTTTCATCTGCCCTAATGTGCATACTAGAAAAGGAGTCAACCGGTTTGCTTTTTACAAGCCGGCAACCAATTATTACAACATAATTTGTTTCATCTACTGATTTGGCTGTGTATATTACTGTAAACAAAAAAAAAACGGCGCATAGTTTATGTCTTGACTCAAAAAGTACATTTTGACCTTATTTTGACGTGATAACTTTTAAACTACGCTTAGTTCGGTGCTGAAACACAATGTGCATAAATTTGATGGCGTTCTGAGCAAGTTAAAAATATGTGACTTTTTTGACTTTTGGTTGCCCTAACCATAACACAGCTACTGATAAGTAATCAAAAATTCAATGCGCAAAATCAGATGACACGTTCCTGTGTACAGGGTTGGGAATCGATACCCAAAAAAGTAAAGAAATAATTGATATTCGACAGTTCACCAAAAAGTAAGGAAATAATCGATTTCGATGGTACCGGTAGTTTAAAAAAGCAAAGAATAAAGAATATTTCCTCTGGACTCTTTAGCTACACTTTAGCTACACAAATCTTTTTTTGTTGTTTTTTTTAAGTAAATTTAAAATAATCGTCGGCATGTCATTACCTTGTTTTTGCTGATAAATGTTTGCTTGTACCAAAAAGAATCAAATATGGAATATTGAATTGCGCCGAAAAAAGAAGCAAAGACAAGGCCATAATTCGATACTCATTCAAAAAAGTAAAGGCTCCAGTGCATTCGATGAATAAAAGGTAAAAAACATCGCAATCGAATATCGATTACAATAGATTTTTTCCAACCCTGCTTGTGTAGCCGTCCTCGTCATTTTCAACAGCTTCCCTTGTAGTGGCATTACAGGTGGTGTTCAATTAGAGAGTGCATGTCCGGTGGCGCTCTGTTTTTCAGTCCTACTCTATAGTGGTGCTCAAATGGAGGCTTTACGGACGGTTATGGTATTTACAGTAGCTGTTGGGTTTGCTAAATCAATAAACTTTAGCTACACAAACCCTGTTCACGTGTGCACTTTATTTGGGTTTCGGACTCATGGTTTTTGGTTCTAGTTTCTGCATCACAATTAAATTTAATGATTACGACATCAAAAATTTAATTGTGATGCACAAACCAGAAGCAAGAACCGTGGGTCTGAAGCCCACATAAATTGGACATGTCACATGTGGACAGGACAAATACGGGCTGTAGGTGAAGGAAATCTGGTCATTGCTTTGGGCCCCCCCATTTTAGAAATGCTTCCGCCATCGCTGGTAATATGTTAATTGCAGTAAGTAAAGTTTTCAAAAAATTTCCAGGGTAGCATATCCCCGGACCTCCCAGAGCTTTTTTTGTTCCTCAGTTTGCTTCAAAGTAGCTGTGCCGAAAAACACTGCTTTTAAAAATATCAAAATCAAAGTTTGGTGCCCCTCCAAAAAAATTTGGGAATGTGCCCCTAGCCCTGCCATCACGTATTTTCAAAGAGCCTATTTACACCAGTCGTTTTTCCGGTCTAAACGTCTTTGTATTTGGTTGACATTCAGCCTATTTAAAACTGCATCACCTCCCACCAAACTTTTGTGGATTAGCTCCAGAAAACAACAGCTAATGTTGTAGGTACTAAAAAGCTTTGGGTTTTGTATTTTATGACCTAATTGTAGAAAAGTCTAGTTACTGTAGCTATAGCTTGGTTAACGATGTCAAAAGGTTTCCAGTGTACAACGATTATGCTGTGCTGGTAGGAGATTATAGCGTAGCTGTGCTGGTAGGAGACTACAGTAGTAGGAGAAACTAGGCAATGCGGGCCCCCCAAAATCATCTTTCGGTACCCCCTAAAATATTTTTTCTTGGATGGTGATGCAAAAAAGCGAGCCCCGAAGGGGCGATGCCACGCTAGGGAGGTGTGAGAGCATGCCCCCCCCAGAAAGATTTGCGGAATTTGACCTTATTTTGGAGGCTTTTTGTGCGTTTTAAGCCTTAAAAATTCCTCAGTTTTAACAAGGTTTAGTAGTCTGTTTTACTAGGTCCCTTCCAAACTCACTAAAATAATGCTGCAAGCAAACCCCACTCTAACATTTCGCTACCTATGCGAAGAAAAATCGTTTTTACGGCTTATTTTTGCGCCTTTCACTTGAGGATGAGGGGCCCTTGGTATGCTACTAAACGTTTGTTTGCTAGTTTTGCGATTGCTATTTTTCGAAAAATTTGCAGGGGCCCCCTATGGTCAAAAGTATAAATATGGTATGGGGGCCCCACATCGCGTGAGTTAAGACAAAAATATATTGAATCTTATAATAGGCCTATTTAAGACATCTTTATCATACGTTGAGTAAATAGTACTACGTACTGACTATTTACGGGGCCCCTTTTTTGTGCGAGGCCCCCCCGGTTGGGAGGTTCGGGGGTCGCTAGTTTCGGCACTGTGTGCTGGTAGGAGATTAGCGTAAACGGCATTGCAGTGAAGTGGGCACTTTGGCTGATAAAAATTCACAACAATCAATAACTGTTTGCACGTTTAAAAAGCGTGCCGGTGGTGAAGATAAGCGTCTTCAATACGCAAAAACCAGGAGCGTATTTAGGGGGCATTGTGCCATGTGTCCTCCCTTTTGTTCCATTGTGCCATGGGCATTGTGCCCTCCCTTTTGATTTGGCGTTTTGGTAAAAATGAATAAAATTAATGGTGCTACTGTAAGTGACTGAAATATGCCAGACTCTTTTAATGGTATCTGTAGCTTATGGCCAGCGGCGAATCCAGAGGGGTATGCATTCTCCCACCAGCCATTTTCAAAAATGTTTATGATATAAGTTATACAATTTTTAAATAATTGCGAACCTCTTCCATAGCAATAAGTCTTACGTCTTAAGCAAGCATAATCGAAAATGTGCGAACAAAATGCATCTTATTCGGCGAAGCACTAAGAATTAGGGTCAAACATTTCAAAACCAAATTTGCGAAAACATTAATCAAAAAGCACTCAAATAGCTATCACAGCCAGGGCCGGATTGAGGGTTTCTGAGGCCTGAGGCTGTCTGGTAGTCAGAGGCCTATTTTGTCTCCGTCAGTCGAAGACCTGCTAAAATATGTAGCCTACATACCAGTATTAAACACATTCAAAAAACATATTTTCTGAATTTAAACAGAACGCCCTCTTTTGCACGTACGAAGCTTTAGAAGATGTCATACCACGGAGTCCCGGTTCCTGCAACTGTGCTTTCTTTTGCTGTTTTGTAAATGATTTCTATGATTAGTTCACCCCAAGCCATGCAAAGTTTACGTTAACTCCTTCACAGCCTCTATTTCGTATCCTAACGTCCTTTTGTGTACCTGCACAAAAAATCGCACAGCATTTAGTGGGAAACTATCTTTAATTTACGCTGCTGTCTGAATTATTAGGAAATAATCATAAATTTCAATGACTCGCTAAAACGGCGACATTTCTTCGGAGCTGTGTTACCCAGCAGGCGTTATGCCGCGGAGATGGACCAACCACCACATGTATCACACTTCAGCGTAATTTTGAGTTAATGAAGATTTGGATTGATTTCCTTTTAATTACAGGATAAAACGTTACTTAACACACGGTTACTGATGCTAGGCTATTGATAGTAATTGATTGTGATTTGTTGCAAAATTTACACAGCAATGAACATTTACTGTATATCAACAATCGTTTGATTTACCCAGTTTGAATTCTGTTTCGAAAGCCGTCAAAATCGTTGTACGATATGCTGTAGAACAATCATATTGCGTCAGAATGTTTTCAAGCATATTTTTTGCCATGTTTTCTCTTTCTGCAATTTTCACCCAAAACATAAGGAGATTTGATTGGTTAAGAAGGGCTGGAATAATTTCAAAGCTAGGGGCTGGAATAATTTCAAAGCTAGCGTCTGGACCCTGTTGCCTGCTCCAGTGAATGCCTCAGCCATTGGGCTGGTGACGCTGTACTGGTACAAATCTTGCAATTCAAGTAGGTCCGAATCTCACAAACTCGTAATCAGTCTTTTTTGATTTCGTTAATTACCGCAGATCTTGTGATTTAAATTCAAGAGTAAATTCCTTGAAATTATTGGCATTGATACAATCTTGAATCACTCTCTTAGCCCTAACCTAAACTGGATAGATTAGGCCTACTTAATAAAGGTTGGTAATTCGTATTCAACTTTAAAATAAAATAGTTGATTGATGAAAAAATCACTTAGTTGTTCGTAATGCTCGTACGTTGTAATCGAAGGGCCTATTTTTTCGGTGGGCCTGGGGCTGCAGCCCCATCAGCCCCCGCCTTAATCCGGCCCTGATCACAGCAAGTAAATTTCCAAAATTTTTGCGGGGAAGCATGCTCCCCCCGGACCCCCTAGAGTTTTTCTTGATTCTCAATCAGCTTCAAATTTGTTTTACCATAAAAATACACGCTCGAAAAAAATGTGGAAATTATGCCTCCTCCCTTTTAAAATTACTCGCTACGCCACTGGCAAAAGCGTTACGATTTTTGGCTCTCTCAAAATTGGTTGGTTTACACATTGTTCTCTTGATGTAGCTCGCAAATTTTAATTCAATGTCCACGTCACGAGGTTTTAGTGTGACGCAGAACTAAACTACGCACTAGGCCAGAAATTTCTAATATCATTGTTCTTCATTTTTCATAGCTGAAACTGTTGTCATTAGTCTACGCAACTTACATTTCCTGAAACCGGTAACCTTACGATTGGCGACATACTGCAACATTTGTTTAGGTAGCTTACGCTCTTTCAGCGATGGCGGTAGCATTTTTAAAGTGGGGGGCCCGAAACCAATGAACAGATTTTCTTTATCCACAACCAAGGACGGCAGTGGCGTAGCGAGAAATTTTAAAAGGTGGGGAGGGGCATAATTTCCACATTTTTTCAAGCGTATTTTTTAGGCAGAACTAATGTGAACCTGATTAAGAAACCAGGAAAGTTCTAGGGGAGTCCGGGGGCATGCTCCCCCGGAAATATTTTGAAAATTTACATGCTGTAATGGCTATCTTGGTGCATTTTGAATAATTTTCAGGCAAATTTTGTTTAAGTTTTTTGACCCTAATTCTGGGTGCTTCGCCAAATATGATGCATTTTGTTCACGCATGTTTAATTATGCGTGCTTAAGGCGTAAGGCTTGTAGCTATCGAAGGGATTCGAAATTATAGAAAATTTGTATGCATCAAAAACATTTTTAAAAATGGCTGGTGGGAGGATGCATATCCCTTATCCTACCCCTTTGGATTCGCCACTGGCCATGAGCCGCAGAAACCACCCAAAAAATCTGGCATGTTTTAGTCACTTGGCACCATTAGTAATGTTCTTTTTTACTAAAAGGCAGAGTCAAAAGGAGGGGGGCATAGCACTACGGCCCCGGCCCTAAATACGCTTTTGTGGACCGGATTTGGATAATGAGAGGCCCTAGGCTATTTGATCACACTGATTGGAAGAGCAAAAAAAGTAACCTATGCACGTCCTCAGATGTTCTGTTTTCCCGTGAAAGTTTCGGTGAAGAGAACAAAAAAAGGTCTTGATTGTTCGTGATGAGGCCCCCATTTTTTACGAGGCCCTAGGTTTCAGCCTACTTAGCTTATACGTAAATCCGGCCGTATGCCTACAACCCATATTTAGCCTGTCCACATGTGACATGTCCAATTTATGCGGGCTTCAGACCCACGGTTCTTGCTTCTATCTGTAGTTTCTGTTGCCCCAACGCCCAAACAAAATTTTAAAGAAGACATCTCTGGATTTAAGTTCTTTGCTGGATATTAATTTCGATGGTAGGCCTATTAAGTTTCAAATACATTCACACAGAGGCAACATTGTAGAAACAAACGCGTAAATTAGGGCCCACCAGGGCCCCCCTGAATAAAAAGTGGGGAGGGGGGCCCCCTCGGCCCCCCGGTTCCGTCACCTATGCGCTCTTTACTTACAAAAGTGAAAATCTTTGCTCTGCGCACTGCGCGATCGCGCCATAAGTGAAAGCATAGAAGTTAAAATCCGGCTTAATATAGCCTATCATACCCTCCTCCCATTGAAAATTTCTGCCTACGCCACTGATTACTCCATAAAGGCGCAACATGAAATAATGTACAAAATGAGTGCCGCAAGGTAGCCTCATGATGTTGCTAGACGAACGTGCAACGCATGGAACAGAAAACCACAGAAAGATCCCACTCGAATCCCTTCATCCTGTGAGCATGAAACAAGTCAGACCCATGTTTTTGATCAGCATTGATATTAACCGCAGGCGACATTAGCCTACGACCCTACCAATAGCTGCCCGAAAGTCCGTCATCAGGTAGAAACATAAAACCAAGGGCGGATTGACAGATCGCGGGGCCCGGGGCAGATAAGCCTAAAAGCAAAGTCCACAATATTCGCCCAAAATCAAGTGAAGACCAAAAAGAGTCATCACGTCGAAGCACGGGGCCCGGGGCAACTGCCCAGTTTACCCAATGCTTACTCCGGTCCTGCATAAGACCCAACCAACAAAGAACACACCTTAGCTCAGTCCGTGGGCACTATGCGAAAGTGTTCTAGATGGATGGCGGCAAGTGGTGCATTGTCGCTCATTCTCGGAAGTGCTCATATCTTTTCCAGACCATCTAGCAAATCATAGCGAAAAAGCACGACACCGAGGACTACAATGCAGTTTTAATCGTAGTGTACAAAAATTCGACGGCACGATGAATACGCAACAAAATACAAATACAAAAATAAACTTTAATGAGCGAGCATTCTAAAAGCCTTCTGCGTAGCAATTCATTTTTTCACATCATAATCTTTGTTTCAATTATCACATATAATATACGCTCATGACCAATAAAATTTCGGATAATAAAATACAACCTCAAGTATAGAGTGTCCCGGAAATCAGGCATTTTGCTAGCTTTCATAAAACTTCATTCATCCAATCTGCGGCTCAGGATATAAAAGTAGATCAAATAGGCCGAGTCACTATTAGTTATTCCTATAAGCAACGTTGTGGAGCAAAACCTCAGTGAATTTAAAGTTTTATCCATCATCGTTCAATGATTTCTATTAATAATTGAGATGCTAACAATTTAATCGCAATGCAGAAAAATGAAATGGACGAATGTTCAAGTGGTGATTGGCTGTAAAACTCTAGGATAACACTTGAAAAACTATAAAAACTCGAGAGTAGGCCTATGCAGGAAAATAATGTGTAAAAAACAAAACACCAGCGCAAGAGTTGCATAAAGTATTTTATGACAAATACTGATTACAAGCATATTTGATACATTTACTACGAACTAAGCACTTTTAATATGCAGCTAGAAAACACACAGTGATAATATCAACATAAACATTAATAGATTTCACAACAATTCTGAGTTAATTCATAATAACAATCCATCGTTGCGAGGTTACTTATAGTAAAGCATGATCTTTAGACCAGCGGTTCTTAATGGGAGCCGTTAAAATATGCTTCCTGAAAAAATGCCAAATTGCATTTGTTTAACTTTCAAATACCCAACCGATCACGATCGAAAGAGTTTGTTAATTGATTAGAAAGCCTGCCATAGACAACTTATCCACTATGAATACAGTATTTGTTATGTTAAACTACTTTTTCTTGCTAGTTAATTAAGTATGAAATGCAGTGCTGCATTTAGTTTGTTGGTTGTATGGGTTCCAGGGGTTGGAAGAGTTACGCTACACAAGATAGCCACACACCAAATTAGCATAGCTGGAATAGTTTAGAAAACTGTTTTGGCGGAGTCCACATATTAATGATGTGAGACTGAGTGCTTCAAAACATTTGGTCTAGGTAAGTATTGTGGATTTTAACAATAACATAAGGGATATCGTTGGGCTATTACTAGCTACGATGACTGACATTAGACGGGAATTTAAGTGAAATCCAAGAAGCCTGAAAAAGCAATGAGGGTGTATACGACGTAATGCACGAAAAATGGTTACTGATTATCACCTTTTTCGTCCTTCTGGAGTCCGGATTCATCAGGTGCTCGAAGACTTGCCAATGTCTTTTGTCTTTTGGCCATTTTTTTTCTTCTTTTCCTTCTTCGAGTTGATAAGTTTCTTGATTTCATTCCAAGCATCCAATCTGTTGCGATATGATTCTGGTACGGATCGTCTAGCATTGCAATCATCCCATGTGCGGTAAAATGATTCATCTGATTTGGATTCTGATACGGATGGTACAACTTCGCCGCTAAACATTGTTATCAGTTTGCCAACCTGAAGGCATAAAAATACCCGCGATTATTACGAGACATGAATAGACGCAATCTCCACTGACAAAGTTCTTAAATAATTATGAGTAGGTCTAGGATAAGTGCAGCTTATATCATATAAATAAAAAAATCACATACGATGAAACTATAGGTGGTTGCGTCGCCGTTGCCGTTTTTTCTGGCGGAATGCCTTTCCGTAAAATAACTTTCATATAATGCTTGAATAGCCGGCAATGTTGAAGCAAGAAGTAGTCTTTTCACCTTTATAATTTTAAGGTATGATGAACAATGTTTATATTTTTGAGTTTTATAACGTCCGCAGTTGTCTTTCCGCCCAAAAGCAAGTGAAGACCACAAGAGAAAAAGGTCATCTCGTCCGCGGGCCGAAGTTTGCACTGAAACTTCCCAAAATTTTTCTTGAAGAATGATTTGACATGTTTTCATTGTTTATAATGCCGAAAAGAAGGACATTTGGCCATTTTTTGGCTCCTTGAATGACAATTTTTTTTGGTCTAAAAGGAGGACACGTCCTCAAAAAGAGGACGTATGGTAAGCCTAGTATAATGTCTATTGCTGTACAACTAGAATTCTCAAGCTTTTTTACTCATCTATAACTCAATAAACTTTAGGCTGAAGATGTTTTGCAGTAACTCAAGTTTATCAAATATGACCAGACTTTAATTTCTTCACTGTGTCTGTTCTGACGTCCTCTATTACAGGGGTCGGCAAACTTTTTCGCATGGCGGACCGGTTTAAGTGGGAAAAATTTTCACGGTGGTCTTAAAAATAAACAAAAATATTCAGTAATTTACTTTTATTTTAGCTTATATTACAATAGTAATTCAATGAGAATCATGAACTTGTTTTGCAGCAACCAGACTCTCTTATCTTGGAATGATGGAACTCAACGATACCCGCAATATGTCCCTTAACGCTTTTTAATGTCGTAGGTCCCTCGTCATAGACGTCAGACTGTTGAAATGGTGCTGACTTATATTCATAAAAATCTCAGCAAAGATGTTTGTTTTTCACTCAATATTATCAAACTAAAAATATCTATAGTGTATTAAAACTTTAAACTTGTAAAATTTTTGGACTTTAGGTTATAAGTTTCAGTAGGAATAATATATTTTAATTCTGACTTCAGTGTGCTGTAATATTTCTGACGCTATTTTCTTACTTATCTCCCTCATCAACCTAACTCAGCTTGCACAACATGAACACATGCACAACAATGCAAGAACGCTTGAATAAACACCGTTCAAAGCCGACATTAGACAACACTAATTTAGGAACCAAATTAAGTCTCAACGCACCCAAAGTGTAAAAATCAAGCTATCAAATCTCACAAAACGTCCGAAAGCTATTGGGTCTTAAATTGTAAAGTAACGAAATTAAAAAATACGCGGCCCGGTACCGAACTCCTAGCGGACCGACACCGGGCCGCGGCCCGGTGTTTGCCGACCACTGCTCTATTCGATGCAATGCATAGCCTCAAAATAACCTCGCCTCAGCTTCAACACAGGATTAATGAAACCATTAAACGTCTAAAGAGACTCTCAAACGTTATACTATATCAAATGCCACATATTGTTTAAAATTCAAAGCAAAGAAGTGTGGATTTAAACCAGATTAGAATTAAAAAATGAAGAGAATTGTCGGTTTTCTATTTGATATTATTGCGATGCGCGGTTTTTGTGTGTTTTGCTCAGCGGAAACTTAAAAATTTCGTGAGGTGGCAGAACTCTTTAAAGAAAGAGGTGTTTTGGGGATCGCAGTTTGAGAAACGCTGCTCTACAATATAACGTGTCTACACAAGGAAATATAAGTTGAGCATTATTTGTATGACTTGCGATATATACAGAGTGGCTCGGAAAACTACAATATATTTTGAAACACTTTCATTTTATTTGAATGCTGTTGTTTAATTTTTTGTATTGAAATACGGGGAAGCGGTGTAAGTCTATTGCATAAACATGAAAAGATAATATGGTAGGTTTAGGAAGATTTGCTAAATAAACGCCGTAACAACCAGTTTTAGTATTGTTTTTTACAGCGTTTATTTAGTAAATCTTCCAACGCCTACCATAACACTGTCTACAAATTTAATCACATTTAAATAAATAATATTCTAGACCAGGGGTGGGCAAGCTTTTCCCACAAAGAGCCAGATTTGGAAAAACTGTTGAAGCCGTGGGCCGCACGCTGATTGGAAAACAAGGTGAAGACCCTTTTTGTTTTTTCGGAGATCACGGTCCACGTGCTAATGTGATCTCCAAAATATATGGTTTTCACCTCGTTTTTCTAGATTTTTTTCCAATTTCGCACCGTTGAGGCTTATTATTTAAAAAATCACTGCCATCCATGATCTCTAAAAGAAAAAAAAAGTCTACCGCTCAATTCATGGTGGGAGTTTAAGTTTGTGGAAGTGCCGGTGGGGCAAAATAAAAGGACCGTGTCGCGAAATAGGAAACTGTACTACTTCGCTGACAGGACGATTGATAAGAATTGTATGACAAACCATAGGAATTAATTCGTTCTTAGATCTGACCTCACGAAAAAACCAAAACCCTCTTTATCAAACGAATATAATAATCGACCCAACTTAACTCACTTAGCTACGGTACTCACCAAACCACTTTTCAATAAACACAAGCACCACTGCTCACTTCAGTGACACTATACAACAAGGGCTATACCCTTCAGCATACAACAGTATTGCTTACTCTACGCAGTACGCACACTAAATCTACACTCGAATAACTACGCTCGTATAATTATAAAATCGAAAATTCACGCCTATTTATACTGTAAATTTAAGTTCGAAAACGTTCTGTGACATTCTCAAAAAGAAACAAGAAGAGAAATCATATGACATGCAAAACTTCACACCCAACTATAGTAAATACAATTGTGACGTCACATGCACCAATTTTGATCCAGAGAAATTACGTAATGGAGAGATCTGTGTCCAGAATATTCACGAAAAAAATACGTCAGTAGAAAATTATGACTTCATAATGCAAACTTACGAAACAATCCCACGAATAAAACTTCGGAAAACAACGCATCGGTCTAGCCCCTTCTACACTAGACAAAGCATTTAAAACAAAACATATTAAACAGTTATATCGTTACAGACTGGCGGGCCGAATCTGGCCCGCGGGCCGAAGTTTACCCATGTCTACTCTAGACATTATAATTGGAATGAACAGGGATGGAGATCTCGAGACAAGTCTCAGTCTCGAGACCAGTCTCGAGATCTAAATTTTAAGGTCTCGGTCTCGAAACTGGGTGAAAAATTCGGATTTCGGTCTCGAAGCAACTGGATCTCGGTGTCGAAGCACAAATTGCGTCTCGTGACTTCTTTTACTGGTACCGCACTTTAGTTGTTTGCATCATGTCAGCGAAGAAGTCGCACTTCCATGTTGATTACAGAATCAAAACCAATCTCACTATAGCGTCATTTTTTATCCGATGCTGACCCGTGAAAATGATTTCAATAAGACGTTTGCCAGAATTGCATGCACTTATTTGATTTCAACTATTCTTCTAATGATTAAATCTCATCAAAATCTGCTTGGTTTCAAAATGTTGAGACTTGAAAATAGCGATAAAAAAGTTTAATTCATTTCATAAACTGCAGACGTAAGAAAATTAACTTGCGTATCTGCCTTGTGCCTTTATTACGCAGCTGTGAAATTGTTTGATAGTGCTTTACTTAATTTAATTAATTGGATTATGTACGATACGTCAGTACACAGTTTCGTCTCTGACTGCCACTGCAACGAGTTATCACAGCCCCTAACTGCTTTCCAGCATTAATTAATTGGATTGTTTACGTCTGTACTAGGGTTGCATTGAATTTGAATCCGCTCATCATTTATTAATAATTTTGAATTTTGGTTATCCAAAGTAGATGTGTTTGAATTTTAACTTTCTTAAGGCGTGAATTTGATTTTTCATTTCCAAAGTCAGTTTTTTCTTTTCGACTTGCACGGGTAGAACGAGTTTTTGGTCAAAGTGGTTTGCTTTTTCGGCCACATCGGGCCAGGTTATCATCCGATTTGCTCTCAATGTTAGTTTATTTAAAGTGCAACAAAAACTCTGTTTAATTGTATGTTTGGGGTTTAGTGTTCACTGTTCAATAAAAAAATTTCGATTTCAAAAAATCATTTTTTTGTTTTCGATTAGGTCTCGAGTCTCGGTCTCGACTACAAGGTCTCGAAATTTTCGGGTCTCGATCTCGGTCTCGAAAACATAAAAAGGTCTCGGTCTCGGACTAAGCAGTCTCGACTACATCCGTGGGAATGAAAGTCCACGCAATGCACATTTTCCTCGCGCTGATTAAATGGAGAATTTACACTTTAAAAGTGAATGTTTCATTATTATTATTTTAAAATAGGGAGTTAATTTCAAATCACCCAGTGGTTAACATTAGGCGAGAACGTTTTGCACTTAAGCGAGTGGGATTAAGTGATGAACATTTTCAAAATGCTTTTGTTTTCCAAAGGAAATTTAAATAAATTATTTGTTTATCGAAGTCTGGTAGCCGCGGAGGTATACCCGGACTTGGTTGATATACTTGTTTTCTCACCTGATTCTGAACCTCCATTCGGCCCTGATACGGAATCCGTCGGGTAATTTTGTCCTAGCCGTGAGCATTTTGAGATATCGGCCCCCAAAGTATGCTCTAGCGGCACCTGGTGGCCAAATTGTTTTTCTTCGTTTATTCTTATCCTATGATGATTTTATGGCATATTTTGGCATTACTGCAATGTCTGGACTTACCGATGGAAGTCCTCATCAGGATAAATTCTGATGACGTCATAATGAAGTCACAGGAGCTTAATTTTTTTGATAATTGGGTACTTTACAATTATATTGCTGTCGCTGTGACATGAGGGTAGACCATGCCAGTTGGGACAAGGTACTGGTAAAACACTTTTGAGAGGATTGTTTTATGCTTTATTACGTCACAATGTCACCTTGACAAAATTCTAGTATAGTTTTGTATTATTTCAATTAGTCTATAGTGCGCTTTGAAATGAATGCAATAAGAGAGAGTGCTCAACTGCTCATGCGCGATTAACGGTAACATATAGGCTATGTTTTCTAGTTACTTTTAATGAGGAAAGCGTAAGCAAATAATTTTTACTTGTTTCCAGATTGATTACGATGAGTAGTACTTAGAATACTAGCATCAAGTCGAGAACGCAGCTTAAATTATGTCAGATTATTGTATTTTCAGGGAGATTCTTGGAAAATGTCCGATGAAACAAAAGTTTTCGCTGAGCCGCAGTGATGGCAGTAAACTAACCACGATCTTGAATGCCAGTAAGGCGTTAGG
Organism: Trididemnum miniatum; assembly: GCA_964006365.1. Classification (NCBI taxonomy): domain Eukaryota; kingdom Metazoa; phylum Chordata; class Ascidiacea; order Aplousobranchia; family Didemnidae; genus Trididemnum; species Trididemnum miniatum. The sequence continues at coordinate 14,719,584 of OZ023242.1, read as the reverse complement.
GGATTCACTGCATTTAAAACTGCAAGGTCAAATAGAGTCTAACCAACAATTGCAATTTTACTATCACAAGTTTTGTATTTCTTCGTATCTTTCCCTTACCTCCTCCACCCCAAAATGCCTTTCCGATCAAGAATCCACCCGGCCGCCGGTAAAACGCACCCGAAAATCTCAGGAATCTGAAATGAAACTTCCGGAAACATTGCTTATATTGCTGCGATGCGTGTGAAGTAGAAAAAGATCCCAAAAGATGGATCCCTGCTTTTCTAGTTAAAGAAGTAGATAAAAACGAGGTAGGTGATAATGGGAATCCAGTGACAAGCAAAAATAAGATTTTAAGAACGTGCAGCAAGCGTAATGACAGCTGGGCTGAGGAAGTGATGATTCGTGTACATGGTGCTCAAAGCGATTTGCATGCTACAGATGCAAGATATCACAAGTCTTGTCTCAGCCGATTTTTCAGTGGTGGGCAAGTACCTGGCCAGAATAAAGCACAGCCTAGAAATAGTGAAACAGCCGAGTCCAAAAACATCTCAGGAGTTAAGCGGCTGTTCTTGGAAATGAAAAATGAACGTTCAAAAATTTGGAATTCTGCTGAGTTACAACAACGGTATGTTGAAATAACAGGAAGCAATGTGAAACAAGCAAACTTGCTAAAGATGCTGACTGACCACAGCTATGAACTTGTTGTCCTTTCGGCCAGTGGTTATTGCAATATGATAATGTTTAATGACAACAGCCATGCGACTTTTAAAGTAGCAAACGATAACGAAAACGACGAGCGAATTACTGAAGCAGTTGAACTACTAGCCAAATGTATTACATCCGAAATAATGTCGTTTAAAATAGACAAAAATTACTATCCCCGAAATATTTTAAAGCAGATTGCCTGTGAGGCCGTTTCCCCGACCCTACTATTACTGCTGGAAAGGCTTTCTCCTGGAATGGAAAAAGATGCGTTGCCGTTTCTTCTGATAGGCAGCATGCTAACTAGCGTGATACACAACTTTTCAACGCCACTTCAAATCGCCCTGGGAATTCTCGTGCATAGCAAAAAGATTATCCAACATTTATTTGACTACAAAGTTACGTGCTCGTACGATGAATTTCGGCGATACAAAAAATCTTCAGCTGTTGCAAGATATACGAGACTTAAAGCTGAAGAAAAAAATCCAGTTGCTATCTCGGGCCTCATCCAACACATTGTGGATAATTTTGATGCAGAAATGTCAAGTCCAAATGGTAAAGTTTCTACTCATGCACTTGCTATGATTGAATGTTATCCAGAGACCGATAATACTGATAACGTGGAATATTTTCCCCTAATCGGAAAAGCAGATATGAGCAAACCAGTCCATTTTGACGAAAAAGAAGACGAACTAGTACCGTGTGATTGCAATGCGTATCCGTTGCCGCCAAGGCACGTACTAAAAGCATTACCAGAAGATGTTGTTCAAAAGCAGCTTATGGCGCTGGATCGCTCCGAAGAAATGGATTTTGCATTTTTTTATGTAAGCAGCCTAATGTTTGTATAAATAATATGCATATCAACACTGTCCTATATGATCGGCCTTTTAATCGAACTCAGACCTCCCGCACCGAAAGTTTTGTTGTCAATCACTACACCAATCTGTCGGTATATGGTAAAATGCTAATCCTATAGAATGTTTTTGTACTGGAAACATAATACTGTATAAAGTTGAAAGACCTCTTACTTTTTAGCATATCGTCTTTCAAGAGAGCGAAACTCCCGAATTCAATGGCTTCAACACCAGAGCAAGTCGTATACAAGGGCATGCTATTCAACCCAAGTCCCACGTTGGCTATCTGCCTTTGATACATGCAAAGCCCTCTGCCGTTTCGACGATCCACACTTCAATGCTGCGAGCAAAAAGTCTTGGAAATGCCAGAGATCAGAACTGGGTCATTTTTACTGCGGATCAACAACTGTGCAAAGTTGCATGTCAAATAATATGGAGTTACCCAGGAAATTTTAGTTCGCTTATCTTACGTCTCGGTGGAATGCATTATTTAACGAGCTTTGTTGGAGCTGTTGGAGCAAATACCGCAGGAAGTGGCGTTGCTGAAGTATTGGAATCCACGTTTTTTGGAGTAACTAAAATGCTAACGGGTAAGAAATTTCCTCAAAATATTCGAGCTCTGAAGATGCTCACTGAAGAGTTGTTGCGCGGTATTTTTCAAGATAATCCATCCATTCAATCAATGAATGCTCTTCAAACTCACCTTGATATTCTCTGCAGCAGAAGTCGAACAGCAAAGTTGTGGATAAATAACATTGTACGACCCACCTTCATCATAATGAAGTTTGTGCGCGCAAAGCGTGAGAATGCTTTTTTGCTCCATCTGAAAGCAGTGGAAGATGCAATCCCTTACTTTTTTAGCGCTGGTCATGTCAATTATGCTCGATACGGTGTCCATTACCTTCTGCAAATGCAATCCTTACCTGAAGAGGTTAGATGCAGATGTAAAAAAAGGGAACACACTCTTCATCTGAAATCTGGCATTTGGTACGTGAATTTTATCATAGTTCAGTTTCGGAACAGAAAAAAAAATAAATGCCTTTTCTTTTCAGGTCCGACATGGGAATTGAAACGACGTGGATGAAGGAAGGGCACTGTCCAAATGGCATAATTGGCGCAACCAACCAGCCGGACACGGTCAGGATATTTGCCTATTCGTACCATGACTGCATATCGATTACGTCTGGTTAGTATTTCAGTTAGGCTGTGCTTATTTTTTTTTGCAAAAGTAAGCGCAAGATTTGCTTTTAACCAATATTTCAATTGTTAATTAGGACTCGAAGAAATGCGAGGTGGCACTGCGAAAGTTCAAATGTCGCACAAAGAAGAATTACCTTCGCGCATGAAGAATGACAAACAAGACAGGACTGCTCTCCGTCAGAAATTGAACATGTGCATAAACCCGCTTAAACCAAAGGAACATCCACAAGACGGTTTGTTAAACATTGTCACAGGGGAGGTTATTTTAGATAGTGGCACCAACGCTGAAAATTCGCTGAAAATTAGCCGAAACCATCAAAAAGAATTTGAAAATAATTGGCCAGAATCGTTTTACAAACCGTTAAGACGAGAAACCAAACCCATAGCAGCCGATAGAAAATCAATTGATATCGGCGATCAAAAAGTAATTGATGTGGGAGTATTTTATGCTCGAGCTCTTACTTTGCATGCAAGCAGGCGCCCTGGAAACCTTACTATCGATACCATGCTAGCCACGGAACTGTCACCTGTGGCAACATCAATGTTTACGGATTACGGCAACATGAGAACAACTCAAAAATCACACTTAAAAAATGAGTTGGCAGTTGAAAAGTAACATCGTACTCTACTTAAATATTCTTATTTTTTGGATGGTTGCGCTATTTTGTGGGTGATTCCTTGGCCTGCTGAAATTAATGCTACTATCCAGGATTATGTCAATGCATTTCGCTCGTATATACGCCAGTACCGAAAAACCTGTGACGTGTTCCTTATTTTTGATCGTTATGTCGAGGGAAGTACCAAGGAAGTGACTCGAAATGCACGAAGAAAGGGAATGACAAAAGTTTTTAAAATGAAACTTTGTTCAAGACTTCCGGCAGCAAAACTTCTTTTCTCTCTTACTTCTAACGAAGTTCAGCTCATAAACTTCATCATCCAAGACCTCATTGAACATAAAGACGATGAAGTAAAACATTCATTGGTCGTAACTGGTCCAGAAAAAATTCCAATCGAGCTTTAATTGTGGCATCAATATCAGACGTCGAGATCTTGAAACTAACAAAGAAGAAGCAGATACTATAATTTTGCAACAGGTAAATTTGCATGTAAACAGCAACATAATGAAGTAGAAACTTTCTAAATAACGTAAAAGTTACCAAGTTACAGCTATTTTTTTTTCCCAGGTAGCGTTCCGTAACGTAAAGAACAATGGAGTCAGGGTTGTTCTTGCTGACGACGCAGATGTGTTCGTACTACTGCATTTCAAGCAAAAAGGGTTTCTTGGTGATGATCCAATTTTCATGGCGTCTCCTCAAAGTCAACGCAACTCAATCAGCATCAACGCTACGGTTCAGCAACACTCTCCTATAGTGTCTGGGTTACTGGCTGTACTCGCTATTAGTGGATGTGATGCGGTAGCTTCGTATTTTGGAATTGGCAAAATCAAGGCTCTGCATGTGCTTCGAACTGGTATGTAAAAAATCGCAACACTTAAGTTGAACTTGTGTTTATAACTGTTTTTTTATTACGGCAAAAAATGTTTTTTTAGGCAAGTTTCGGTTTGATTTAATTGGGGATGCAACAACCCCAACAAGTTTGTACGACGACATGATAGATGAGGCGGCTAAGTTTATTTTGGCGTGTTGCAACATGACTGAAAAAAAAAGATCTGACTGAGGCTCGAATTGAAACGTGGAAACTTAAAATGGGAAAAAGAACGCTGGAACCTCCAAACTTGTCTTCGCTTCCTCCAACAAATGTTGCCTTTCGTGAAAACGCACTTCGTGCTCTCCATCAACTGATCGAATGGCGCAATTCACTTGAGACTACCACACTGATGTTGGATCCAACCCTTCGCGGATGGAAGCGTGTTGAGCGGAGAAACACACTTGTACCTACCGTGGTTCCCAAGGGTACAGTCCTAGCTTCTAAAAGTTATTAAGTGAAGATGTAACAGCAAACTGCCTTGCAAGTCTTAGAAATGTGGTTGTAAATCGCAGGGATTGCCATGCACTCTTTTCTGCTTATGCAAAGATGGCAGTGACTGTTGTAATAAGTTGGTTATTTAAGTGAAATAAAGTTTGTGATACATCTTGGCAGACTTTTGAAACAGTATTAATTCTTTCTTTGAAAAAGGTAACAGAAGTAAGGAAGAAAAGTTCTTAAAAAATAATTAAAATTATTGATTTATATATAACGCGGGTGACGAAACGCTAGTATGTCTTATTGCGTAATAATTGAATCAATAGCATGTGGGTTACGTCACGATGACGAAAGATTTTAGTCCAGCAACAAACCAAGTTGATATATCGAGATAGATAGGATTTACCAACAACGTTAACTTGTTTATATAGTAACTACTCATTTACCTACGAAAATTAAGCTCCTGTGACGTCACTATGACGTCATCAAAAATGATCCTGATGGGGATCATCAGAAATGATGATTCTGATGAGGATCATCAGAAATGATCCTGATGAGGACTTCCATCGGTAAGTCCAGACATTGCAGTAATGCCAAAATATGCCATAAAATCATCATAGGATAAGAATAAACAAAGAAAAACAATTTGGCCACCAGGTGCCGCTAGAGCATACTTTGGGGACCGATATCTCAAAATGCTCAAGGGTAGGACAAAATTACCCGACGAATTCCGTATCAGGGACGAATGAAGCTTCAAAATCAGGTGAGAAAAAAAGTATATCAAACAAGTCCGGGTTCAGCCCAAACATCCGGTTTGGCTACCAGACGTTATTTGTTTTGCATATTGGTGTCGCGCCATGCTGCGGTTGAGCTGTGAATTATTTTAAGTACTGTGTGTTTTTCAAAACATCGCACTTGCTCTGAATTGCGGTGTTTTTGGCGCTTGCGACGTTACTTTTATGACTTGCACTGCCAATCTCTGTGAATAATTTGCGCTGTTGCAATCCTACGGCATTTCAAGTCGAATTCAATGGGAATACCTGCATCCAGATAAAATTTCATGTTTTGCAGAGGCGTAAGCACCAATAAATATTACATATATTCCTTAGCTTAGCTTTCACTTGTGCTTTGTAAAATCTTATAATTCATAGAGCCATATTATTCTAATCTAAATAGGCAAGCCCTAACTGTTAGGCCTATTTCAAATAATTGAAGTTGAAATAAGACGTGTTAAGCTTCGCATAGCAGTATAATAAACAAGTCAAACAAACGTTTTTCTCGCTAACAAGCTATTATCTGATCGCGGCACAGCAATAAACGGCTCAGCAACAGGTCTCTACATTGGAAGCGGCAGTTAGCTCCCCTGTTAAATTTTAAACCATCATAAATGCAAAATGGTATAAACAAATTTTTAAACGCATTATCACCCCTGATCCAACTTACCCAGTATTCGTAAGCCTTCTTATCATTCGATATTCCCATTACGGCCTTAATTGCATCTTTTGCGTTCTCCCTGGTGTAAATTGGTTGTATTTTTTTGCCTTCCGATATGGCATAAAAGCCATCATTAGATCTTCTTCGAGCAACTTCAAACAAAAGGAGGACATTAGCTTGCGTGGACTCTTCGTTGAAATTTGCGTCTTTCAAACAAGTGTTGAGAAAAGTCTTTCTTTTGTTGGGGAATCCTGGATCCGAAACATCAGATAGCAGGTGACACCACTTTGGGTTTGACTCGTTAGGTCCAAAAGTCACCAGCCCATTTCCAGGCTGATGTTGTGTTGGGTTGGCCTCGATTGAAAAATCTGGTTTTTCCTTTATTATTTTTTGCCATGAGCTTTTTGAGAAATCTTTTTCCCATTTATTAAATAGCAGGACACGCCAAGTTGGCATTATATATCTAAAAGTCACCAGCCTTTTTTGAGACTGATTTAGACTTGGGTTGAACTCGATTGAAAATGGTAATTGGTTTCGATCTTTCAACATGCAAAATTTATACTTTGTTCCTTTTTGCCAATTTTTTGGTTGTATATTATTCAAGAAGTCTCTTAAATCTTTGCCAGTTGTCTTTGGTACCAGTAGTTTATTCCGTATTTTTTGTAGTTTCTGCCATTGAGCCTTTAATTTTTGTAGTTTCTGCCTTTGAGCCATTGAAATTTGTCAAAATGAGTCTCGAGCGCTATGAAATCTAATTATCTAATTGCAAAGCTTAAAATTGTTTTTTAACTGTCTTCCAAGTCTGAAAACAAATGTTCACGAATTGAACGAGTGTTACACACAGGGGCGAATCAAGAGTAAGTGTGGGGCCCTTGGATAAATTGATCATGAGGCCCCTTTTTCCAAGTTCAGCTAAAACTTGCAGGACACATCGATACGAGCAATGAAACGAGTTTTTTTCCGGCAGAATCAATTTGAAGCAAATTGGAGAACAAACCTCAGCCTGTCATATCGAGATGGAGATGGGGAAACTGGATAAATGCTGCCTTGTATTATGCAAATAATTCACCTTAAGTAAAATCAATTGTACAAAGTTTACAAAGGTCTGGCTTGTTAGTAAATCAAGCAAAAGGTAGCTTGCAAACACCTGTTATTGGCTACCCAGCTATTTAAAATTACTAACCAATATGAATGCTTAGTTAAGCTCACATAGGCACGATGGAAAGTGTAAAGTTCACCATAAAAGAAGCAGTGAAGGCGATTCAAGCACGGGACTTTGGAAAAGGCATTTGCTGCATCAGCTCTTGCATTAAAAACGAAAATACAAAGCAATGACATTTCTAAAATAATGAGCATGGCAAGATCGGACATTTCTCCTACCGTTTACAGTGTGTTTCAACATTTTCTGTCCAGTATAACGCATCTGTGGAAAGAATTAGGCTTTTCTATGAGAAAAAACTGTTGGCCGAGGAAAGAAACTTTACAGTCGAAAATGTACAACATTACATGATTTTACCTCATAATTCTTGCATAATGGTAAATGACAGTACAGTCAAATATTGTGTTTTAAGACTTTTCTTGATTTTTATTCGTTTCAACTTAGGTTTCAACACAGAAATTTAAGAAAACATCAACGTGTTAAACCAAACTTTTATGAGGTGAATAAAGTCAATGTTTTGAATTTTTATGTCAATTTTTTTATTTTTTAGGTCAATGAAAACTCGCCCTTGTAATCACCGTTAAGAAGCTCGTGGAGTAACAATATTTATTTAGATTTCGATCAGAACAAAAATATAAGATTACTCAGAGAATACCAAATCTCACTTGGCCAGTGCGGTCGATCCGCTGTAACTGTTTTGAGACTGCTTTACGGTAAATTGTTACCAAACTTAAATCAATTGAAAAGTAATCTTGGGTTATGATAGAGGCAACCAATTCGATTGAAGTGCATGTTTTCCGATTTTTTTTAAAGTATACGGTACTCCAGATTTTTTGAAGTATCTTTTGGAAGTATACACAGTAATTGAGTAAAAACTTTAAAGTCAGTCAAATAATGTACACGACTGCGTTCACAAACGCGCGCAGAATAAAATATGCTCATAAACAATACTAAGTCTTGTAAAATAAAATCATTAACCGTTTGTATTTTTCTCAAATTATATTCGTTCCAGTAAAACTTACGGCAACTCCTAAAAAATTTTCGGTGAAATACAAATGAAGATGAAGCATGAATGCAAATCAAACTTGTGACACTCGTTCTATCTAGACATCGAGTTTGTCATCTGCATTTTTGTGTGTAAGCTGTGACTGCAACACGCTATTGCACTCTTTGCTTGTTTATTAAAATCTACCGATGCGGTGTTGATTTTTGTTTCAAATGCAGTTTGAATTAGGCTAATATACTGTAAACACTAATTATTACTAATACGAAGTTTCGCAAAAAAATGAACAATACCTTACATTGTGCATGTGTTTCCTCCAGTTCAAATCTTTGTGTGGTTAAACACAAATTTGTAGGCGTTTGTCCGATGTGTGTAGGCTACACTGACGTTTGTTGCAGTGAAGCTGGTTCTGTGCCATTAGTCTTAGCTCGATTTGATTGGCTTAGCAAAAAAACACATTGCGTGGTAACAACGTCTTTTATTTCCGCTACGCTAGCCTGGATGCGTAAATAAAACCTTAGTGCGTCATTGCCATAAACCGCGAGCGCCCACTTTCTTGGCTGACTAAATGAATACACAGCTACGAAAAGGAAAGAAGTCACCATTTTGTCATTTCACTTTTATTGCATCATTACGTTCCTAGCGACATTAGCTATCATGTGTACAAAAAGCAAAACCAAGTTCCTTCTACAAATGTAAAAATTAACGTTAAAAACATTGTTGTGAAAATGAAAGGAACCACAAGCACAGCACTTGGGCCTTTTTTGATTTCATACTATCGTAATAGGATATGGTTTCTTAATCATAATTTTTTTAAATAAATTGTTTTGTGATTGAGATAGAGCATCAAAATGTGTTGCAGACTGATAGGAAAGCATGTTTCCCAAATCGTTTGACACTAAATTCAGCCGTGTAGCGTGAGTACTTTTCGAGTTACGTCATTTACCCCCCAAAATATTTCAAAATCCCCCGGGCATGAAAAGATCAATATATTTCAAAAAAAATTTGCAATGGGTTTCTGTGCCGATTTGTACCCTGTAAATCGTATAATTTCGAAAAAAACATCTAAAATCGGGAAACCCTAATATCTTGGTGAGTCTTGTTTTAATGCTATATACTTTTTAAACAAGCAGCAGAGTAATAATAGTATTGTGAACTTCCTGATTGTTTTCACCAAAACTTAGTCAAATATGTCAAGCTTCCAATCAACCACTTTTTGTTGATAACTCAAGTGAAGTTCTATCAGCGCAAACCGTTTGGTTTGTTGCTTTTTTTTTTCGTTTTCAAAATATGTTCCAAAAACGACCCAAGTTTTCAAATTTTGAACACTTCTATAGCATGTTAACTAAACATAATGGTGCAAGGGGTTTCACTGCTAAGGAACTTCTAGGTTAGTAAGTATATCTAATAAACTTGACTACTCTATGCAATCATCGCACAAAAATGCAGAAAGTTTTTTTTTGATTTTCTCAAAACTTGTTTTTTTGATTTGTGACGTTTTCCAATTCATGCATTCAAATGCATTTTAAATTTTTGCCGTCACTTTTTAATTCGTTGCGTTGTTTAATGCTTTTACGAAAAACTAATTCTACAATTCAGTTCACATCACATGGAAGGAACCGGCCGGTTAGCTCAGTTCTTAAAAGCAATGCTTTTGGCTGGAAAGTCTGGGGTTCGATTCCTGCACCGGTCAAATCGGACACAATGTTGCCAACAGCTCGCCACCGGTGCTATGTGTCTTCGGAGCTGTGTTGCCCAGCGCCAAGCCGCGAAGATGGATCCCACCACCCGTTACACGCTTCGACGTAATACCGCGAGTATAAGGAAGATTTGGTTTTTTATAACCGCTAAACATTGGAAGGAGGGAGATTTAATTTATACCAAACACCGGGTTTTTACGGTTCTAGTTTTAATGCAATCAGAGCTTGGGTTTTAAAACTCTTGATCATATAATTTGATATTTACTAAACCAACTTTTACGTTTGGCATGGGAGAGGTATATAATGTAAAACTAACTGATTGCTGAGATTATATTGCAAGATCACTTAGGGGTTTCAAGTCCCCCTCCCATGCATGCATGCATGCATAGATAGAACTTCAATACTTGTACGTTCACAAAGTTGCAACACAAAAACTTTTTCATTCCTAGTCCCACTTTAAGAATACTTTGGATCTGCCCTTAAAAAAGATTTTTTCTTAATTGCTTCGGTGACTGCTGGTTAAAACCGTCAACATCATGCAAACAAAAATAGGTCACTAAATGACATTAAATGGTCATTACATTACATTAAATGGTCCAAAGAAATTTATCACATCAACACCGCCGAGTTTTTAATAATAAAAACCAAAACCACGAAACGTTAAAACCAGTCTATTACTTAACACACTTTTGATTTTAAAAAGCAAATTATGAAACGACTCAATAGCGACTACAAATTTCTTAGTACCAAGGCTACCTGACTTTTCGACGAAAGCGTCGGCTTCCTAGCCGAAGAAGAGGGATTTTTGCTTTAGTGATCATAGTAACAATTGAACTAGACACGCGACTTACCTGTCAGGCGCCTTTTTTTGTTTGAAACTGCAAATTCAATGATTAATTTCTTCATTTGTGTCTCCCTGTTACGAGCAGGTGATGAAACGTTCCATACTGACGAACACAAACTCGTTTTGGAGCAAATGCTGCGTCCGCGCTTTGGGTTGAATTCTGTTTTTTTTGGGTTTGTAGTTTACTCCCACACCTCTGTGGGTACTTCTAAATACCGCTGTTTCTTTGATTTATCACTTTGTTTTTGTTTCTGGAACTGCACCCTCCTAAATCCAGCGAAAGGTGCCCAGTCCCATTTTTCTAGTGATTTAAGCGAAGGTTCTTGGACTGTTACAACATGTAGCATTCCACCAGAACCTTTCGCGTTATATTTCAATCTAATGTCCTTGAGGTGGATGTCCGGATTGCATCGGTCCACCAGTTCCAGGACATTTTTGATTTCCAGTCCTTCGTTATCTGGAAGCTAGACCCCAAAGGTTGCTGATTTTATATCTTTTGAGCCTCTTGCTTCGTACCTCGATAATCCATCGAGGGTGGAAGCACTGCCCACACAACTTCTTGTGCCCACTCCAGAGACTTCTCGTCATAGCATATCAAGAGAACTCTACCCGAATGGATGAATGTTCTCTCAATACAAACCGAGAAATCTAATTTTGTCTGAAGAATCTTCTGGTTGATAGCCCCCTGGATTATCCGTAATCAGATTCTTCCATCGGAGTATCCCCATTGGATTCTTTCCGTGTTACTACAAGCTTCTAGTTGCTGGTTCTAACAGCTCCAACATGTGATGCTGTAATGCTAGTCCCTGCTTCCTCTGCTTGCTTTGTTCACTTTTGCTCAGCATGTTTGGGTTTGACCCGACCACGCTTTTGTTTAGGGTTTGATGTTGGGGTCGATTGAGCACTTGCGAACTCCCTCGACCTTTTCATGGTTACAGAGTTGGAGGAAGTTGGGCGATCACGTCCTGGATTAGATAGAGTAATAATCTTAATCCCTTTCAGCAACCTCTTTTGCTGCTTCCTCCTCTCATTTCTTTCGCAGTTTTTTCCTGGACGCCACTCAGACGTGCTACCAACGTCCGTAGACGTTGATGGACTCTGAGGAGGAGTTCCAAAAGTTTGAGCGGTATTCGACTTTTCAGCCGACGATGCCGCTGACACTGTTGCCTCCTTGAATGCCGAAGACTTCTCCTTCAACAAAGGAAATTTCCAGGCAGAAGGCAATTTTTCACTACTCCCCTCCACCCTAGCTTCTTCTGGAGTAGAGGCTTCCTTGGTAGGAGTACTTACACTGCCGCTTAACAATTCAAGAACTGTTGGCTGCGACAGTGTTTTATCTCTTGTTAGGGGAACAAGCCGTACTGTTTTCGTCTTTCTTATATTTGTCTCCATTTCATGTTAAATATGTTTTTTTTTTACTGGGAAAAACCTAAAGACCAGGGTAAAAACAAAAGTCGTTTTTGGCCACGATAAGTCCCGCAGGTGAACCCAGACAACTATATGCAATGAACTTGTCATTCTGTGTAATCGCCTCAGGAATGCCCCCTTATGGTAGTAGTAGTAGTAGTAGTAAGTTTATTTGTTTACGCTGACACAATTCCACTTAGCTGATACAATTAAGCGAAAAACAAGCATTTAAGTCAATAGGTTGGCAACCATGCAGCAGCAAAACTGGACAGCGAAAGACCGTTTCACGGTCATCAAAGTCAAGCTGCCCACGATACAACTGCAGGCCCCCTCCAAGTCGTCAACTGGAGCTACAATTGCATGGAGATTTCCACAAGATGACGGAGGCAGCCCCCCCAATTGGCTAGATCAGGGGCGGGCCTCTGAACTATCTTGCGGCCGCGGTACGGAGCGCGTTTTAGACCGGTACCTTTTGCATCTATGAGATTCCATCGCGGTCATCTGAAATCCAGTCACGTTCTCCCACATGTCCAATTTAAACAACCTTTTGGTAATTACCACCAGCCTCTTCGCTAATGCCAAACCTGCTTTATCCACTCCTTCCTTCACAACTCGACCTCTCAACCGTTAGGATAAGAAGTCGAAATGCTTCAAGAATCGAATTCAACAAGTAAGGCCGTTGCTTGGACTAGTGGATTGGAAAAAGAGAAAAAAATAATAATAAAATAAATAAATAAATAAAGTAAAATAAATAAATAAAAATGCCAGAGCCTCTTTAGCCAACATAACCATGTTGTTTCCACCGGGCACCGCGTGGAGGCGAGGTTGATCTTATACCATGCCCGCTTTCTCGTAACAAAACGACAAAAATGAAGAAATCAATCATTCACTCGATATATTGGAGACTTTTTTGCAAATATGTGTAGCCTTAATTGAACCGCAAAAAACTTTAATGGTTTTATTTGCGGGATTCATATTTTTGTATGTCACCAGCGTAAACTGAGATACTCGAGTAATATTTTGTCTATAAGTTTTGAATTGGTGTGTGTCATGTTGCTGCTGGCTGCAGGAAGTTTTGAAGCAACGCAGATAACGATTCATGGATATCAAAAATTGTAGCAACTTGGTCGACTCATCAAAGCTCTTTTTTACGTTTTCGGACCAATTTAATTCAAGAAACTGTAAGTGCAGCTTTCTCCTCATTTGATATCGTCTCCGTTCCGATGAGGCAATCACTTTTGAATTTTGTAATCGATTTGATTTACATCGAGATCATTTTGTTGAAGTCGAATGTTATTTTGCATAGTTTAGAAAGACTCAACTTTTTTAAAACTGCAAAACTTCTCCAACCGGGCCATTCAAATCGAACACCGTGTCGCCAACAGTTTCGCCACCACGGCGACGTTTCTTCCTAACTGCTGCTGAGATGAGCGTAGCGTGATATTTTACACTCTGAATCCAGGTCGAGTTTCTCAAACCAAAATCCGATCCGGCTCCGAAACACTGACCCAAAGTGAGGGTCCATAGTCCAACTCAGTCCGAAACAAAATGAAAAGAACACGAAAGAGGCGTTGTGAAAACAACACATTTGGAAAAAATATTTAGATTTTCGCACATGTTGTTTTGGTCAATTTAAGTTACATATTGTCTAACATTATATAGGAAATTCATATAGCAAATTTCCTATATGTTCGGCGCTGCTTTTTTGACCTATTTATGACAATTACTTGTCTTGCCGGTATATAGGAAATATCTTATATTGGACAATATGTAGCTTAAATTGGCCGAAAAAACATGCGCAAAAATCTAAATATATTTTTTCCAAACAGCGCCTCATTAACCCGCGACAACTACAGACAGCAAAAAAGTTTCAGCCGCGAGAGGCGCATGTCTTTCGGTGATGAAGATAAACAATCTAGTATGACATGCATGAAATCTGAAAGAAAAGAAACGAATTAATATAAAGCCACTACAAAAACGATTCTTTTTCGCATAACATTTGATCCGGCTCCGATCTGGACCAGCCCGTTAGCTCACTCTTAATCCGATCCAATTCTGCTCAACAACAGTTCAGTCCGGCTCCAATCCTGTTCCACATCCGGTTCATGCTCATCTCTGCTGTCTTGCCCAGGCGGTAAGCAGCGGAGATGGACCCCGTTATTTGTTACCTACTTCGGTGTAACTACCGCGAGTATAATAAAGATTTGATTTTTTTTGTATTTAATTTGTCAAAAACGTTAAATTTTATGCAGTCTTGGAATTGATTTGAATGCTTTTCACGACTTTTGCGTCTGGCGGTATGAAACTTCCCTATCGTTAACAGCTCAGATGGCCGAGTGGATAGAGCGTCTGCCTCTGAGGCTGTAGACTTGGATGTGATTCCGAGTCGGGTCAAACCAATGACTTTAAAATTTGGTAGTCACAGCTATAGAGGTTCCTTGCTTGACGTTCAGCATCAAAGGGCAGTGTGGTGAACAAACCGCAAAGCTTACATGTTGTGCCGTTGGAAAAGCCACTTAGCAGGACTTCCCCATCTTGGAGTGCTGTAGTAAACTGATGGCCGGAAACTCCTAAGCGAGCTGGTTACAGCGCTTTGATCGCTTTTTGATGAAGGAGGATATATATGCAACTAAACTCAACTTTTTTATTCTTTCAATTAAGTGAAACAACAACCCAAAATCTGGAATTCTCACTTCCCAGGCTGTTGCTAACATTGGAGTTTAACGTTGTAGTTGTGACAAGAATCTATTTTAACTTGAACTAAGCTTTCGACCATGAAAGTTTGCAGGAAGGGTGTAACCTAAATTGATCTTTTGCATGTTTTAGATGTAAATAAGCAATTATTGGTTGTATCGAACAAGGATGAAAAAAATATTGTCGTACAACTTGCGAAGTGCGAACGTAATCCAGCTACCACCTGTTGAACACGTTTTCTAGCATCAATCTGCATTTCAAATCATCAAAATCAAAAAACATAGAGCTCCTGACTGATTGATTACGTTCTTCATTTTTATCCTCCTGCCAAGAGAAAGGGACGGAGGTGCTATACATAGGATGAACCCAGACTTGCGTAAAAGTGGTCTTTGTTTCCGAATGTTCTGGTTGAGTTTGCTTCTGATTAGTTTAATTTGCTGCCCATTAGATTCCACCAAGCAGAGATAATTACCGTGAAGCATCTCATTCATGGACATAGCAGCTACGAGACTAGGGTGGGAGTTGAACCATCACCCTTGCGATCATGGCCGTCGTAGAAACGACGCTCCGAGGCACTTGGCCACCCTGCCGGCTGAAAAGTTGTTCTGCCAACATTTTGACCTCCACAAATTCCTTTTCAATTTTTCTCAGTCGTGTTTAATTGTTTGATTGAAACGCACAAAGGCAACTTTGTATTTCGGAATATAGCTGATTGGAAACTAAGTCCATGAATAATTGAATAAGCCTTGTGTTACAAACTAGGCCGTCATTGCAAACCACTTTGACTTTCACAAATCCGGTTTGCGTTTCAACTTTAATTTTAGAGAATTTTTCCTTCAACTTATCTAGTGGCTTCATATGAAATACAGTATTTGCGCGTAATGAAGCGTAAGGCGAAAAATTCGATGCTGAACTTTCACTGGTGAATTTTTTTCGTTGCAGACTTTTTTCACATCGAGTTGCGCGTAGACAGACAACATGAAATCACAGAGAGCACAACAAAATGTAATTGGAGTTGGACAACCCTCAAAGTAAAGCCTGCTGTTGTTAGCATAAAATTTGGCAGAGTGCAGTGGAGATGGAAGACAATTGTAGCAATGCCAGCTGAAAGTTTGTTTTGCGAAAAGCCATCGCTTAAGGCAGTGGTTTTAAACTTTTTTGTGTGCAGCCCAAATCTGAGTTTTATGAAATTGTGATTATTTTACGACCCAAACTTTACACCTAGAAAAAATTTTTTAATATTCGCACTTTGATAAGACACAAATAACCAGTTATAGTCAGTGGCGTAGCGAGAAATTTCAAAAGGTGGGGGCGGGGCATAGTTTCAACATTTTTTTTAGACGAAGATTTTCTTCGGCAGAGGTAATTTGAAGCAGATTGAAAAACAAAAAAGATCCTAGGGGGGTCCAAGGCATGCTCCCTCGAGAAAATTTTGAAAATTTACATGTTGCTATTGGTATTTTAGTACTTTTTAAACATTTTTGAGGCAAATTTTGCTTGAATTTTTTGTCCAACGGCTGCTTCTGATCAGTCCTACTTCACCAAATATTATGCATTTTGTTCGCACATTTTCGATTATGCGCGCTTAAGGCGTAAGGCTTATTGTTATCGAAGAGGTTCGAAGTTATGGGAAAATTGTATTTATCAAAAACGTAGTTGAAAACGGCTGGTGAGGGGATACTTGCATATCCCTCATCTCACCCCCCTGGATCATGCCCTGGCCATCAACTACAATAACCATGAAAAGTGTCTGGTAGGCCTATATTTTGGTCACTTGACACCAGTGTTCCCCCTAAGCTGTGCGCGTGAGCGCGCACACGGCTTTCAGAGACTGCGCACACGCATAAATATTCGGCGCACAGACTTATCATCATGAAAGCAATGTTCTAGGTTCTGCTAAAAGGACGCATTTTTTCGCAAAATGTACCGTCCACCGTGAGCGAAAAATGTACCAGCAGTAGCATAAACAAGAGAAGTTGCGCTACTTGTTGTTAATAGCTGGGTTGTTGCACAAACGTTAGTCATTTCTAAAAACGTGCGCACACGCCAAAGTTTCTGCGCACACAGACTACAAAAAATTAGAGGGAACATTGCTTGACACCATTTGTTCGTTTTTTCTAAAAAAAAAAACAAGTCAAAAGGGGGGGGCATGGCACTATGCCCACCTAAATACGCTACTGATTATACTGTAGTAGGCCTACATTGTATTTTGACACTGCAATTAATTAAGACAAATCATTGATTCAGTGTGATTTATGAAACTGATATTTCCCTTTTACAATTTCTTTAATGCATGGTATTATTTTACCGAGCGCAACGCGCAAATCGTTTCCAGGACTGAGGCGATTGCGAGCCTTGGTTTACTTTAAACAACCGTCGGTGCCGAAAATCCTTGCTTGCAGAAATAAGCGGTCGAAAATGGGAGCAGAATATTTATGCTTCGTTACCAATTATTGGCTTTTCCTTTTTAACTGAGGTCCAGAACTCTCCAAATAATGCTGTGGAAAAAAGTTGTCTTATCTTGCAAAAAATCGTTTTGACAGATTTGAGTCACCTTGGCGCGACCCAATCTTTGACCCTCCGCGACCAATGTTTGGGTCGCGACCCATACTTTAAGAACCAATGGCTTAAGGCGATTTGAGAATCACTTGAATAACTGATTACTCTGATGAGGGTCTAGGCTATGGCACAGGCAGGATTTACTTAAATGGATTCGGTAAATTGGCGCTGCTGATTGTTCCGATGGCAACTTTAGCAAATATTTACTTTATTATAGGCCAATGGTCGAAAAATGGGAGCCCAACTCTACTGCCAAAAAGTTTTCTTGCAAGCGCAATGGGGCCGCTTGGCTTTTTGTTCATTGATGCTTTGAGACTTATGTGTTGATCTTAACAAACATGAAAAAATTTGTGATCATTTTAAAATAACGAAATTTGCGAAGCGGAAGCAGCGCGCGTGGGCGACTGTTTCGCCACAACGCGGATTGTTGTTGACTGAAATAGAACAAGCTCATTTACTTTACGGTTTATTTCCATGTATTAAGTTATTAAATTTTCTGATCAATGCAGCTGCTTTACAATCTATTCAGTAATTATTTAAGAAATCAGCGCCAAAAAAATACGACACATGAGTAGCAATTTACTAACTTCACATTGTTCCGTGAAACAAGTATTCACAATTTTACTCAGAAATGCTGGAAAAAGTTTGAAAAAGTTGAGAATTGCTTCAGGCAAACTCGAGCGTTTGTGTTCGCTCTTGCTCCAGTGATGATACTCTAATGATTGTATTGTTGATTTCATCTTGTAAGTTGTAGAAAATTTGTAATTTGCACGATTAAAATGTTTTTTTTATTGCCATATCTCTTTTCAAAATGGTCTTTGGTTATTATAATTTTGACAATTTTGATTTATTCTTGGTATCAAAGGCCTGTAAATTTTCCTCCAGGTCCAAGAGGTGTTCCCCTACTAAGCGCGCTTCCAATTCTTGGAAAACATCCGGAAAGAACGATGCAAGCTTGGAGCAAAACCTTCGGGCCTATCATGGCGGTGCGATTTGGGCCGAGAGATATGGTTGTCCTGAACGATTTCAATTCAATTCAACAAGTAAGTTGCAGTAAATTCAAAAATGGCCAAGTTTTTATCAAGCTCGTAAATAGGAATGTTGCTTTCCGATTTTTTTAATTACTGTATTTCGAAAGCAAATAAATAAAACATTCTTTAAAGGTTTGAAAAGGCTTGTTGATACAAAAATCAAATCTTCATTAGTGATAGTGGGCATCCATTAAACAAATGACTAATTAGCCTACACCATTTGGAAATCCTCTAACTGCAGATGAAAGAAGATTCAATATTTTGCACAGAACAACTAGATGTGTGATTGAGCGTAGCTTTGGCGTACTCAAAATGAGATGGAGGATTCGTGATCGGTAAGTTTGCTATGGGCCTGAAAAAGTCTGCAAAATTGCTTTAACTTGTTGCGTTTTCCACAATATATGCTGTCGAAACGGTACACTTCTTCCCGAAATAGAAGAACTCCATCTGCAAAATGAAGATGATGATGAAGTTTCCACGCGTACAGCTAGCGGCCTTCATCAGCGACAACGCATTGTCGAAATGTTATCTTGATCATTAGATGCTTTCTTGGCTTCTAAAATTCTGAATATTTTTGCTTTAGATCTAACGCTTAATATGCAATAGCGTTTCTGCAGGGCCGTGAAAAAGAGGGGCAATGGGGACTTTAGCCTCCCGCCGAAAGACCTTTTTTCTCATTTATTTTAATTCCTAATCTTAAATTGGATAAAAACGCCCTCTCGAAAGTAGTAAAGACATTCCTTTAGTCTTCAATCTCATTTGACGGAGAAAACTCCTTTTTGATGTGTTTTTAGGGATCGAAAAAGGCTGCCGAGAAAATAGCATCAGGGCCCCTTGCTCCTTAATACCGCCCCGCAGTTCTGCGAATTAGCGTTTGCTTCTCTACAGTACTTGTCTTGATCATCTTAAGACCTTGATACTCATTCAAAAAAGTAAAGGCACCCGTGCATTCGATGAATAAAAAGTAAAAAACATCGCAATCGAATATCGATTACAATAGATTTTTCCCAACCCTGCCTGTGTAGCCGTCCTTGTCATTTTCAACAGCTTCCCCTGTAGTGGCATTACAGGTGGTGTTCAATTAGAGAGTGGCCGGCGGCGCTCTATTTTTCAGTCCTACTCTATAGTGGTGCTCAAATGGAGGCTTTACGGACGGTTTTATGGTATTTACAGTAGCTGTTGGGTTTGCTAAAACAATAAACTTTAACTATATACACTAACCCTGTTCACGTGTGCACTTTATCTGGGTTTCGGACTCATGGTTTTTGGTTCTAGTTTCTGCATCACAATTAAATTTTGTGATTATGACATCAAAAATATAGATGCAGAAACTGTGATGCAGAAACCAGAAGCAAGAACCGTGGGTCTGAAGCCCACATAGATTGGACATGTCACATGTGGACAGGACAAATACGGGCTGTAGGCGAAGGAAATCTGGTCATTGCTTTGGGCCCCCCAACTTTAGAAATGCTTCCGCCATCGCAGCTAATATGTCTATTGCAGTAAAGTATTCAAAACATTTCCAGGGTAGCATGCCCCCGGACCTCCGAGAGCTATTTTTGTTCCTCAATTTGCTTCAAAGTAGCTCTGCCGAAAAACACTGCTTTTAAACATATCAGAATCAAAGTTTGGTGCCCCTCCAAAAAAATTTGGGAATATGCCCCTAGCCCTGCCATCACGTATTTTCAAAGGGCCTATTTACACCAGTCGTTTTTCCGGTCTAAACGTCTTTGTATTTGGTTGACATTCAGCCTATTTAAAACTGCCTCACCTCCCACCAAACTTTTGTGGATTCGCTCCTGAGAACAACAGCTAATGTTGTAGGTACTAAAAAGGTTTGGGTTTTGTATTTCATGACCTAATTGTAGAAAAGTCTAGTTACTGTAGTTATAGCTTGGTTAACGATGTCAAAAGGCTTCCAGCTTACAACGATTATGCTGTGCTGGTAGGAGATTAGCGTAAACGGCATTGCAGTGAAGTGGGCACGTTGGCTGACAAAAATTCACAACAATCAATAACTGTTTGCACGTTTAAAAAGCGTGTCGGTGGTGAAGATAAGCGTCTTCAATACGCAAAAACCAGGAGCGTATTTAGGGGGGCATTGTGCCATGTACCCTCCCTTTTGACTCTGCCTTTTAGTAAAAATGAATAAAATTAGTGGTGCTGCTGTGAGTGACTGAAATATGCCAGAGTCTTTTAGTAGTATCTGTAGCTTATGGCCAGCGGCGAATCCAGAAGGATATGCATTCTCCCACCAGCCATTTTCAAAAATGTTTCTGATATATACAATTTTTCAATATTTGCGAACCTCTTCCATAGCGATAAGTCTTACGTCTTAAGCAAGCATAATCGAAAATGTGCTAACAAAATGCATCTTATTCGGCGTAGCACTAAGAATTAGGGTCAAAACATTCAAAACCAAATTTGCGAAAACATTAATCAAAAAGCATTCAAATAGCCATTACAGCAAGTAAATTTTTTTTAAAAATTTTTCGAGGAAGCATGCTCCCCCCTGACCCCCTGGAGTTTTTCTAGATTCTCAATCAGCTTTAAATTAGTTTTGCTGGAAAAAAATACGCTCGAAAAAAATGTGGAAATTGTGCCTCCCCCCTTTTAAAATTACTCGCTTCGCCACTGGCAAAAGCGTTACGATGTTTGGCCCCCTCAAAATTGGTTGGTTTACACATCGTTCTCTTGATTTAGCTCGCAAATTTTAATACAAAGTCCACGACACGAGGTTTTAGTATGACGCAGAACTAAACTACGCACTAGGTCAGAAATTTCTCTTATCATTGTTTTTCATTTCTCATTGCTGAAACCGTTGTCATTAGTCTACGCAACTTACATTTTCTGATACCGGTAACCTTACGATTGGCGACATACTGCAACATTTATTTAGGTAGCTTACGCTCTTTACTTACAAAAGTAAAAATCTTTGCTCTGCGCACTGCGTAACCGCGCCATAAGTGAAAGCATAGAAGTTAAAATCCGGCATAATGTGTCAGCTCCCTCCTCCCATTGAAAATTTCTGCCTACGCCACTGATTACTCCGTAAAAGCGCAACATGAAACAATGCACAAAATGAGTGCCGCAAGGTAGCCTCATGATGTTGCTAGACAAACGTGCAACGCATGGAACAGAAATCTACAAAAAGATCCTACTCGAGTCCCCTCAGCCTGTGAGCATTAAACAAGTCAGTCCCATGTTTTTGATCAGAATTGATATTAACCGCAGGCGACATTAACCTACGAACCTACCAATAGCTGCCCGAAAGTCCGTCATCAGGTAGAAACATAAGACCAAGGGCGGATTGAGAGATCGCGGGGCCCGGGGCAGATAAGCCTAAAAGCGAAGTCTACAACTTTCGCCCAAAATCAAGTGAAGACCAAAAAAAAGTCATCACGTCCAAGCACGGGGCCCGCGGCAACTGCCCAGTTTGCCCAGTGCTTAATCCGGCCCTGCATGAGACCCCACCATCAAAGAACACACCTTAGCTCTGTTCGTGGGCACTATGCGAAAGTGTTCTAGATGGATGGCGGCAAGTGGTGCATTGTCGCTCATTCTCGGGGGTGCTCATCTCTTTTCCAGACCATCTAGCAAATCATAGCGAAAAAGCACGACACCGAGGACTACAATGCAGTTTTAATCGTAGTGTACAAAAATTCGACAGCAGGATGAATACGCAACAAAATACAAATACAAAAATAAACTTTAATGAGCGAGCATTCTAAAAGCCTTCTGCGTAGCAATTCATTTTTTCACATCATAATCTTTGTTTCAATTATCACATATAAAATACGCTCATGACCAATAAAATTTCGGACAATAAAATACAACCTCAAGCATAGGGTGTCCCGGCAATCAAACACCTTGCTAGCTTTCATAAAACTCCATTCATCCAATCTGCGGCTCAGGATATAAAAGTAGACCAAATAAGCCGAGTCACTATCAGTTATTCCTAGCAACGTTGTGGAGCAAAACCTCAGTGAATTTAAAGTTTTATCCATCATCGCTCAATGATTTCTATTAATAATTGAGATGCTAACAATTGAATTGCGATGCAGAAAAATGGACGAATGTTCAAGTGGTGATTGGCTGTAAAACTCTAGGATAACACTTGAAAAACTATAAAAACTCGAGAGTAGGCCTACGCAGGAAAATGATGTGTAAAACACAAAACACCAGCGCAAGAGTTGCATAAAGTATTTTATGACAAATACTGATTACAAGCATATTTGATACATTTACTACGAACTAAGCACTTTTAATATACAGCTAGAAAACACACAGTGATAATATCAACATAAACATTAATAGATGTCATAACAATTCTGAGTTAATTCATGATAACAATCCATCGTTGCGAGGTTACTTATAGTAAAGCATGATCTTTAGACCAGCGGTTCTTAATGGGAGCCGTTAAATATATGTTTCCTAGAAGGAATGCCAAATTGCATTTGTTTAACTCTCAAATACCCAACCGATCACGATCGAAAGAGTTTGTTAATTGATTAAAAAGCCTGCCATAGACAACTTATCCATTATGAATTCAGTGTTTGTTATGTTAAACTACTTTTTCTTGCTTGTTAATTAAGTATGAAATGCAATGCTGCATTTAGCTTGTTGGTTGTATGGGTTCCAGGGGTTGGAAGAGTTACACTACACAAGATAGCCACACATTAAATTAGCATAGCTGGAATAGTTTAGAAAACTGTTTTGGCGGAATCCACATATTAATGATGTGAGACTGAGTGCTTCAAATCATTTGGTCTAAATGAGCATTGTGAATTTGCTATGTTGAATTTTTGATTAACTAGATAGCTGCTCGTCAGCTTTGGATTCCTCTGACATTTTATCGTTATCATCTTCTCAGTTGAAATGTTTCTTGATTTTACCCCAAGCATTCAATTTGATGCAATATGAGCCTCCTGATACGGATTGTCCAGCTTTGCCGCTAAACATTTTTATCAGTTCGGAAACCTGAAAGCATAAAAATACCCGCGATAAATACAAGACATGAACAATGCAATACAAGATATGAATACAATACAATACAAGACATAAATACAATACAAGACATGAATAGAATACAATACTAGACATGATGAATACAATACAAGACATGAATAGATACAATACAATGCAAGACATGAATAGATCCAATCTCCACTAACAAAGTGCTTTAATAATTATGAGTAGGTCTAAGATAAGTGCAGCTTATATCATATAAATAAAAAATCTCATTCGATGAAACTACAGGTGGTTGCGTCACCGTTGCCACTCTTTCAGGCGGAATGCCTTTGCGTTAACTAACTTTCATACCGCTTGAATAGCCGGCAATGGTGAAGCAGGAAAGTAGTCTTTTCACCTCTATGATTTTATCGTATGATGAACAATGTTTATATTTTTGAGTTTTTATAACGTCCGCAGTTGTCTTTCCGCCCAAAAGCAAGTAAAGACCACAAAACAAAAAAAGGTCATCACGTCCGCGGGCCGCAGTTTGCACTGAAACTTCTCAAAGTTTTTCTTAAAGAATGATTTGACATGTTTTCATTGTTTATAATGCCGAAAAGGAGGACGTTTGGCGATTTTTTGGCTCCTCGAATGACAATTTTTTTTTGGTCAAAAAAAAAGGACGTGTCCTCAAAAAGAGGACGCATGGTAAGTCTGGCATGGTGTCTATTGCTGTACAACTAGAATTTTCAAGCTTTTTTACTCATCTATAACTCAATACACTTTAAGCCGAAAATGTTTTACAGCAACTCAAGTTTGTCAAAATTGAACAGACTTTAATTTCTTCACTGTGGCTATTCTGACGTCCTCTATTACAGGGGTCGGCCAACTTTTTCGCATGGCGGACCGGTTTAAGTGGGAAATTTTTTCACGGACCGACCTTAAAAATAAACAAAAATATTCAGTAATTAAATTTTATTTTAGCTCATATTACAATAGTGATTCAATGAGAATCATGAACTTGTTTTGCAGCAACCAGACTCTCCCATCTTGGAATGATGGGACTCAACGATACCTGCAATATGTCCATTAAAGTTTTTTAATGTCGTAGGTCCCTCGTCATAGACGTCAAACTCTTGAGATGGTGCTGACTTATATCCATAAAAATCTCAGCAAAGATGTTTGTTTTTCACTCAATATTATCAAACTAAAAATATCTATAGTGTATTAAAAGTTTAAACTTGTAATATTTTAGGACTTTAGATTATAAGTTTCAGTAAGAATAATATATTTTAATTCTGACTTTGGTGTGATGTAATATTTCTGACGCTATTTTCTTACTTATCTCCCTCATCAACCTAACCCAGCTTGCACAACATGAACACAAGCACAACAATGCAAGAACGCTAGAATAAACACCGTTCAAAGCCGACATTAGAAAACACTAATGTAGGAACAAAATTAAGTCTCAACGCACCCAAAGTGTAAAAATCAAGCAATCGAATCTCACAAAACGTCAGAAAGCTATTGGGTCTTAAATTGTAAAGTAACGAAAATATAAAATACGCCGCTCGGTACCGAACTCCTCGCGGACCGGCACCGGGCCGCGGCCCGGTGTTTGCCGACCACTGCTCTATTAGATGCAATGCATAGCCTCAAAATAACCTTGTCTCAGCTTCAACACAGGATTAATGAAACCATGTAACGTCTAAAGAGACTTTTAAACGTTATACTGTATCAAATGCCAAACATTGTTTAAAAATCAAAGCAAAGAAGTGTGGATTTAAACCAGATTAGGTTTGAAAAATGAAGAGAATTGTCAGTTTTCTATTTGATAATTATTGCGATGCGCGGTTTTTGTGTGTTTTGCTCAGCGGAAACTTAAAAATTTTTGTGAGGTGGCAGAACTCTTTAAAGAGATGTTTTGGGGATCGCAGTTTGAGAAACGCTGCTCTACAATATAACGTGTCTACACAAGGAAATATAAGTTGAGCATTATTTGTATGACTTGCGATATATACAGAGTGGTTCGAAAAATAACAATTATTTTGAAACACTTTCATTTTATGTGAATGTTGTTTTTTAATTTTTTGTATTGAAATACGAGGAAGCGGTGTAAGTCTATTGCATAAACATGAAGAGATATTATGGTAGGTTTTGCAAGATTTACTAAATAAACGCCGTAAAAACCAGTTTTATCATTGTTTTCTACAACGTTTATTTAGTAAATCTACCAACGCCTACCATAACACTGTCTACAAATTTAATCACATTTAAATAAATAATATTCTAGACCAGGGATGGGCAAGCTTTTCCCACAAAGAGCCACATTTATAGAAACTGTTGAAGCCGTGAGCCGCACGCTGATTGGACAACAAGGTGTGAAGACCCTTTTTGTTTTTTGTTTTTTTTTTTGGAGATCACGGTCCACGTACGAATGAGATCTCCAAAATATATGGTTTTCACCTCGTTTTTTTTCGTTTTTTATTCCTATTTCGCACCGTTGAGGCTTATTTTTTTAAAAATCACTGCCATCCATGATCTCTAAAAAAAAAAAAAAGTCTTCCGCTCAATTCACGGTGGGAGTTTAAGTTTGTGGAAGTGCCGGTGAGGCAAAATAAAAGGACCGTGTCGCGAAATAGGAAACTGTACTACTTCGCTGACAGGACGGTTAATAAGAATTGTATAGCAAACCGTAGGAATTAATTCGTTCTTAGATCTGACCTCACGAAAAAAACAAAACCTTTTTCATCAAACGAACATGATAATCGACCCAACTTAACTCACTTAGCCAGGGTACTCACCGTACTACTTTTCAATAAACACAAGCTCCACTGCTCACTTCGGTGACATCATACAACAAGGGCTATACCCTTCAGCATACAACAATATTGCTTACTCTACGCACACTACATCTACACTCGAATAACTACGCTCGAATAATTTTAAGATCGAAAATTCACGCCAATTTATCCTCGAAATTTAAGTTCGAAAACGTTCTATAACATTCTCAAAAAGAAACAAGAAGAGAAATCACATGACATGCAAAACTTCACACCCAACTATGGTAAATACAATTGTGACGTCACAAGCACAAATTTTGATCCAGTGAAATTACGTAATGGAGAGATCGTGTCCAGAATATTCACAAAAAAATACGTCAGTAGAAAATTATGACTACATAATGCAACCTTACGAGACAATCCCACAAATAAAACTTCGGAAAACAACGCATCGGTCTAGAATCTTCTACAGTAGACAAAGCGTTTAAAACAAAACATATTAAACAGTTATATCGTTACAGACCGGCGGGCCTGATTTGGCCCGCAGGCCGTAGTTTGCCCATGTCTGTTTTAGACATTATAATTTGAATGAAAGTCCACGCAATGCACATTTTCCTCGCGCTGATTAAATGGAAAATTTACACTTTAAAAGTGAATGCTTAGTTATTATTGTTTTAGAATAGGGAGTTAATTTCAAATCACCCAGTGGTTAACATTAGGCGAAAACGTTCTACGCCTAAGCGAGTGGAATTAAGTGATGCACATTTTCAAAACGCTTTCGTTTTCCAAAGGAAATTTAAATAAATTATTTGTTTATTGATTGGTGGCGCTCGCGCGCTATTTGTTTTGCATATTGGTGTCGCGCCATGCTGCAGTTAGCTGTGAATTATTTTAACTACTGTGTGTATTTCAAAACATCGCACTTGCGCTGAATTGCGGTGTTTTTGGCGCTTGCGACGCTACTTTTATGACTTGCGCGGCCAATCTCTGTGAATAGTTTGCGCTGTTGCAATCCTACGGCATTTCAAGTCGAATTCAATGGGAATACCTGCATCCAGATAAAATTTCATGTTTTGCAGAGGCGTAGGCACCAATAAAAAATATACATATATTCCTTAGCTCTGCTTTCACTTGAGCTTTGTAAAATCTTATAGTTCATAGAGCCATATTATTCTAATCCAAATAGGCAAGTCCTGACTTTTAGGCCTATTTCAAATAATTGAAGTTGAAATAAGACGTGTTAAGCTTCGCATAGCAGTGTAATAAACAAGTCGAATAAAAGATTTTCTCGCTAGCAAGCCATTATCTGATCGCGGCACAGCAATAAACGGCTCAGCAACAGGTCTATACATTGGAAGCGGCAGTTAGCTCCCCAGTTAAATTTTAAACCATCATAAATGCAAAATGGTATAAACAAATTTTTAAACGCATTATCACCCCCATCCAACTTACCCAGTTTGTGTAAGCCTCCTTATCATTCGATATTCCCATTACGGCCTCAATTGCATTGTTTGCGTTCTTCCTGGTGTAAATTGGTTGTATATCATCAGATCTTCTTCGAGCAACTTCAAACAAAAGGAGGACATTAGCTTGCGTGGACTTTTCGTTGAAATCTGCGTCTTTCAAACAAGTGTTGAGAAAAGTCTCTCTTTTTGAGGGAAATTGTGGATCCAAAACATGAGGTAGCAGGTCACGCCACTTTGGGGTTATTGAGTCGTTAGGTTCAAAAGTCACCAGCCCATTTCCAGGCTGATGTCGTGTTTGGTTGACCTTGATTGAAAATGTAGGTGGTTTTTCATCTCTTGTTATGCAAAATTGATGCTTTATTTTTTTTTGCCAATTATTTGTCACTAGTTCATTCAAATAGTCTTGTAGTTCTTTGCCAGTTTTTTCATTTACGTCATGCTTTTGAGTGTCTTCAGTCATTGAAATTTGTCCAAATGAGTTCAGAGCGCTATGACATGTAATTATCTAATTGCAAAGCTTAAAATTGTATTTTTCGTGTTTTTCTTTTTTCCAAGTCTGAAAACAAATATTCACGAATTATACGAGTGTTACACGCTAGGGCGGACGAGTGTTACACACAGGGGCAAATTAAAAGTGAGCGTGGGACCCTTGGATAAATTGATCATGAGGCCCCTTTTTCCAAGTTCAGCTAAAACTTGCAGGACACATCGATACGAGCAATGAAACGAAACATTAAACAAGAAAACAAAGCAATTCCAATATTGTCTCGACGCCGAGAGACAGCAGATAAGTTACACGTTCAATTGGCTCAAACAGCTTCCTGGATTTACACTAAGCCTAATATTACGGTAGATGCATTAGCAAGAAGCAATTAGTGTCTTCAAAAACATCAGCTTTTCCTCTACTTCGTTGATGAAGAGATCAGGTGTCCTTAAAAAAAAGAGATCAGAGGGGTCCTGTACTATGCTCTTCGCTTGAAGGAAAATCTTCGCCTTTAAACAGGGTTCGTATTAGCCAATTTTCTTCGCCAATCAAATTTTTTCGAGCAAATATCGATGGTTTTTGTTCGCGTTCGTGCAAAGAAAAATCTTCGTCACGTTGATATTCTATGGTTGCAGATT
Organism: Trididemnum miniatum; assembly: GCA_964006365.1. Lineage (NCBI taxonomy): Eukaryota > Metazoa > Chordata > Ascidiacea > Aplousobranchia > Didemnidae > Trididemnum > Trididemnum miniatum. Next base: position 14,690,768 of record OZ023242.1, on the reverse strand, counting down.
TAAATCAACTTTGCTATGATCAAGGGGTGTCAATTTCTCTTGAACTATGCCACAAACTTGACCGATGTCCCACGTACTCATTCGAAATTCTCGAATTACAGTAGGGGAAATGTGGCACCTATCGGACGATTGAACCTATCGGACAGCAGCATATTACCGTGATCACGTGATCAATTTACGGTTTCATTTTAGTGAAAGAAGTGAAGTTTCACTAGTGGTAAAATCACATGTTTGTGTAAGGATGGAGCAAGAAGCGTGGTGGCTACAACAAAAAAACTGTTTTTCTGGTTCAAAGTAAAATAAATTAGGCAGGATAATTTTGAGATTTTAGGAAGCTGGCATTCAGTGTTAAGGTCTGGTTTGCACTGGTAGCTCAGCGAGTCTCGTGCTTAATGAAGGTTGCGAGATTACATCTTGGTGACATTTCTAAACCAGAATATTTTGGGAAGGAAGTTCAAAATGGCTACCAGGAGATTTTTCGGACGGGACCAATCGGGCATGTTCAATTACTCAGACGCTGTATTCACGCAGTGTTAAGATCTCGTTTGCACTGGTAGGTCAGTGAGTCTCTTGCTTATTGAAGGTTGCGAGTATTATACATCTAGGTGACATTTCTAAACCAGAATATTTTGGGAAGGAAGTTCAAAATGGCTACCAGGGGATTTTTCGGACGGGACCTATCGGACATGTTCAATTACTCAGACGCTGTCTTGAAAGGCGTTGAATGATATGGTAAAAACTTTGCCACAACCCGTCTCAGTCGCAACGACGAAGCGGCTGAGCGGGATTTTTACGTTCAAAGCCAATCTTGTTATCTACAGTGTGTAGGTTATGTTGCCGCAATTATCGCTTATTACGCGCAGTTGTTTCGTGTTAAAACACGCTTGTTCGTTATCTAATTATAGAAACGATCTTCATGAAACTTTTTCTCTTACTTTAGGTCACATTTGCAGTTGTCAGAAAGGTCCCAACCCTATGGACCAAAGGTCACCATGCATGGAGATTGTTCGGACGTTTGAGTGGCACTTTTCAATCGCAAATAAAATCACCCATAGCATTTTGAATCTTTCCGTTTGAGTGCGGGATAAGTTAACCACAAATCAAAGTCCAACTTAAACTAAAAAGCATTTAAGATTGTCTAACCAGTTGGACAATAAATAAAATTCAGTCAAAATTTGTCCGATAGCTCCCACACTTCCCCTATATCATATTCTGAATTCGCTCTCAAAATATCACTTCGGCCTTCGGCGTTATATCTTCTGTTACTGCTGTTGATCATTAAGAATCGCACAGCCATTGTTTTCTACTTCACAGCGTTTCACTTTTTGGCAGTGACACGTATGGATTTCATGTGAAAAAAATGCTTTGCCAATTTTGCGAGTGATCCAGAGTGTTCGCCAAAATCACGAAAAACATGCTGCTTTTGGCGAAGATTTTAGGGTAAAAAATGTTCGCTTAAAGAAAAAAATTATCGCACAAAAATAATATTTTGTTCGAATTTTTGAAAAATCTTCGCACGAATAAAATATTTTATTCGAGAATTTAAAAAAATTTTTTTTCGAACACTTTTAAAATCTTTGCGCGAACAAAATAAAATTGGCGAAGATTTAATTCTATTCGCCAAACTTGACCATATAGTATACCGAAATCTTCGCGAGCGTCTTTTACTAAAAATTGGCGAAGAGTTTTTTTTGTGCGAAGAGCATAGTATAGGGCCCCAGATGGCTGAGAGCATGGTTGGCCTGCTCTTAGAGCAGTAAAGCCTGGTTTGATTCCTAGACGGGTTAACCAATAATTTTAAAACTGATATTTAAAGCTCACTGCTTGACGCTCAGCATTAAAGGAACAGTGTGGAGAACAAGCAGGCAAGTTTACTGGTTAGTGCTTTCAGTAAAGGCAAATAAACGTTCAGGCCCGGAATAGGGCGTCAATGTTTTATGTGAGAGGCGTATTCAAAGTTTTTTTTTAGGGAGAGCAGCAAATTGTGACTTCTTTTAGCCTATGAGCGTATGTTTTTCCGGTAGAGTAAATTTGAAGCAAATTAAGGAAAAAATGATTGTGGGGGTTCGGAGGCATGGTCTACCGGAAGTTTTTTGAAATTTTACATGATGTAATGGCCTTTTTAGTGCTTTTCAAACAAATTTTGACCAAGCGCTTTACCTCTCATTCGGAGTCCTTCATTAAATATGATGCATTTTGTTTGCATATTTTTGCGTGCTTAGTTCAGGCTGGGAGTGGATCCAGAATATTTTGGTGAGGGATACAATTTTGAATTAGGTTGAATGTTTACTACCGTAAATACAAAAATGGTAGAGGTCTAGACGCGGAAAAGGGCGTGAATAAACCCTTTGAAAATGTTTTGTGTCTGAGGCGTAATCAGAAATTTTTTTAAGGAAGGGACACCAAATTTCAACATTTTTTCAAGCGTAGTTTTTTCCGGCAGAATCAATTTGAAGCAAGTTGAGGAACTAATAATGACTCCGGAGAGTCCGGGGACATTTTCCTCCGCAAAGTTTTTAAAAATTTTCGAACTGTAATGGTCATATTAGTACATTTTCAACAGATTTCGGGCAAACTATATTGAATTTTTTTTTTGCCCCTAATTTTGAGTGCTTCACCGGTATCGATACATGGCGTTCTACATACCGGGTTTTACATAAGCCGACATGATAACGTTTTGTTTCTCCTTGACTTGAGATCGACATCTTGTTTGATGCAAGACTTCAACAACGTTGTTTTCTTCGCTCTGGTCTTAAACATTTTAACCACTTTTCGTGCAACGTTTTTAGCGTTTTGTATTGCTGAAACTTCTACAGCTGCAGAAGCGCTCAAATTTAAGCAATGCGTAGCGCAGTAAAAATAAGATGCCAACGGAGATTCGTTTTGAAAATCGAAGTGACGCTTGACCGTTCACTGGCCAATGCGGCTGCGCCATTACACTCTGGCCAACGCAAAAAGCAAAGTTGTAATGCATTTCTCCTTTGTAAGCTCACTTATACAAAGCCCAGCAAGAAAACAATCAAGCAATGGCAAGTGTTTTTCATAATTACCAAGATCCTTGTTTTTGTCCGTGATGGATTGGGAGGGGCATGATTCCCGTGCCCCCCTAGCTACGCATATGTGTGCCGGTAATCCATCGGTAGTCTAACACGTATATAGTCTAGAGGGTTCAAGGTGCTCTAGATTTTCAATATCGTAATGTCATCGGCTTTTTAGGTAAAGTCATGGCTCGACGATGATAATTAATTGAACGAAAAAAATTTTTACAGAACCACTTCGAAATAGGCGCATTACATATGATTTGCGCAGCTTCCCTGTGTACGCCACTGGGTACAAGCGCATATGATTTTGCATCATAAAAAGGCGTGGTATTTTTGCAACAAAGTTTACTGCAGTATGTGGACAATTTAACGAGGATTCATGGCCCTGATATCCTCCGGCTATGCTACTGCGGGAGGTTTGGCGCGTAACTGACATGATTTCTTCCTCAATCAACATCTACTTTTAGGCACCTTTTTCTGTTTGAAACTACAAATTCAATGATTAATTTCTTCATTTGTATCTCCCTGTAACGAGCAGGTGATGAAACGTTCCATGCCGACGAACACAAACTCGTTTTGGAGCTAATGCTGCGTCCGAGCTTCGGGTTGAATTATGTTTTTTTGTCTCTAGTTTACTCAGAATTAAGTTTTCTCTTTTTCCCGGATTTTCAACTTCCCGGGAAACGGGAAATTTTTTCGGAATCCCGGAAAATATTTTCGGAATCCCGAAAAAATATCCGGGATTGCGTAAATCCCCGGAATTCCCGGGATTCGGGAAATTTCCCGGTAATTTTTCTCGAGCTTAATTGTTTTGCCTTTTTTGTCTGGTTTTTAGCATTTCAGATCTCATACTTAGCATTTTGATACGTTGTTTTGACAAACTTCGTTTCAATTTTTTGATTTTTTTGACAAATTGAGGAAAAAGTTTTGATCGCACAAGCATTTTGTCGCAAAAATTTTGCGAATTTTGAAAAATAATTCTTAGTAAACAAAATAGATTTTTTTAATTTGCAGTAACGCATTTTTTTTGTCGAAATGATAGATATCAGTACCACTGAAATCCTTGCTAATGTAAAAAAATTTCCCGGGATCCCGACATAAATTTACCGGGAAACAGAAAGTTCAAAAACCCCAAATTTCCCGGGAAATTTTCCGTCCCGATTTCCCGGGAGGAAACACTACTCAGGATCTGCTAAGCACAGTTTGAACAAAACAAAACTTTCTAATTGCAACAGCGAGCATACACATTGCACAAACGCGCACTAGTCCAGTGAGCCGCGTCCACTTTAACGACGTGCAATGAAATTTCTTTGTTTTTGTAATGGACCAAAACTTGATGATGTCCAACAATGTACACGAATAGCACCCTTTTTGCCATTAAAATTTGTATGCTTCTTCTTATATTTAGCTGCATATTTATTCTCATATCACGAGAAAGCAATTAAAGCCCTATATAGCGCTTAGGAGTTGCCGGCCATCTCTATCTACCACACCAAGATGGAGGAATCTCGCTAGCAATTAACAAGCAAACTTGCCGGCTTATTCTCCCTACTGTCCCTATAATGCTGAGCGTCAAGCACGGAAGTTATGAATAGCGATTTTAAAGTCATTGGTTCGACCCGACTCGGAATCAAACCTGAGTCTACAGCTGCACGGGCGGATGCTTTTACCACTCAGCCATGCGAACTGATAGATCTGTTTTGGTATGATTTTCAATTGCTTGTTGGCCATTTCAAAACTGCTCTAAATCTTATCCTTTCTGTCCAATTCTTGATCTAGTCGTGGAAATGCCTTGACTTTAATCAGTTAATATCAAACTAGTTTACAGTGGAATAGTTTTTATTTGTATTTTATGGCACTGCTACGAAATCCCATCGTGCCAGAAGTATTACAGACAGTGTACTGTGCTAATAGTACAAAAATAAAACTACTTCCATCAATGATTAATCAGGCAACTAATTATATGAACAAACAACAATAGTAGCTGATGCATCGCTTCCACAGCTCAATTATTTGGCTTTTTGGTCAGTTCATTCCATATACTTCAAATTTCATTTCAAAAATGTATTAGATTTATTCGTGCATCGGTCTGTTTTAACCGGACGAAAACTTGCAGTTTAGCTTGAAGCAGTGAATACTGCTGAGTGCTTGCAGAGATTCAAATTTGAATGATTTTTGTTATTGTTGGTGTCGTTTGGTTATTTCTTTTGTGATGAAAGCAACGAAAACGCGCTAATAAATTCGTGTTGGAATTTTAGGGTTCGTGTACACCACTCAAAGATGAAAAAATTCTATAAGATGCTTTTGCCAATTACACAAAAAGCGAACTTACTAGCTTGTTCTCCGTATAATCTTTCATAGTCACGCTAAATAGGGAATTTTTTATTTTTTCATTTTGAATTTTTTCCATGATCAGTTTCTTCGCTATTTCAGCTATAGCAAAGACTTCTGCTTGGAAAACCGTGCTATATTTTCCAAGATGGAAAAAAAATTGCATCTGTTTGAGAGCCTGATGCGTATTCTATGTAAAAACTCGCACCGGCTCTTCCATTTATCTTGGATCCGTCAGTGTAGCATCTAATTATGCTTGGCTCTACCGCATTCTCATACTGCACTGCGTCCTTACGTTCCATAACAAGGCATTTGTACTGTTTTCCAAACACTTTTGTTTTAGTTATTAAGTCAGCTGGCATACTCAGCAACGGCAAGTTTTCCTTTGCTTCATTGCATACGTCTACATGACTTTTGGTCTTTCTTATTGAACCAATTGTCTTGGCAGGCCAAAATTTCACTCGGGATATCCGGTATGAACTCTTGACTGCCTCTGACAAAATTAATTCATTAATTGGCATGATAATCAGCAGCATCACTAAAGCTCCTGTGGGGGTGCTGGGACATGCTGAAGAAATCATAAGACCCGCTAGTCTTTGTACTTTTGAAAGTTTTTTCGCAAGATATTTTTTATTCACTCCACCAACCCAGGATACACACGCATATGTAATGACAGGTCGTATCATTGCAGTGTATATCCATCGCATGTTAGTTGGATTCAGCCCCCACGCTCTGCCCACTTATTGTCTGCATTGCAACAACGCAACAGTCGCCTTGCTAGCAATTCGTGTTATATGAGGTTTCCAAGTAAGTTTGCTATCTAGGGTTACACCTAGTAATGTTGCTTCTTTGGAAATTTCTAGTTGACGTCCGTTTAAACGCAAGGTTCCAAACGCAGGCTTCCTTTTGTTAGTAATCAGAACTATTTCAGTCTTTTTACTGCTGAATTGCAGCTCTTGGTTGAGAGCCCAATTACTTGCAATATTTAGCGCTTTTTGGGCCCTACCTTTGATCCACAGCATGTTGGTGTTAGTGACCAAAATTGTTATATCATCGGCATAGGCTTGTACAACAACAAGTGCATTTATTTTTGTTTGGATAGACGCAACAACAAAGAAAAATAAAGAATATATCAACAGTTTAATTTTCATTTATATCTGCATGGTCCATTCTGTGAGAGGTTGCGAAATGACCTATTGTCCAATCCCAGCAGTAGAAATTGGCACGGTCGTCTAGTCTGCAGTCTCTCACAGTTTTCTTACAGCATAAGAAAACTATAATTCACGTTCACGTAAACAGTTGTAATAATCACAAACAGAGGTAATAATAGCAACAAAGAAAAAAACATATGAAAAAAAAAGGACAACTCGAAAAGGAACTAATCACGAGATAAACAATATTAATAATAAGTAAACACAATACAACTTTCATCAACTGAAGAGTATTTGTAAACACGAAACAGGGTAAATAAGGGACAATAATAATATGAAATTAATAGGAAAGTGGTTTGAATCTAAGTGCATAATAATAATTTGAAAAATACAGGAAAGAGTTCACGGAGAGGTAATTAAATCGGAGAAAGAAAACATATCAAAATCAAAATGAACTAATCGCAAGTCATGCAATATTAAATAATGAGTAATCACAATAGTCAAGGTAACAACTTTCATTAACTGAAGAGTATTAGTATGCACAAAATAAGCTAGATAAGGAACAATAATAATTTGGAATTGTAGAAAAATGGTTAGAATCTAAGTGCATATTTGTTGTAATATGAAATATTTCTTGATTTTCCGATTGAAATTTGTTTTACTACGATTGACCAGGATTTGTAAATTATTTGGTAAGGAATTCCATTTTTTAGTACCAGCAATTGTAATAGAACGTTGAGTCAATGATTTATTACTTCGAGGAATTGAGAAATATTTTTTAGATGCGTGTCGGGTCTGATGGCTATGCATATCAGATACTGACATGAACAAATCTTTAAGGCAAACAGGTAAAACATTGTTAGTATAGCGATAAAAAAATTTACAGACTTCAGCTTTGTATATGAAAGGGATTTTCAGCAAGGATAGCTGATTGTACAGCGGAGCTAATCTAAATCTGAGGGTAGACGATTTGGTTAGAATTTTAATTATTTTGTTTTGTTGAACCTGAATGACATTCAGGTACTTTTTAGCCGCGTTTCCCCAATTTAAGATCCCGTACTAATTTAAGATCCCGTACAATGAAAACCCTTATTGCGTAGATGAAATCCCGTACAATGAACTGTACATGAAAACCCTTATTGCGTAAATCCACCAGCAAGGGGTTTAAAACACAGTTCAGTAGAAAAGGGGACAAGATCCCACCTTGGGGATTCCCCTTTACTACTTCTCTTTTAACCTTCTCACCATTTAGCTCTACTTGAGCTGTGCGGTGTCTCAATAAGTTCTCAATCCAGCGAACGAGAAAAGGCGACACCTCCAATTCTTGCAGTGCATCGGCAATGCCTTTATAGGTGATATTATCAAAAGCACCAACAATATCTAAAAATATTCCTAGTGCTGTTTTTTTCTTTGCTAGGCTAAGTTCGATTCGTCGTACAAATTCGTGCAGTGCAGTTTCAGTCGAAACTCCTGCTCTGAATCCATATTGGAACGCAGAAAACCTTGCCTGCAAATTATAATCATCATTGAAATGATAAAGTAATAACCTCTCCAACCATTTAAGTTGGAAAGAAGTTAAAGCGATCATCCGGAAAGACTTAACTACATGATAGTTTTCTTTTCCGGGTTTAGGAATAAAGATACCAGTCCTTTCCTTCCATGTTTTTGGCACATAACTGTATTTCAAGCACGTCTGCAAAATATTTTGGTATATGTTTTTAATATTATTCCAACCTTATTGCAAAAGCACCGGGTAAATACCGTCTGGTCCCGGCGTCTTAAAAGACAGAAATTCGTTCATTGCTCTTTCCATCGTTTCAAGTGAACAGATGGAATTAACAATTTCGTCATCCATTGTTACCTCAATGTTTTCATCTGTTTCTTCTGCTGCGTGAATAACTCTTACCTCTCGACTTCTCAGTGCTAGAGTGTCCAAGAGGCGATTTATAGTCTCAGCAGTTGACTTGGTGTAATCACCATTAGGTCTTAAAACGTTACTTACTCGTACCGTTTCGTTTCTACGGATTATTTTAGCAAGCCGAGCGGTTGCACAGTGACTATTCATCGACTCCGTAAAGAGACGCCAGGAATCTCTCTTGGCTTTTCTAACGGCATTTTTAAAACGCAATTGGGCCTGCTTAAAAGCTTCCCAGTCTTTTTCCAGCTTATATTTAATGGCTTTACGTTGAGCTTTACGAGCTTCCCTGCGGAGGCCGGCTAACTCTGTATTCCACCAAATATTTTCCGTCTTACGTCTAACCTTACGCATTGGACAAGCCATATTGTAAGACTTCATTATTTCTTATTAAACAGTTGCTGCCAGTGCTTCTATATCATCAATTGACGATATGTTGACTGGTACTTTATTCAATTCACATAATCTCTGTTCAAGTTCACTGACATGCTTATTCCAAAAAGTACGTCTAATGTTCCTGATCATTTTTGTTTTTTTGGTACTACTTTGACCTGTAAACCTAATATACATGTGATCTGAAAAGGATGGCACATCACTGACATGCCAATCTCTTATACAGTTCCATGCATTTCGGTTAGTTAGTGTTAAATCTAGCACCTCTTCTCTTGGTTTAGTTCTGAAAGTGGGTTTATTGCCCACATTGCAGAAATATAGATTCGCACTTGCGCAGTACATGAGTAGTTCCAAACCTCTGGGATTGAGGTTGGTGGAACCCCATACTGTGTGATGTGCGTTTGCGTCAGTTTCTATCACTAAAGGAATCTTTATCACGGAAAACTACCAGCTCTTTCAGAGTTTCTGGTGGAGCTGGTTCTTCCTGAGCCATGTAAGTCGATGCAAAGATCGATGTACTTTATCTCTTCCATAAAAGTTGCAAAACTATTGTGATGAATCATCTGTGCGAAGTGATAGTCGTCGTGCGAGGTCTTTGCCTCGTGTTAAAGCGATCGGAGCAGGCAATTAGTGTGTTTGCATTCGCTTGGTTTGTAGGGATGTGCCGAGTCGAGTCCGAGTACTCGGCCAAGTAATGCCTTATCACTCGGCCGAGTCCGAGTATTAAACCATTGATACTTTGACCTATTTTTTTGCTTTTTAACCGAGTTTAAGTCGAAATTGGGACTTCTACGCACTTGATGACCTTTTTTTGCTCTTCACCAAATTTTGAGTTCAAATTTTGACGTCGTAGATACTCGGACTCGGCCGAGTAATGTCGTGAATACTCGTTACTCGGCGAGTCCGAGTAATTTTCCTTGAGGCACATCCCTATTGGTTTGGTCGTGATCCTAATTTATGTTCGAAGTCTGAATTCGAATTTATTGTTCGAAAACCGATTTGGTCGAGAACCGAAGCGTTCGAAAACCGAGGTTTGACTGTATTACAACGTAATTTGTTTCATCTACTGATTAAGCTGCGCATTTAAGCTGTACTAGAAAAGGAGTCAACCGGTTTGCTTTTTACAAGCCGGCAACCAATTATTACAACATAATTTGTTTCATCTACTGATTAGGCTGTGTATATTAGTGTAAACAAAAAAAACGGCGCATAGTTTGTGTCTTGACCCAAAAAGTACATTTTGACCTTGTTTTGACCTAATGGAACACTTTGACCTGATAACTTTTAAACTACGCTTAGTTCGGTGCTGAAACACAATGTGCAGAAGTTTGATGGTTTTCTGAGCAAGTTAAAAATATTTGACTTTTGTTTGCCCTAATGTGCATACTAGAAAAGGAGTCAACCGGTTTGCTTTTTACAAGCCGGCAACCAATTATTACAACATAATTTGTTTCATCTACTGATTAGGCTGTGTATATTACTGTAAACAAAAAAAAACGGCGCATAGTTTGTGTCTTGACCCAAAAAGTACATTTTGACCTTATTTTGACCCGATAACTTTTAAACTACGTTTAGTTCGGTGCTGAAACACAATGTGCAGAAATTTGATGGCGTTCTGAGCAAGTTAAAAATATGTGACTTTTTTGACTTTTGGTTGCCCTAATCATAACACAGCTACTGATAAGTAATCAAAAATTCAATGCGGAAAATCAGATGACACGTTCCTGTGTACAGGGTTGGGAATCGATACCCAAAAAAGTAAAGAAATAATCGATATTCGATAGTTCACCAAAAAGTAAGGAAATAATCGATTTCGATGGTACCGGTAGTTTAAAAAAAGCAAAGAATAAAGAATGTTTCCTCTGGACTCTTTAGCTACACTTTAGCTACACAAATCTTTCTTTGTTGTTTTTTTAAGTAAATTTAACATAATCGTCGGCATGTCATTACCTTGTTTTTGCTGATAAATGTTTGTTTGTACCAAAAAGAATCGAATATGGAATATCGAATTGCGCCGAAACAAGAAGTAAAGACAAGGCCATAATTTGATACTCATTCAAAAAAGTAAAGGCACCAGTGCATTCGATGAATAAAAAGTAAAAAACATCGCAATCGAATATCGATTACAATAGATTTTTCCCAACCCCGCTTGTGTAGCCGTCCTCGTCATTTTCAACAGCTTCCCTTGTAGTGGCATCACAGGTGGTGTTCAATTAGAGAGTGGCCGGTGGCGCTCTATTTTTCAGTCCTGCTCTATAGTGGTGCTCAAATGGAGGCTTTACGGACGGTTATGGTATTTACAGTAGCTGTTGGGTTTGCTAAAACAATAAACTTTAGCTACACAAACCCTGTTCACGTGTGCACTTTATTTGGGTTTCGGACTTATGGTTTTTGGTTCTAGTTTCTGCATCACAATTAAATTTAATGATTACGACATCAAAAATTTAATTGTGATGCAGAAACCAGAAGCAAGAACCGTGGGTCTGAAGCCCACATAGATTGGACATGTCACATGTGGACAGGACAAATACGGGCTGTATGCGATGGAAATCTGGTCATTGCTTTTGGGCCCCCCCACTTTAGAAATGCTTCCGCCATCGCTGGTAATATGTCCATTGCAGTAAGTAAAGTTTTCAAAAAATTTCCAGGGTAGCATATCCCCGGACCTCCCAGAGCTTGTTTTGTTCCTCAATTTGCTCCAAAGTAGCTGTGCCGAAAAACACTGCTTTTAAAAATATCAGAATCAAAGTTTGGTGCTCCTCCAAAAAATTTGGGAATATGCCCCCAGCCCTGCCATCACGTATTTTCAAAGAGCCTATTTAAACCAGTCGTTTTTCCGGTCTAAACGTTTTTGTATTTGGTTGACATTCAGCCTATTTAAAACTGCATCACCTCCCACCAAACTTTTGTGGATTAGCTCCAGAAAACAACAGCTAATGTTGTAGGTACTAAAAAGCTTTGAGTTTTGTATTTCATGACCTAATTGTAGAAAATTCTAGTTACTGTAGTTATAGCTTGGTTAACGATGTCAAAAGGCTTCCAGTTTACAACGATTATGCTGTGCTGGTAGGAGATTATAGCGTAGCTGTGCTGGTAGGAGATTATAGCTGGTAGGAGATTATAGTAGTAGGAGAAACTAGGCAATGCGGCCCCCCCCCCTTCAAAATCATCTTTCGGTGCCCCCTAAAATATTTTTTCTTGGATGGTGATGCAAAAAAGCGAGCCCCGAAAGGGCGATGCCAAGCTAGGGGGGTGTGGGAGCATGCCCCCCCAGAAAATTTTGCGGAATTTGACCTTATTTTGGAGGCTTTTTGTGCGTTTTAAGCCTTCAAAATTCCTCAGTTTTAACAAGGTTTAGTAGTCTGTTTTACTAGGTCCCTTCCAAACCCACTAATATAACGTTGCAAGCAAACCCCACTCTAACATTTCGCTACCCATGCGAAGAAAAAACGTTTTTACGGCTTATTTTTGCGCCTTTCACTTGAGGATGAGGGGCCCTTGGTATGTTACTAAACGTTTGTTTGCTAGTTTTGCGACTGCTATTTTTCGAAAAATTTGCCGGGGCCCCCTATGGTCAAAAGTATAAATATGGTATGGGGGCCCCACATCGCGTGAGTTAAGACAAAAAATATATTGAATTTTGTAATAGGCCTATTTAAGGCACATTTATCATTCGTTGAGTAAATAGTACTACGTACTGACTATTTACGGGGTCCCTTTTCTGTGCGAGCCCCCCCCGGTTGGGAGGTTCGGGGGTCGCTAGTTTCGGCACTGTGTGCTGGTAGGAGATTAGCGTAAACGGCATTGCAGTGAAGTGGGCACTTTGGCTGATAAAAATTCACAACAATCAATAACTGTTTGCACGTTTAAAAAGCGTGCCGGTGGTGAAGATAAGCGTCTTCAATACGCAAAAACCAGGAGCGTATTTAGGGGGGCATTGTGCCTTGTGCCCTCCCTTTTGTTCCATTGTGCCATGGGCATTGTGCCCTCCCTTTTGACTTGGCGTTTTAGTAAAAATGAATATAATTAATGGTGCTAAGTGACTGAAATATGCCAGACTCTTTTAGTAGTATCTGTAGCTTATGGCCAGCGGCGAATCCAGAGAGATATGCATTCTCCCACCAGCCATTTATAAAAATATTTCTGATATAAGTTATACAATTTTTTAATAATTGCGAACCTCTTCCATAGCGATAAGTCTCACGTCTTAAGCAAACATAATCGAAAATGTGCCAACAAAATGCATCTTATTCGGCGAAGCACTAAGAATTAGGGTCAAAACATTCAAAACCAAATTTGCGAAAACATTAATCAAAAAGCACTGAAATACGTAGCTATCACAGCAAGTAAATTTTCAATATTTTCCGGAGAAGCATGCTCCCCCCGGACCCCCTGGAGTTTTTCTAGATTCTCAATCAGCTTTAAATTAGTTTTGCTGGAAAAAAACACGCTCGAAAAAAATGTGGAAATTATGCCTCCTCCCTTTAAAATTACTCGCTACGCCACTGGTAAAAGCGTTACGATGTTTGGCTCCCTCAAAATTGGTTGGTTTACTCATCGTTCTCTTGATTTAGCTAGCAAATTTTAGTTCAATGTCCATGACACGAGGTTTTAGTATGACGCAGAACTACACTACGCACTAGGTCAGAAATTTCTATTTTCATTGTTCTTCATTTCTCATTGCTGAAACCGTTGTCATTAGTCTACGCAAGTTACATTTCCTGATACCGGTAACCTTACGATTGGCGACATACTGCAACATTTGTTTAGGTAGCTTACGCTCTTTCAGCGATGGCGGAAGCATTTTTAAAGTGGGGGGCCCGAAACCAATGACCAGATTTTATTTATCCACAACCAAGGACGGCAGTGGCGTAGCGAGAAATTTTAAATGGTAGGGGAGCATGATTTCCACATTTTTTCCAGCGTATTTTTAGGCAGAACTAATTTGAAACTGATTAAGAAACCAGATTATTAACCGCAGGCGACATTAACCTACAACCCTACCAATAGCTGCCCGAAAGTCCGTCATCAGGTAGAAACATAAAACCAAGGGCGGATTGAGAGATCGCGGGGCCCGGGGCAGATAGGCCTAAGAGCGAAGTCCACAATATTCGCCCAAAATCAAGTGAAGACCAAAAAAAGTCATCACGTCGAAGCACGGGGCCCGGGGCAACTGCCCAGTTTACCCAATGCTTACTCCGGTCCTGCATAAGACCCAACCAACAAAGAACACACCTTAGCTCAGTCCGTGGGCACTATGCGGAAGTGTTCTAGATGGATGGCGGCAAGTGGTGCATTGTCGCTCATTCTCGGAGGTGCTCATCTCTTTTCCAGACCATCTAGCAAATCATAGCGAAAAAGCACGACACCAAGGACTACAATGCAGTTTTAATCGTAGTGTACAAAAATTCGACGGCACGATGAATACGCAACAAAATACAAATACAAAAATAAACTTTAATGAGCGAGCATTCTAAAAGCCTTCTGAGTAGCAATTCATTTTTTCACATCATCATCTTTGTTTCAATTATCACATATAATATACGCTCATGACCAATAAAATTTCGGATAATAAAATACAACCTCAAGTATAGAGTGTCCCGGAAATCAGGCATTTTGCTAGCTTTCATAAAACTCCATTCATCCAATCTGCGGCTCAGGATGTAAAAGTAGATCAAATAGGCCGAGTCACTATTAGTTATTCCTGTAAGCAACGTTGTGGAACAAAACCTCAGTGAATTTAAAGTTTTGTCCATCATCGTTCAATGATTTCTATTAATAATTGAGATGCTAACAATTGAATCGCAATGCAGAAAAATGGACGGATGTTCAAGTGGTGATTGGCTGTAAAACTCTAGGATAACACTTGAAAAACTATAAAAACTCGAGAGTAGGCCTATGCAGGAAAATGATGTGTAAAACACAAAACACCAGCGCAAGAGTTGCATAAAGTATTTTATGACAAATACTGATTACAAGCATATTTGATACAGTTACTACGAACTAAGCACTTTTAATATGCAGCTAGAAAACACACAGTGATAATATCAACATAAACATTAATAGATTTCATAACAATTCTGAGTTAATTCATGATAACAATCCATCGTTGCGAGGTTACTTATAGTAAAGCATGATCTTTAGACCAGTGGTTCTTAATGGGAGCCGTTAAAATATGCTTCCTGAAGGAATGCCAAATTGCATTTGTTTAACTCTCAAATACCCAACCGATCACGATCGAAAGAGTTTGTTAATTGATTAAAAAGCCTGCCATAGACAACTTATCCACTATGAATACAGTATTTGTTATGTTAAACTGTTATGTTAAATGTTAAAATGCAGTGCTGCATTTAGTTTGTTGGTTGTATGGGTTCCAGGCGATGGAAGAGTTACGCTACACAAGATAGCCACACACCAAATTAGCATAGCTGGAATAGTTTAGATAATTGTTTTGGCGGAGTCCACATATTAATGATGTGAGACTGAGTGCTTCAAAACATTTGGTCTAGGTAAGTATTGTGGATTTTAACAATAACATAAGGGATAACGTTGGGCTACTACTAGCTACGATGACTGACATTAGACGGGAATTTAAGTGAAATCCAAGAAGCCTGAAAAAGCAATGAGGGTGTATACGACGTAATGCACGAAAAATGGTTACTGATTATCACCTTTTTCGTCCTTCTGGAGTCCGGATTCATCAGGTGCTCAAAGACTTGCCAATGTCAACGACGATAGCCTATCGACAGCTTATGACATCCCATCGTTATCATCTTTTAAGTTGAAATGTTTCTTGATTTCATTCCAAGCATCCAATCTGTAGCGATATGATTCTGGTGGGGATCGTCCAGCATTGCAAGCATGCCATCTGTCGTAAAATGAGTCTTCTGATACGGATGGTACAACTTCGCCGCTAAACATTGTTATCAGTTTGGAAACCTGAAAGCATAAAAATACCCGCGATTATTACGAGACATGGATAGACTCAATCTCCACTGACAAAATGCTTTAATAATTATGAGTAGGTCTAGGATAAGTGCAGCTTATATCATATAAATAAAAAATCACATACAATGAAACTACAGGTGGTTGCGTCGCCGTTGCCGTTTTTTCTGGCGGAATGCCTTTCCGTAAAATAACTTTCATATACCGCTTGAATAGCCGGCAATGTTGAAGCAAGAAGTAGTCTTTTCACCTTTATAATTTTATGGTATGATGAACAATGTTTATATTTTTGAGTTTTTATAACGTCCGCAGTTGTCTTTCCGCCCAAAAGCAAGTGAAGACCACAAGAGAAAAAGGTCATCTCGTCCGCGGGCCGAAGTTTGCACTGAAACTTCCCAAAATTTTTCTTGAAGAATGATTTGACATGTTTTCATTGTTTATAATGCCGAAAAGGAGGACATTTGGCCATTTTTTGGCTCCTTGAATGACAATTTTTTTTGGTCTAAAAGGAGGACACGTCCTCAAAAGAGGACGTATGGTAAGCCTAGTATAATGTCTATTGCTGTACAACTAGAATTCTCAAGCTTTTTTACTCATCTATAACTCAATAAACTTTAGGCTGAAAATGTTTTGCAGTAACTCAAGTTTATCAAATATGACCAGACTTTAATTTCTTCACTGTGTCTGTTCTGACGTCCTCTATTACAGGGGTCTGCCAACTTTTTCGCATGGCGGGCCGGTTTAAGTGGGAAAAATTTTCACGGCGGCCTTAAAAATAAACAAAAATATTCAGTAATTTACTTTTATTTTAGCTTATATTTCAATAGTGATTCAATGAGAATCATGAACTTGTTTTGCTGCAACCAGACTCTCTTATCTTGGAATGATGGAACTCAACGATACCCGCAATATGTCCCTTAACGTTTTTTAATGTCGTAGGTCTTTCGTCATAGACGTCAGACTGTTGAAATGGTGCTGACTTATATTCATAAAAACCTCAGCAAAGATGTTTGTTTTTCACTCAATATTATCAAACTAAAAATATCTATAGTGCATTAAAACTTTAAACTTGTAAAATTTTTGGATTTTAGGTTATAAGTTTCAGTAGGAATAATATGTTTTAATTCTGACTTTGGTGTGCTGTAATAATTCTGACGCTATTTTCTTACTTATCTCCCTCATCGACCTAACCCAGCTTGCACAACATGAACACATGCACAACAATGCAAGAACCCTTGAATAAACACCGTTCAAAGCCGACATTAGACAACACTAATTTAGGAACCAAATTAAGTCTCAACGCACCCAAAGTGTAAAAATCAAGCTATCAAATCTCACAAATCGTCAGAAAGCTATTGGGTCTTAAATTGTAAAGTAACGAAAATAAAAAATACGCGGCCCGGTACCGAACTCCTCGTGGACCGACACCGGGCCGCGGCCCGGTGTTTGCCGACCACTGCTCTATTCGATGCAATGCATAGCCTCAAAACAACCTCGCCTCAGCTTCAAAACAGGATTAATGAAACCATTTAACGTCTAAGAGACTCTCAAACGTTATACTATATCAAATGCCACATATTGTTTAAAATTCAAAGCAAAGAAGTGTGGATTTAAACCAGATTAGAATTAAAAAATGAAGAGAATTGTCGGTTTTCTATTTGGTAATTGTTGCGATGCGCGGTTTTTGTGTGTTTTGCTCAGCGGAAACTTAAAAATTTCGTGAGGTGGCAGAACTCTTTAAAGAAAGAGGTGTTTTGGGGATCGCAGTTTGAGAAACGCTGCTCTACAATATAACGTGTCTACACAAGGAAATATAAGTTGAGCATTTTGCAAGGGACAAATTAATGTTTCGACTAAAACCAAAGTCTCGTCAGCCTTGCTACGCACAGCCAATACAGACTAAACTCATTCCAGACTGTAAAGACTCTTTTTTTGCATTGTTTTACCTGTACATCTCGACTTCATGTGTTTTCTCGGTTGTGCCCTGTTTTTGGCAGGCGACTGGCCCCAAACAACGATACCCAATGAAAGAACCTATAACCACTAACCCACAACCAAGTTACCGTTAGCCTAACTAGCCCACATCACTAGAAGCCCCCATGGTAACCCACTCATTTGCAGCTGCAGACGCGTTTCGACCTTATTATGGTCTCATCAGTGCAGAATAGCAACCTCCCACTTTCCTGAAAAAAAAAAATTCTAACCTTCAAAAGAACTACACACTCCAAATCTAAGCCTCTCCTCGTTCTGCTCAAGGTAGAACATTTGAAATAAAACTTTCAAGAAAATAATACAGGCTGGATTATGATGTCACAGATTCACTGAAATGAAAACTTTCAAGAAAATAATACAGGCTGGATTATGATGTCACAGATTCACTGTAAACGGTCGATAAGAATAGAAAAGACCGGACTTTTTAACCGAATTTGAGTCGAAATTGGGACTTCTACGCACTTGATGACCTTTTTTTTTGCTCTTCACCTAATTTTGAGTTCAAATTTTGACGTCGTAGATACTCGGACTCGGCCGAGTAATGTCGTGAATACTCGTTACTCGGCGAGTTCGAGTAATTTTCCTTGAGGCACATCCCTATTGGTTTGGTCGTGATCCCAATTTATGTTCGAAGTCTGAATTCGAATTTATTGTTCGAAAACCGATTTGGTCGAGAACCGAAGCGTTCGAAAACCGAGGTTTGACTGTATTACGACGTAATTTGTTTCATCTGCCCTAATGTGCATACTAGAAAAGGAGTCAACCGGTTTGCTTTTTACAAGCCGGCAACCAATTATTACAACATAATTTGTTTCATCTACTGATTAAGCTGTGTATATTACTGTACACAAAAAAAACGGCGCATAGTATATGTCTTGACTCAAAAAGTACATTTTGACCTTATTTTGACCTGATAACTTTTAAACTACGCTTAGTTCGGTGCTGAAACACAATGTGCAGAAATTTGATGGCGTTCTGAGCAAGTTAAAAATATGTGACTTTTTTGACTTTTGGTTGCCCTAACCACAACACAGCTACTGATAAGAAATCAAAAATTCAATGCGGAAAATCAGATGACACGTTCCTGTGTACAGGGTTGGGAATCGATACCCTAAAAAGTAAAGAAATAATTGATATTCGACAGTTCACCAAAAAGTAAGGAAATAATCGATTTCGATGGTACCGGTAGTTTAAAAAAGCAAAGAATAAAGAATGTTTCCTCTGGACTCTTTAGCTACACTTTAGCTACACAAATCTTTCTTTGTTGTTTTTTTAAGTAAATTTAAAATAATCGTCGGCATGTCATTACCTTGTTTTTGCTGATAAATGTTTGTTTGTACCAAAAAGAATCGAATATGGAATATTGAATTGCGCCGAAACAAGAAGTAAAGACAAGGCCATAATTTGATACTCATTCAAAAAAGTAAAGGCTCCAGTGCATTCGATGAATAAAAGGTAAAAAACATCGCAATCGAATATCGATTACAATAGATTTTTCCCAACCCTGCTTGTGTAGCCGTCCTCGTCATTTTCAACAGCTTCCCTTGTAGTGGCATTACCGGTGGTGTTCAATTAGAGAGTGGCCGGTGGCGCTCTATTTTTCAGTCCTACTCTATAGTGGTGCTCAAATGGAGGCTTTACGGACGGTTATGGTATTTACAGTAGCTGTTGGGTTTGCTAAAACAATAAACTTTAGCTACACAAATCCTGTTCACGTGTGCACTTTATTTGGGTTTCGGACTCATGGTTTTTGGTTCTAGTTTCTGCATCACAATTAAATTTAATGATTACGACATCAAAAATTTAATCGTGATGCAGAAACCAGAAGCAAAAACCGTGGGTCTGAAGCCCACATAGATTGGACATGTCACATGTGGACAGGACAAATACGGGCTGCAGGCGAAGGAAATCTGGTCATTGCTTTTGGGCCCCCCCACTTTAGAAATGCTTCCGCCATTGCTGCTAATATGTTTATTGCAGTAAGTAAAGTTTTCAAAAAATTTTCAGGGTAGCATATCCCCGGACCTCCCAGAGCTTGTTTTGTTCCTCAATTTGCTTCAAAGTAGCTGTGCCGAAAAACACTGCTTTTAAAAATATCAGAATCAAAGTTTGGTGCCCCTCCAAAAAATTTGGGAATATGCCCCTAGCCCTGCCATCACGTATTTTCAAAGGGCCTATTTACACCAGTCGTTTTTCCGGTCTAAACGTTTTTGTGTTTGGTTTACATTCAGCCTATTTAAAACTGCATCACCTCCCACCAAACTTTTGTGGATTAGCTCCAGAAAACAACAGCTAATGTTGTAGGTACTAAAAAGCTTTGGGTTTTGTATTTTATGACCTAATTGTAGAAAATTCTAGTTACTGTAGTTATAGCTTGGTTAACGATGTCAAAAGGCTTCCAGTGTACAACGATTATGCTGTGCTGGTAGGAGATTATAGCGTAGCTGTGCTGGTAGGAGATTATAGTAGTAGGAGAAACTAGGCAATGCGGGCCCCCCCCAAAATCATCTTTCGGTGCCCCCCAAAATATTTTTTCTTGGATGGTGATGCAAAAGAGCGAGCCCCGAAGGGGCGATGCCAAGCTAGGGGGGTGTGGGAGCATGCTCCCCCAGAAAATTTTGCGGAATTTGACCTTATTTTGGAGGCTTTTTGTGCGTTTTAAGCCTTCAAAATTCCTCAGTTTTAACAAGGTTTAGTAGTCTGTTTTACTAGGTCCCTTCCAAACCCACTAAAATAATGCTGCAAGCAAACCCCACTCTAACATTTCGCTACCTATGCCAAAAAAAAACGTTTTTAAGGCTTATTTTTGCGCCTTTCACTTGAGGATGAGGGGCCCTTCGTATGCTACTAAACGTTTGTTTGCTAGTTTTGCGATTGCTATTTTTCGAAAAATTTACAGGGGCCCCCTATGGTCAAAAGTATAAATATGGTATGGGCGCCCCACATCGCGAGAGTTAAGACAAAAAATATATTGAATCTTATAATAGGCCTATTTAAGGCACCTTTATCATACTTTGAGTAAATAGTACTACGTACTGACTATTAACGGGGTTCCTTTTTTGTGCGAGCCCCCCCCCGGTTGGGAGGTTCGGGGGTCGCTAGTTTCGGCACTGTGTGCTGATAGGAGATTAGCGTAAACGGCATTGCAGTGAAGTGGGCACTTTGGCTGATAAAAATTCACAAAAATCAATAATTGTTTGCACGTTTAAAAAGCGTGCCGGTGGAGAAGATAAGCGTCTTCAATACGCAAAAACCAGGAGCGTATTTAGGGGGCATTGTGCCATGTGTCCTCCCTTTTGTTCCATTGTGCCATGGGCATTGTGCCCTCCCTTTTGACTTGGCGTTTTAGTAAAAATGAATAAAATTAATGGTGCTACTGTAAGTGACTGAAATATGCCAGACTCTTTTAATAGTATCTGTAGCTTATGGCCAGGGGCGAATCCAGAGGGGTATGCATTCTCCCACCAGCCATTTCCAAAAATGTTTCTGATATAAGTTATACAATTTTATAATAATTGCAAACCTCTTCCATAGCGATAAGTCTTAGTCTTAAGTAAGCATAATCGAAAATGTGCGAACAAAATGCATCTTAATCGGCGAATAATCAAAAAGCACTCAAATAGCTATCACAGCAAGCAAATTTTTAAAAATTTTCCGGGAAGCATGCTCCCCCCGGACCCCCTAGAGTTTTTCTAAATTTTCAATCAGCTTCAAATTAGTTTTGCCATAAAAATACACCCTCGAAAAAAATGTGGAAATTATGCCTCCTCCCTTTTAAAATTACTCGCTACGCCACTGGTAAAAGCGTTACGATTTTTGGCTCCCTCAAAATCGGTTGGTTTACACATCGTTCTCTTGATTTAGCTCGCAAATTTTAGTTCAATGTCCACGACACGAGGTTTAAGTGTGACGCAGAACTACACTACGCACTAGGTCAGAAATTTCTAGTATCATTGTTCTTCATTTCTCATTGCTGAAACCGTTGTCATTAGTCTACGCAACTTACATTTCCTGATACCGGCAACCTTACGATTGGCGACATACTGCAACAATTATTTCGGTAGCTTACGCTCTTTCAGCGATGGCGGAAGCATTTTTAAAGTGGGGGGCCCGAAACCAATGAACAGATTTTCTTTATCCCCAACCAAGGACGGCAGTGGCGTAGCGAGAAATTTTAAATGGTGGGGGGGCATAATTTCCACATTTTTTCCAGCGTATTTTTAGGCAGAACTAATTTGAAGCTGATTAAGAAATCAGGAAAGTTTTAGGGGAGTCCGGGGGCATGCTCCCCCTGAAATATTTTGAAAATTTACATGCTGTATTGGCTATCTTGGTGCATTTTGAATAATTTTCAGGCAAATTGTGTTTAAGTTTTTTGACCCTAATTCTGGGTACTTGGCCAAATATGATGCATTTTGTTCACGCATGTTTAATTATGCGTGCTTAAGGCGTAAGGCTTATAGCTATCGAAGGGATTCAAAATTATAGAAAATTTGTATGCATCAAAAACATTTTTGAAAATGGCTGGTGGGAGGATGCATATCCCTTATCCTACCCCTTTGGATTCGCCACTGGCCATGAGCTGCAGAAACCACCCAAAAAATCTGGCATGTTTTAGTCACTTGGCACCATTAGTAATGTTCTTTTTTACTAAAAGGCAGAGTCAAAAGGAGGGGGCATAGCACTACGGCCCCGGCCCTAAATACGCTTTTGTGGACCGGATTTGGATAATGAGAGGCCCTAGGCTATTTGATCACACTGATTGGAAGAGCAAAAAAAGGTAGCCTATGCACGTCCTCAGATGTTTTGTTTTCCCGTGAAAGTATCGGTGAAGAGAACAAAAAAAGGTCTTGATTGTTCGTGATGAGGCCCCCATTTTTTACGAGGCCCTAGGTTTCAGCCTACTTAGCTTATACGTAAATCCGGCCCTATGCCTACAACCCATATTTAGCCTTCCACATGTGACATGTCCAATTTATGCGGGCTTCAGACCCACGGTTCTTGCTTCTAGTTTCTGTTTCCCCAACGCCCAAACAAAATTTTAAAGAAGACATCTCTGGATTTAAGCTCTTTCCTGGGGTTAAATTTCGATGGTAGGCCTATTAAGTTTCAAATACATTCACACAGAGGCAACATTGTAGAAACAAACGCGTAAATTAGGGCCCCCCAGGGCCCCCCTGAATAAAAAACGGGGGGGCCCCCTCGGCCCCCCCCGGTTCCGCCACCTTTCCGCCACCTATGTACTTACAAAAGTGAAAATCTTTGCTCTGCGCACTGCGCGATCGCGCCATAAGTGAAAGCATAGAAGTTAAAATCCGGCTTAATATAGCCTATCATACCCTCCTCCCATTGAAAATTTCTGCCTACGCCACTGATTACTCCATAAAGGCGCAACATGAAATAATGTACAAAATGAGTGCCGCAACGTAGCCTCATGATGTTGCTAGACGAACGTGCAACGCATGGAACAGAAAACCACAAAAAGATCCCACTCGAGTCCCTTCATCCTGTGAGCATGAAACAAGTAAGACCCATGTTTTTGATCAGCATTGATATTAACCGCAGACGACATTAACCTACGACCCTACCAATAGCTGCCCGAAAGTCCGTCATCAGGTAGAAACATAAAACCAAGGGCGGATTGAGAGATCGCGGGGCCCGGGGAAGATAGGCCTAAGAGCAAAGTCCACAATTTTCGCCCAAAATCAAGTGAAGACCAAAAAAAGTCATCACGTCGAAGCACGGAGCCCGGGGCAACTGCCCAGTTTACCCAATGCTTACTCCGGCCCTGCATGAGACCCCACCATCAAAGAACACACCTTAGCTCTGTCCGTGGGCACTATGCGAACATGTTCTAGATGGATGGCGGCAAGTGGTGCATTGTCGCTCATTCTCGGGGGTGCTCATCTCTTTTCCAGACCATCTAGCAAATCATAGCGAAAAAGCACGACACAGAGAACTACAATGCAGTTTTAATCGTAGTGTACAAAAATTCGACAGCACGATGAATACGCAACAAAATACAAATACAAAAATAAACTTTAATGAGCGAGCATTCTAAAAGCCTTCTGCGTAGCAATTCATTTTTTCACATCATAATCTTTGTTTCAATTATCACATATAAAATACGCTCATGACCAATAAAATTTCGGATAATAAAATACAACCTCAAGTATAGAGTGTCCCGGAAATCAGGCATTTTGCTAGCTTTCATAAAACTCCATTCATCTAATCTGCGGCTCAGGATATAAAAGTAAACCAAATAAGCCGAGTCACTATTAGTTATTCCTATAAGCAACGTTGTGGAATAAAATCTCAGTGAATTTAAAGTTTTGTCCATCATCGTTCAATGATTTCTATTAATAATTGAGATGCTAACAATTGAATCGCAATGCAGAAAAATGGACGGATGTTCAAGTGGTGATTGGCTGTAAAACTCTAGGATAACACTTGAAAAACTATAAAAACTCGAGAGTAGGCCTATGCAGGAAAATGATGTGTAAAACACAAAACACCAGCGCAAGAGTTGCATAAAGTATTTTATGACAAATACTGATTACAAGCATATTTGATACATTTACTACGAACTACGCACTTTTAATATGCAGCTAGAAAACACACATTGATAATATTATCAACATATACATTAATAGATTTCATAACAATTCTGAGTTCGTTCATGATAACAATCCATCGTTGCGAGGTTACTTATAGTAAAGCATGATCTTTAGACCTGAGGTTCGTAATGGGAGCCGTTAAAATATGCTTCCTGAAAAAATGCCAAATTGCATGTGTTTAACTCTCAAATACCCAACCGATCACGATCGAAAGAGTTTGTTAATTGATTAAATAGCCTGCCATAGACAACTTATCCACTATGAATACAGTATTTGTTATGTTAAACTACTTCTTCTTGCTAGTTAATTAAGTATGAAATGCAGTGCTGCATTTAGTTTGTTGGTTGTATGGGTTCCAGGGGTTGGAAGAGTTACGTTACACAAGATAGCCACACACCAAATTAGCATAGCTGGAATAGTTTAGAAAATTGTTTTGGCGGAGTCCACATATTAATGATGTGAGACTGAGTGCTTCAAAACATTTGGTCTAGGTAAGTATTGTGGATTTTAACAATAACATAAGGGATAACGTTGGGCTACTACTAGCTACGATGACTGATATTAGACGGGAATTTAAGTGAAATCCAAGAAGCCTGAAAAAGCAATGAGGGTGTATACGACGTAATGCACGAAAAATGGTTACTGATTATCACCTTTTTCGTTCTTCTGGAGTCCGGATTCATTAGGTGCTCAAAGACTTGCCAATGTCAACGACGATAGCCTATCGATAGCCTATCTATGGACATCTCATCGATTCCTTCTTCGAGTTGATAAGTTCCTTGATTTCATTCCAAGCATCCAATCTGTTGCGATATAATTCTGGTACGGATCGTCCAGCATTGCAAGCATCCCATTCGCGGCGATATGAGTCATCTGATACGGATTCTGATACGGATGGTACAACTTCGCCGCTAAACATTGTTATCAGTTTGGGAGCCTGAAGGCATAAAAATACCCGCGATTATTACGAGACATGAATAGACTCAATCTCCACTGACAAAGTTCTTAAATAATTATGAGTAGGTCTAGGATAAGTGCAGCTTATATCATATAAATAAAAAATCACATACAATGAAACTACAGGTGGTTGCGTCGCCGTTGCCGTTTTTTCTGGCGGAATGCCTTTCCGTAAAATAACTTTCATATACCGCTTGAATAGCCGGCAATGTTGAAGCAAGAAGTAGTCTTTTCACCTTTATAATTTTATGGTATGATGAACAATGTTTATATTTTTGAGTTTTTATAACGTCCGCAGTTGTCTTTCCGCCCAAAAGCAAGTGAAGACCACAAGAGAAAAAGGTCATCTCGTCCGCGGGCCGAAGTTTGCACTGAAACTTCCCAAAATTTTTCTTGAAGAATGATTTGACATGTTTTCATTGTTTATAATGCCGAAAAGGAGGACATTTGGCCATTTTTTGGCTCCTTGAATGACAATTTTTTTTGGTCAAAAAGGAGGACACGTCCTCAAAAAGAGGACGTATGGTAAGCCTAGTATAATGTCTATTGCTGTACAACTAGAATTCCCAAGCTTTTTTACTCATCTATAACTCAATAAACTTTAGGCTGAAGATGTTTTGCAGTAACTCAAGTTTATCAAATATGACCAGACTTTAATTTCTTCACTGTGTCTGTTCTGACGTCCTCTACTACAGTGGTCGGCAAACTTTTTCGCATGGCGGACCGGTTTAAGTGGGGAAACTTTTCACGGTGGCCTTAAAAATAAACAAAAATATTCAGTAATTTACTTTTATTTTAGCTTATATTACAATAGTAATTCAATGAGAATCATGAACTTGTTTTGCTGCAACCAGACTCTCTTATCTTGGAATGATGGAACTCAACGATACCCGCAATATGTCCCTTAACGTTTTTTAATGTCGTAGGTCCCTCGTCATAGACGTCAGACTGTTGAAATGGTGCTGACTTATATTCATAAAAACCTCAGCAAAGATGTTTGTTTTTCACTCAATATTATCAAACTAAAAATATCTATAGTGTATTAAAACTTTAAACTTGTAAAATTTTTGGACTTTAGGTTATAAGTTTCAGTAGGAATAATATATTTTAATTCTGACTTCAGTGTGCTGTAATAATTCTGACGCTATTTTCTTACTTATCTCCCTCATCAACCTAACCCTGCTTGCACAACATGAACACATGCACAACAATGCAAGAACGCTAGAATAAACACCGTTCAAAGCCGACATTAGACAACACTAATTTAGGAACCAAATTAAGTCTCAACGCACCCAAAGTGTAAAAATCAAGCTATCAAATCTCACAAAACGTCCGAAAGCTATTGGGTCTTAAATTGTAAAGTAACGAAATTAAAAAATACGCGGCCCGGTACCGAACTCCTCGTGGACCGACACCGGGCCGCGGCCCGGTGTTTGCCGACCACTGCTCTATTCGATGCAATGCATAGCCTCAAAATAACCTCGCCTCAGCTTCAACACAGGATTAATGAAACCATTTAACGTCTAAAGAGACTCTCAAACGTTATACTATATCAAATGCCACATATTGTTTAAAATTCAAAGCAAAGAAGTGTGGATTTAAACCAGATTAGAATTAAAAAATGAAGAGAATTGTCGGTTTTCTATTTGGTAATTGTTGCGATGCGCGGTTTTTGTGTGTTTTGCTCAGCGGAAACTTAAAAATTTCGTGAGGTGGCAGAACTCTTTAAAGAAAGAGGTGTTTTGGGGATCGCAGTTTGAGAAACGCTGCTCTACAATATAACGTGTCTACACAAGGAAATATAAGTTGAGCATTATTTGTATGACTTGCGATATATACAGAGTGGTTCGGAAAACTACAATATATTTTGAAACACTTTCATTTTATTTGAATGCTGTTGTTTAATTTTTTGTATTGAAATACGGGGAAGCGGTGTAAATTTATTGCATAAACATGAAAAGATAATATGGTAGGTTTAGGAAGATTTGCTTAATAAACGCCGTAAAAACCAGTTTTAGTATTGTTTTTTACAGCGTTTATTTAGTAAATCTTCCAACGCCTACCATAACACTGTCTACAAATTTAATCACATTTAAATAAATAATATTCTAGACCAGGGGTGGGCAAGCTTTTCCCACAAAGAGCCAGATTTGGAAAAACTGTTGAAGCCGTGGGCCGCACGCTGATTGGAAAACAAGGTGAAGACCCTTTTTGTTTTTTCGGAGATCACGGTCCACGTGCGAATGTGATCTCCAAAATATATGGTTTTCACTTCGTTTTTCTAGATTTTTTTTCCAATTTCGCACCGTTGAGGCTTATTATTTAAAAAATCACTGCCATCCATGATCTCTAAAAGAAAAAGAAAGTCTACCGCTCAATTTACGGTGGGAGTTTAAGTTTGTGTAAGTGCCGGTGGAGCAAAATAAAAGGACCGTGTCGCGAAATAGGAAACTGTACTACTTCGCTGACAGGACGATTGATAAGAATTGTATGACCAACCGTAGGAATTAATTCGTTCTTAGATCTGACCCCACGAAAAAACCAAAACCCTCTTTATCAAACGAATATAATAATCGACCCAACTTAACTCACTTAGCTACGGTACTCACCAAACCACTTTTCAATAAACACAAGCACCACTGCTCACTTCAGTGACATCATACAACAAGGGCTATACCCTTCAGCATACAACAGTATTGCTTACTCTACGCAGTACGCACACTAAATCTACACTCGAATAACTACGCTCGTATAATTTTAAAATCGAAAATTCACGCCTATTTATACTGTAAATTTAAGTTCGAAAACGTTCTGTGACATTCTCAAAAAGAAACAAGAAGAGAAATCATATGACATGCAAAACTTCACACCCAACTATAGTAAATACAATTGTGACGTCACATGCACCAATTTTGATCCAGTGAAATTACGTAATGGAGAGATCTGTGTCCAGAATAATCACGAAAAAAATACGTCAGTAGAAAATTATGACTTCATAATGCAAACTTACGAAACAATCCCACGAATAAAACTTCGGAAAACAACGCATCGGTCCAGAACAGGCCTTCCCAAACTTTTTCCCTCGCGACCCATTTTACTCTACTAAAATTTTTCGCGACCCTTCACGGTTAAATTAAATTACAAACAGCGCGAAATATGCGTTTCGATACCGGTAATTATTGAAACGCGTAAACTGATAACAAGCTACCGTCACTCAATGCAATTAAACTTGGAACTCTATCTCTATTCCACATGAAATTAAATCCTCTTCTTTTAAAGCATTCAAACTAAATACAAACGACACCTTGCTGCATCCTATCGTTAGTTTCTGTACGTTATTCATTTTCAGGTTGTCACACTGTGTGAATCACAACAGTAATAAAACTTATGATTTATTTATTTTTAAGTTCAGTTTTTAATATCTACGAACCTTTCTAGATCTAGGGTGGCTGCTTGACTCGATGACCGAGAAGTCTTTAGCAGTCTCTCTATCGCAAAAAGTTCTCTAATGTTGTGCTTTTTTTATGTGTGTGTTACATGCCCGTTTTTGTCTTGGCTACAAACAAATAATTTCTGATTTTGATGCCTGCTTATTTACACTTAAGTAGCCTATTAAAAACAAAAAAGCAAGCACATTTATATTGTGACGGATGCTATTGCTTTTTCCTACAAAGCAAATCCAGCTGTGGCTCAACATATATTAATCCCGGTAAAAACAAAAAGATGCATCCACTTGTGCCACCTGATGCCAAAGTGACGAAACAAAACAGTTCATGCATAGACTTACAACTGCGTCACTTGATGAGAACGTAGAAACATTCATCCGCTGCCTCACTATTTTGTACTAGCCTAGAGATAGGCCAGAATTGACAGCTAGGGTAAAATGTTTGCGTAAATGCACCAATTTTTAGTCTAATAAGTACAACAGTATAAATAGGGAAAACGCAATACTTTGCGCAAAATTTATATACTTCCTGCGACCCCTGAAGCTTGTTGCACGACCCCGCAAGGGGTCGCGACCCGCAGTTTGGGAAGCCCTGGTCTAGAACCTTCTACAGTAGACAAAGCATTTAAAACAAAACATATTAAACAGTTATATCGTTACAGACTGGCGGGCCGAATCTGGCCCGCGGGACGAAGTTTACCCATGTCTGCTCTAGACATTATAATTGGAATGAACAGGGATGGAGATCTCGAGACAAGTCTTAGTCTCGAGACCAGTCTCGAGATCTAAATTTTAAGGTCTCGGTCTCGAAACTGGGTGAAAAATTCGGATTTCGGTCTCGAAGCAACTGGATCTCGGTGTCGAAGCACAAATTGCGTCTCGTGACTTCTTTTACTGGTACCGCACTTTAGTTGTTTGCATCATGTCAGCGAAGAAGTCGCACTTCCATGTTGATTACAGAATCAAAACCAATCTCACTATAGCGTCATTTTTTATCCGATGCTGACCCGTGAAAATGATTTCAATGAGAAGTTTGCCAGAATTGCATGCACTTATTTGATTTCAACTAATCTTCTAATGATTAAATCTCATCAAAATCTGTTTGGTTTCAAAATGTTGAGACTTGAAAATAGCGATAAAAAAGTTTAATTCATTTCATAAACTGCAGACGTAAGAAAATTAACTTGCGTATCTGCCTTGTGCCTTTATTACGCAGCTGTGAAATTGCTTGATAGTGCTTTACTTAATTTAATTAATTGGATTATGTACGATACGTCAGTACGCAGTTTCGTCTCTGACTGCCACTGCAACGAGTTATCACAGCCCCTAACTGCTTTCCAGCATTAATTAATTGGATTGTTTACGTCTGTACTAGGGTTGCATTGAATTTGAATCCGCTCATCATTTATTGATAATTTTGAATTTTGGTTATCCAAAGTAGATGTGTTTGAATTTTAACTTTCTTAAGGCATGAATTTGATTTTTCATTTCCAAAGTCAGTTTTTTCTTTTCGACTTGCACCGGTAGAACGAGTTTTTGGTCAAAGTGGTTTGCTTTTTTGGCCACATCGGGCCAGGTTATCATCCGATTTGCTCTCAATGTTAGTTTATTTAAAGTGCAACAAAAACTCTGTTTAATTGTATGTTTGGGGTTTAGTGTTCACTGTTCAATAAAAAAATTTCGATTTCAAAAACTTTTTTTTTGTTTTCGATTAGGTCTCGAGTCTCGGTCTCGACTACAAGGTCTCGAAATTTTCGGGTCTCGATCTCGGTTTCGAAAACATAAAAAGGTCTCGGTCTCGGACTAAGCAGTCTCGACTACATCCCTGGGAATGAAAGTCCACGCAATGCACATTTTCCTCGCGCTGATTAAATGGAAAATTTACACTTTAAAAGTGAATGATTGATTATTATTGTTTTAGAATAGGGAGTTAATTTCAAATCACCCAGTGGTTAACATTAGGCGAGAACGTTTTGCACTTAAGCGAGTGGGATTAAGTGATGAACATTTTCAAAATGCTTTTGTTTTCCAAAGGAAATTTAAATAAATTATTTGTTTATCGAAGTCTGGTAGCCGCGGAGGTATACCCGGACTTGGTTGATATACTTGTTTTCTCACCTGATTCTGAACCTCCATTCGGCCCTGATACGGAATCCGTCGGGTAATTTTGTCCTAGCCGTGAGCATTTTGAGATATCGGCCCCCAAAGTATGCTCTAGCGGCACCTGGTGGCCAAATTGTTTTTCTTCGTTTATTCTTATCCTATGATGATTTTATGGCATATTTTGGCATTACTGCAATGTCTGGACTTACCGATGGAAGTCCTCATCAGGATAATTTCTGATGACGTCATAATGACGTCACAGGAGCTTAATTTTTTTGAAAATTGAGTACTTTACAATTATATTGCTGTCGCTGTGACATGAGGGTAGACCATGCCAGCTGGGGCAAGGTACTGGTAAAACACTTTTGAGAGGATTGTTTTATGCTTTATTACGTCACAATGTCACCTTGACAAAATTCTGGTATAGTTTTGTATTATTTCAATTAGTCTATAGTGCGCTTTGAAATGAATGCAATAAGAGAGAGTGCTCAACTGCTCATGCGCGATTAACGGTAACATATAGGCTATGTTTTCTAGTTACTTTTAATGAGGAAAGCGTAAGCAAATAATTTTTACTTGTTTCCAGATTGATTACGATGAGTAGTAATTAGAATACTAGCATCAAGTCGAGAACGCAGCTTGAATTATGTCAGATTATTGCATTTTCAGGGAGATTCTTGGAAAACGTCCGATGAAACAAAAGCTTTCGCTGAGCCGCAGTGATGGCAGTAGACTAACCACGATCTTGAATGCCAGTAAGGCGTTAGGGGATTCACTGCATTTAAAACTGCAAGGTCAAATAGAGTCTAACTAACAATTGCAATTTTACTATCACAAGTTTTGTATTTCTTCGTATCTTTCCCTTACCTCCTCCACCCCAAAATGCCTTTCCGATCAAGAATCCACCCGGCCGCCGGTAAAACGCACCCGAAAATCTCAGGAATCTGAAATTAAATTTCCGGAAACATTGCTTATATTGCGGCGATGCGTGTGAAGTAGAAAAAGATCCCAAAAGATGGATCCCTGCTATGGGGTGCCGTTTGGAAAAATATTATTTATTTTGTTACACTTCTTTTTTGAGCTAATTTACGATAAAATAAGTTCGAAATACCCAAAATATATATTCGATATATAGTACGATAAATTCGAAATAAAATAAGTCGAAAATATAACACGTATAAATTGGATATATATATACGACCAAATACAGCCCTAAAATAAGTTCGAAATATTCGAAATATATATTCGATATATAGTACGATAAATTCGAAATAAACTAAGTCGAAAATATAACACGTATAAATTGGATATATATATACGACCAAATACAGCCCTAAAATAAGTTCGAAATATTCGAAATATATATTCGATATATAGTACGATAAATTCGAAATAAAATAAGTCGAAAATATAACACGTATAAATTGGATATATATATACGACCAAATACAGCCCTAAAATAAGTTCGAAATATATATTCGATATATAGTACGATAAATTCGAAATAAAATAAGTCGAAAATATAACACGTATAAATTGGATATATATATACGACCAAATACAGCCCTAAAATAAGTTCGAAATATATATTCGATATATAGTACGATAAATTCGAAATAAATTAAGTCGAAAATATAACACGTATAAATTGGATATATATATACGACCAAATACAGCCCTAAAATAAGTTCGAAATATATATTCGATATATAGTACGATAAATTCGAAATAAAATAAGTCGAAAATATTATTCGTACTTCATTATGAGCTAACTCATCGCGTGAATTTCGTGATGCCCATTGCCGAACGGTTGCACGACGCACGTGGCTAGTCAAGAAGCGACGCTGAGAGAAAGATTAAGTTTTTAGTTTTGTACACGGCTGTTACGATTTCACCGTCGCCGTGACGGAGAGTACGTATTTTTTTGCTTGTGCGGAACGCACAAACCTTCACTGCTTTCGGCTATTTCTTTGCACAACTTTCAATAAAATCTTTTTATATTCAGAGTGCTTCAAACGGAATAAAAACAGGAAATAAGCAGCAAAAATCAACTAAAATTCACCAAGGGTGGCAAAAATCTTTCAGAATAAACGACGTCTAAACTCATCGGCTTCCAAATCGAAAAGACCTCATTCTTCTCAAACCGCCAGTGCAACCCATTAAAGTGTGTGATTAGAAAAAAATAACAAGAAAAACGTTATCCTAAGGTGTAGTGCGTGTTGTACGAGAACTAAGTGCCGATCTAACAAATTGCGTAATCAATTAGTCAAGACATAAACGAACTACGCTTTGAATGATAAAATCTGGATCTCGATCGTAAAGAACAGTAGGTGAGGGTTCGAAACCAAAGATAGTGCTAAAAACACAATATACGAATGCCGGTTTGCTTACATAGCGGCCCCTTTGAAATGAAACACAAAGTGAAAGTTCAAACATCAAGTAAAAGTAAACAAGCACTCAGGCATTAGTATTAACTATACGATAAGATGACGGTTAAAAATTTCTACATTCATTTTATTTAACGATTCAATTCTTCACAAGTAATTTTACTACATTTATGGCCTACACAAAAAGTAAAATTCAACAGAATATCACAAAAGTATATCACAAATCTTTTAATTACAATGGCGCAATCTTAGAAAGATCACGTAGCACATATTCCACTTCCCCAGAGCCAGAAAGTTTCAAAACAGCTACTGTGGCCCTCCGAACAATTTCTTTGCCATTACGTAACTGAGGGTGCACCTGATGTATCCGCCCTAAACGAAAAGAACCCCTTTTTTTAATATCGTCGGCATCCCCAACAAGAACTAACTGGCCAGGTTCCAAGTTATCACGAGTTAATCGCCATTTAGAACGACCTTGTAAAGTCGGAAGGTACCCTTTGATCCAGCTGAGCCAAAATTTATGGGCCAGAGTAGAATTATACATATAGTCTTTGCGGAGGTCTCCCCGATCGTGAAAGGTGCTAATGGGTGTGTAAGGAGCTAACTGTTGACCCAAAAAGCACGAGGGGGTAATGGGCGCTAAATCGTTAGGTTTATCACTAAGTGTAGTGAAGGGACGATCATTAACAATGCGTACAGCGTCGGATACGAACGTCTGCAGCTCAATCAATGTAGGTTTACGTCGGGCCTGTTCCATAACACGACCAAGTGAACTTTTAAACAGTTTAACCATGCTTTCCCAGCTACCGCCTTGGCTCGGTGAGTAAGGGGGAATTTTTATCCAATTTATGTTGCGCTTACGAAGTGAGCTATTAATTACAGGTGAGCTTAACAACGAAGGAAGTTTATCAGCTGCGGCACAAAAGGTGGATCCGTTGTCAGAGTACATTGTATCAACAGACCCTCGAAGGTTAGTAAAGCGAGCAAAGGCTAAAAAACTATTTAAATCAAGGCTTGTGACAACTTCCACATGTATGGCGCGCGTGCACAAGCAAGTGAAAAGTAGTCCCCAAGCTTTACAGTGATTACGGTTTTGACGATAAGTGAAAGGTCCTAAGTAGTCACAACCACAAAATTTAAAGGGCTTATTTGTAACGGAAACACGGCACACAGGCAAATCGGCCATCAGTTGCCGGATAGGAGTAGCTCTACGTATGGCACATTTTCCGCATTCAGCAATATACCGCTTAACACTGGAAATCCCATAAATTATCCAAAAACGTTGTCGTGTTCTCATTAATGTATAGGCTGGCCCAGTATGACCAGCTATAGAATGTTCATGTAAAATAATTAATCTAGTCAAGGGATGTTTACTCGGGAGAATTAATGGGTGTTTTATATCCAGTGGTAAATCGGCATTTTCCAGACGACCTTCGACACGCACAAAAGAGTCGGCATCGACACAAGGTCGCAAGTTGCGTAAAGTTTTCATTTCAGCAATGCGACTCATTTGTCCTACATCTGAAGTTTTATCACTCAAACGCTTTAAAATTGACTCAAAAGCATCCGGAGAATCTTTTTTTAACAAGTCAATAACTAATCCAAAATAATTACGTTGAACGTAATAAATCACGTCAAGGAACGCATTATCCAAAAATGTGGCATCAAGTTCAACCCTGCGAAACTCCTGTTTCTTCACTTTGGAAATAAAGTACTGCTTAAAGGCGATAAGATAACTAGCACGCTTTTTAAGTGTATAAAGATCCGGTGAGGCTTTAATCAGCTTATCCAGACCCATGTCGCCTTGTTCCAAACCGAAGTCAGAAAACACGTTGGTCTTATGAACAACAACACCCGGATTGTTAGGTGTAGCATCAATCGATTGCTGCCGCAGGAAGCTAGGTCCTTTTAGCCAAATATCAAAACAATCTGATCGTTTAACACTTTCTTTACGAGTACCAACGTCTGCAGGGTTAAGTGAAGTATGGATATATTTCCACGCATCAGGAGAAGCTACGAGGTGGATTTTGTCAACACGACGCTTAACAAATCGTGGAAGATGAAGATCGGGGTTTACTATCCACTTAAGCGCAACTTGCGAATCGGTCCAAAAATGTAAACTACACGAAAGATGGCTAAGTGACTTAACAATGCTCAACATCAGTTCCGAAGACAACTTCGCAGCCTCCAACTCTTTGCGCGAAATCACCCAATTCTTTTGATTAGACAAAACAAGATTACATTTTCCCTGCATGAAAGCGACGCTAGATTGTTCCCCAATAACACGTCTCAAATAAACAACACTCGAAAACGCGCAATCGGATGCATCGGAAAAACAATGAAGCTGGTAAATCACAGGGGGGTTATTCTCACTCACTTCTTTATTTCCAAAACAGTAACGAGGGAGGGAGACATGTTTTACAGGATTGATAGAATCTACCCAGGACTTCCAATCGCGCCTGATGTGGTCAGGAATCGCATCATCCCAATCAATGCCTGAGCAAGTGACTTTTTGGAGAATCAGCTTTCCTCCTAATAGGCAGGGAGCAAGTATACCCAAAGGGTCAAACTGCCCTGCAAGCATGCGCAACATTTCACGTCTACTGAACACTTCCGTCAACTGTCTATTACAGCATACACGTAGCTCATCACTTTCCACATCCCACACCAAGCCCAATGCCTTACAATCAGGCATTGGTCCTGAGCCGATGTCAATCTCGCGAATATTTGAACAAAGATCTTCTTGAGGGATGTCATTTAGGATAGATTTAGAAAGCCCACTGGCTAACCATTTGCGCAATTTAAATCCCCTACTTTCAAACAGCGCTACCGCTTCACGAGAAATCATTTGAAAATCAGAAAGTGAATCTGAAGACAACAGCAGGTCATCCATATATCGGTTGCTTTCAATAGCTGACAAAGTAGCTGGACTAGCATCAGTAGGGTTTTCAGACACCAAATATTCGATGGCGTACAACGCCACAAAAGGGCTAGAATTAATGCCCCACACATGCCTTGTGAAACGAAAAACCTGTGTTACTCCTTCATCAATATCATTATTAGCGTACCAAACAAGGCGAAACAAATCTTGTTGGTGAACAGGCATCGCAATTTGAAAAAAGCATTTACTTAAGTCAGCCATACATGCGTACTTGCCCAAGCGAAACCGCATTAACACCTCAACTAAGTTATTAAGTAAATTTTCCCCGGCAAGGACAGCATCGTTAAGCGATACGCCTTTGAAAGAAGCTGCGCCATCAAAAACAACACGTGGCTTATCCTGTCTAGTAACAAAGAAAGGCAAATACCAAGTCCGATTATTATTAGAATCCTTATCAACTGGGACAAGCCATCCCGCGTCAAGAAGTTCTCGAAAAGTGTCAACCAATGTGTGCTTTAACTGCGGATTCTTAAGAGCTTTACGGCGCAAAGACACAGTGCGTTCGCACGCGCTCACAAAGTTATTAGACAATTTCTCGACAACATCATTTTTCAACGGAACCGGTATCTCATATCGTTCATCGACCAA
This sequence comes from Trididemnum miniatum, assembly GCA_964006365.1. NCBI lineage: Eukaryota > Metazoa > Chordata > Ascidiacea > Aplousobranchia > Didemnidae > Trididemnum > Trididemnum miniatum. The sequence continues at coordinate 14,653,962 of OZ023242.1, read as the reverse complement.
TTTAATGTCAGATTCTACCAAACGGCGAACAAATTCATCGGTTTTCGACGGCTGAATTGCTTCGTCAGCCAACTCACAATTTCGCAAATTTTCTTTCAGAATTACAATTTCTTTTTTGAGGTTACTACAACATTTACAAGGACACCCATCGCAACAACCTTCAGCGCTCGATTTTAATCCAATACATTCAACACCAGTAATAGAATCAAGTTTACCAACATCAGAGTCACCACCAACCTTAGCTCTTCTGTTTTCACACAAGTTCAACTCCGACTCCACTTGACGTCCACCACTAGCAATCGGTCCAAGTCTGGTAAGCACATAATTTGGATCATCAGGTTTTTTACCCTCCCGCTCTTCAAGAACGGTGAGCAGCATTTTATCACTCTGCCCGATAAGAATGTCAATGTTCTTACGGTGAGGAATAGTAGGGATTTCAACGCCATAAAAGTGGTCGAGACCCGTAGTGTCCACAGAATGAGGCAGTGTATTAATATCGTCAATGAAATCTGGCACCACCAAAGCATTTTCAATTTCAAATTGTTCGCCTGTAGATAGCGACTCAAGCTTAAAATTCGTTACACCGTAACTAGGAGTGGACTGTTTGGCTAAAGTTCGAATAGTTATATTGCGATTGTGGTCAGTGCCAAGCCCAAGTTCGTTTTTCAGGCTTTCAGAGATGAGTGTGGCCTGAGATGCAGTATCATGCTGCACGTACGCATGAGTAGCCTTGCCAGTTCTGGGGTTTACGACCTTCACAGCGCTGGTGCGCAGCAGTATCGTGCTGCTCCCGGGCACTACCTTCCTGATTAACACCCGACTCTCCTCGAGCGAGTCGTTTTCCCCTTCACGATCAGCTGCAGGGAAAGCACCAGGCGTGTCACCAGCTTCAGCGGCCCCGAAGTTAACAGAATTTGACTTAGCATAAAAATTATGCAAAACACTTGCGTGTTTCAACTTAACGTTTGGCCCACACTTTCGGCATTTGGAACTGAATGAACAGTCGCGTACAACATGCCCAGTAGAAAGACAATTCAAGCAACGGCCAGCATCCATAACGACTCGCCGCTGACGCTCAATTGAAAGACCTTTAAAATGGTCACAGTCAGAAAGAAAATGTTTTACACTAGGTTTATTGCAAACGAAGCAAGTAGGCGGTGGTTTAGTAGCAGAGCCTTTTGAGTTACCAGGTAATTCGTGTGCTGTCTGTTGAGGCAACCCTTGCGTTTCCTTCTTAGTTTTAACTGCCACTTGCCGTACGCGTACTTGATTACCACGTCTACTATTAGGTTCGCGAGTTTTGTCTTTCTCATCGTTCTTAAAAAATGTTTGAGCATAGTCCGATGTCATTACGTTAAGCTCGTGGACGATGAAGTCTCTTAGTGAATCGAACCCAGGATGGTTTAGATTGCGTCCAATCTTGGTTAGGTAGTCGAGATAACGCCTTTTTAATACCCCAGGCAAGCGATTTGCGGTGTCCAAAATCAGCTGCCCAGAAAGTTTTTCGACTTCATTGTGGGCGTAAGCGAAAATTTCGAGAGTGTTTAAATCCTCGTTATACGCTTTCAATGAAGCAACATTAAAGACCACTCTGGGGCCATTTCGAATTTCAATGATCTTCGGTTCGGAAGTGAGGCCCCCAGAGACACCATATCTCTGCCGCAGACGACCCAACGCTTTTTCAATGCGTTGCGAGGTAGACATGTTTTTCATGGGAGCCAAGAACAGATTTACCATTTCTCGTGGCTGCCCTACACATGAAGCTCTTAGCACCTCAAGTCGTCTTTCATCATATGGGCTTTCTTCCATAAGTTTGCGGATCTGGTTCTCAAAGAACACAAAAGCTATGTTTTTACCATCATACCCAATTTGGTTAGCTAGGCCAATAAACTCATTCCTCCCTTGACGCTCAAGATACGTTATTAAGGTAGCTTCACCAGTGGGACTAGAAGGCGTTTGTTCATTGAAAGGGGTTTGCATTTGCATAGTAGCCCCTAAACTATGGATCGGCTGGACATCTTGTTTTAACGGCAGTGTATTATTAGCCATTCCCTGATTAATATCATAATTAAAGCCCATGTTGTTACCAGGGAGTATTACATTATTAAATTCGGGGGAAACATTACCACTTTCGGCCTGCAAAATCCCTCGTTTAGTTTCAGTGTCAAGGTTAATAGTAAGATGGCGATCAACAGTTGCAAGAAGTCCCCTTACTCTTTGCGAGGAAGAAACAGATCCACGCTTACGTGAAGCAGCCATTGAGCCACATTCTGAAAGCGCGATTAGCCTCTCCTCAGCATCGAGCTCGGCTTTCTCTATGCAATGTCGAGCTTCCACCTGTGCCAGTGCCTGTGCCGCCACAGCTTGGGCCTGTGCTGACTCAGCCTGTGCCTGTGCCGCCACAGCTTGTGCCTGTGCTGACTCAGCCTGTGCTTGCGCTTGTGCCAAAGCTAACTTATGGTTGGCTTCCAACTTAGCACGCTTGAGCTCTAATTCAATTTGACGTGCCGCAATTTTGCTTGAAGACACTCATTCCACCGGTGACTTGAGATACACTATCGGCCGGATCGACATTAAAAATATCCCGATCACACTTTGATTTTATGTTTTTAGAGTCTTTCTCAAGCGCGTAAAGAGAGAGACGGCCCTTAGCATTATCGCATAATTTAGTGCAGCGCTCAAAACGTTCTTCCACTTGCTCAACAAGCTCTGTTTTAAGTTCAGAGTCAGTTACGTCATCAATTGCCTCTCTATATTGGGTGTAAGTAGCCTGAATGTCGACAAGCTGCGCCAAACATTCATCCAATTCCGTCTGTATTTTACATACATAAGCTTTCTCGCAGAAACGCTTCATTCGCACTAGCAGTTGTCGTTTTGATGTTAGGAGTTTACGAAAAAGCGTTTGATTAGAAAGTGCCGAGTGAGAGTTAGGGAGGTTAGTGGGTTTATCAATATCTTGCGTCTTCTCACCCATGTCACTATTAACCAACCACATGGCCACGTCTATACTACCCTCCTCTGTAGGTACACGAGACATTATAAAAATATAAGAAGTAAATAAGCACTAACAATAAAATTTATATTTAAAAACAAAACCGTTTTGTGAAGCGTCCGTCCGTCCTGATCTCTCTCGTACGCTCAGAGGTTACGCACTCCACGTCGCTGATCCCGTACTCGAACTCGAAGCAGAATCGCCGGAGTCCAACCGAAGGAAGTAGTTCAAAACAGAGATGGAACTCTCAACCAAATTGTAGATTGATGGAAAATCGGTCATCGAACGAGAAAGTACGAGTCGGTGAAATGAATCGAATTCAGACCAGGATTCCAATGAAACACAGTGGAGAAGAGTGGTCTGTCAGTCCAAAGTAAGTAAAATCACTGAGTTGATAACGTCAGTGTCCAAAGAAGTATTCTGACAGGCCAACAGTTTCTTCTAAACTGGTCCAACGTAGGTCTCTTCCGAAGTTAAGGTAATTTCTGATTGCAGAGAATCCTTCCGATGACTGAGTGGTTTTCACAGTCTTTCAAAGTTCCAATATTGTTTAAAAAGTTTTACTTTGTTTTTCTTTGGCGTTAAGAAAATTTTCTGCTTTTTAAGATTTCTTGAAAGTACGAAAAGTTCCCTGAGAGAAAAGTTGATTTTCTTTATGTTACGATTTCACCGTCGCCGTGACGGAGAGTACGTATTTTTTTGCTTGTGCGGAACGCACAAACCTTCACTGCTTTCGGCTATTTCTTTGCACAACTTTCAATAAAATCTTTTTATATTCAGAGTGCTTCAAACGGAATAAAAACAGGAAATAAGCAGCAAAAATCAACTAAAATTCACCAAGGGTGGCAAAAATCTTTCAGAATAAACGACGTCTAAACTCATCGGCTTCCAAATCGAAAAGACCTCATTCTTCTCAAACCGCCAGTGCAACCCATTAAAGTGTGTGATTAGAAAAAAATAACAAGAAAAACGTTATCCTAAGGTGTAGTGCGTGTTGTACGAGAACTAAGTGCCGATCTAACAAATTGCGTAATCAATTAGTCAAGACATAAACGAACTACGCTTTGAATGATAAAATCTGGATCTCGATCGTAAAGAACAGTAGGTGAGGGTTCGAAACCAAAGATAGTGCTAAAAACACAATATACGAATGCCGGTTTGCTTACAACGGCCTACTAGGCCGTGGTTTGGAAAAATATTATGGTTTGGAAAAATATTTTGTAGGATTGGGTGAAAAATGTAATTGTTCAGGATAGAGTTTGAGGTTAAAATGATAACTTTAGCGATTGCTTTCTAAACTAGTTTCCAGGCTGCTGAAGGAAGAAAGGTAAGAAGGTTAAAGAACAGCTTCTTCTGAACACGAGGAACCAGCAATCGCTAAAGTTATCATTTTAACCTCAAACTCTATCCTGAACAATTACATTTTTCACCCAATCCTACAAAACCACGGCCTAGTAGGCCGTGTACAAAACTAAAGCGGGCTTCACACAGAATCCGGTTAACGTTACGGTACGGTTACGGAAACGGCAACAGTACGGTAACGGCACGCGTCTACGTTGCGGAATTTACGGCGAGCGTTCTCACAGAAAATGAACGGAAATGTAACCGTAGGGTAGGCTAGAAAACAAAGAAACTGAATCAAGAAATAGGTAGCAAAATAAAATGTTAATTAGCGGTAGATAAAAGCAGCATGTAGCGCTTCAAATTGGCAAAATAGATAGACTTATTTGCTGTTTATGTCAAAGTTTAAAATAATAATTATAAAAGACGCCCAGGTATTTGGGTTCAGATAGACCATATAGAGCAAGATACCATTATCTTACAGCCATACATCTTCTTATATTTCTCGTTCTGTTTATTTTCGAAGCGTAGATCGAATTACTGTAATAAGTAGCATAGGTGCAAATGGAATTGGCCGAAGTCGCTTTGTCACTTTTGAAAGAGCAGGAGCAACCGCTTTCCATGCTATAGTTTTCGCCTATTCTGAATTTGGCCAACGAGTGCTAACACAAAGCTTGGACTTTCCTCCACTCGAAGATCTGGGAACAGGCGACATTGTTCCCTTTTGTATTGTAGCCGACGCCGCATTTCCGATGAAACTGAACATCAAAGGCCTTATCCTGGCAAAAATTTACCAGAAAACAAGAGAATCTTCAACTATCGTCTATCTCGTACCAGGAGAGTAATCGAAAATACATTCGGAATTGTGTCTAGCCGATGGCGTATATTTAAAGGCCGATAATTGGTACACCGGAGAAAGCAGCGTTGGTAACAAAGGCCGCATGTTGTTTGCGTAATTTTTTGCAAATGAAAAATAGATCGCTACAACCTCAACATCACAGTACTACTGCTCTCCTGGCTTTAGAGATAATAAAGTTTGAAGAGAAAACACAGCATCAGAAAATTGGCGTTCCAGCATTGATGCTAATATTTCAGGTCTTCGCCAGATTAGTCGCGCTGAAACTAATACTTATACCAAAGAAGCTACGATGATTAAGGAGAAGTGTAAAAGCTATTTTATGTCGAGGCAGGGCCGATTGCCCTAGCAGAACGATGTTGATAACCGCTCATAAGCAAAACATTATATTTGCCTTTCTTTTAAAATATCAGAATTTGTGCGCCGTTGCTTTACAGTAGGCCTATAGGCTATCAAACTTCGTATATTCAGCAATAAATTCAATCAATACCACATTCTGTTGGCATCTCATCTCCTGTCACCAGAAGGCGACCGAAGCGTTGTGCATGTCAATAGGAGTTCCCGGCTGCATCTTTTGCAATGGTTTTACAGAACGTTTTGGTTTATTCTATTACCACCACTCTACCCCATCCCGAAATAGACATAAGAAAGAGCATGAAATCATAACCTAGAGCAGCGTCGAATTCCAACCCCATGCGTCGCAGTCCATCACAGTGACCGATACACCACGCCGCCGTTGCGGAAATCGGTGCAATTTTTCTATTCATACTCATTTCGATCGAGCTCTATCTTTTTCTGTAGAATCATTCCGAAATATGCGTCCCGGCTGTCTACTATTCAAAAACGGGGAAGTTTCATTAAGTGCACTTCCCAACGGCGGGATTACCTATACTACACGCCAAGTGGACAGTGAACGCTCTACTTAGCTCCGCAAAATAAAAGATATCACGTTTCATACAGCGCTGGGCTGGGGGGTTTCTTGCCAGTCTTAATTTCATACGAGTATTTGAAAATTAATGCCGATAGTGGTATTACCAGTAACTTACATGACAAGGAAATAACATGCTGAAAATTTTGAGGTCCTATGAAATGCACAAAACATTCAGGCCTATTACTGTGTCTAGGCTATATCCTCAACAGCTCAGATAGTCTAGTGGTAAGAGCAGAATCAGTTTTGTTTACGACGCAAAAACACATTGCTGATAGAACAATTGGCCTGCGACAACATCCAGAGCGTCCGCTTCTGGAGCTGTATACACTTTGGTTTGATTTAGTCTAGTCAAAATATAACCGTAAAACTGGTATGCACAGCTTTCCTGCTTGACGCGCAACATTTGAGGGACAGTGTTAAGAACAAGCCGGCAAGTTTATTTGTGTCGTTGGGGAAAAGCAATCAGCGGGATTCCCCATGTTGGTGAGGTAGACAGATAGCTAGCAACTTTTAAGCGAGCGCGTTACGCAACATCGCTTTCTTGTGGCAGGAGCATATGAAATACCGGTATGCTACTAATTACAAATATAATATAGGCTATATTCGGGCCCAGTCAGCACTGAGCGGTGGCATAAGTAACTAAGTATCCATCACTGCATTTCGAATATCAAAAGAGGAGGCAGTAAATTGCCTTCATTTCAATACCCTATGACATGAAATACCAGACAACTTAAACAGAAAAATTTAATGTTGAACGAATATGAAAAGCGCGGATCGGTTTGCAACAAATACGCACCAAACAAACATGTTTAATAACATGAAAGCTAAAGCAAAGCCAAAAAATTATTAAACACCTTCAAATAATACGGCGCTTATCCTAACCATTACACTTTCTGCTTTTTCTGCCGGCATAGCCTGAAGCCTGGCTGCTACCATCTGGCCAAACGCCTGGCATTGCGTCATTTCTCTTCTGGATAGCATACCTGCTATCGCCTCGCTGCTCCTCCCAACTTCAGCCACTGTTTTCAATATGTTATCCTAATAGAAATACCATATTTCACTTTCAACTCATACGAAAATAATTTTCGTGTCCTAAATTGGTGAGCAATATCTGTAGAATCTCCTCGTTAACAGCAAAATGGCAATTCGGCGTACTTACAGACTCGACATTATTTTGTTAAATGAAGATTTGATTTTTTTTTTTGGCTAGCTAATAGCAATGTGGGTGAAACTTCTCTGCCACAGCGGACTAGTCTTACTATAATGCAATTTTATAATCACTACACCCAAAGCATACATGTTACATTTAAACTCTGAAGGAGCACTTAAAATGAAGCTATTCTGATGCTCAAGTATATATATACTTTCTCAAAATTACTGACGCAACGTAAACAATATAAATTACACTCAAACTTCTACATTTTATGTTAACAGAATCGTTATTCTCACTTTAAGATCTCACATCGACTGTTTCTTTCGCTTTATGGTGGGCGTATCTGAACATACAAACGACTTTTTATGCACTGACAACCAGCAGTCATCATTAAATGTTTTGTCACCTGAACCTGAAGCACATAAGTTTAGTACACTGGTGCTCGCGCTGCAAACATCGGGCGAGGGTTCGATAACTGATGACGATGATGACTGGCCATCATTTTGTTCCAGAACGCTCTCGCTGTCATCCATTTCCACATGAATAATTGCACCTTCTGGAGGAGAAAAGTTTGTTGAAGTGCTGTAACACAAAATATACAGTAAAACAAACAAAAATTATAAGCAAAGTATTGCTGTAGCTTAGCACGTTGAGGCGGCGTAGAGCACTACCGCAGGTTATACTTTTACCTTAGCGTGCTAACGTTTTTCGCGACCTTTACGATAAAGGAAAGTGCGGGATTTCAAAGGAGGAAGACATATGCAGTGCGCTGTTGTTTTAAAAAAAAAGAGGAAGAACCAGGGTTGGGAATCGATACCCAAAAAAGTAAAGAAATAATTGATATTCGAGAGTTTATCAAAAAGTAAAGAAATACTCGATTTCGATGGTAGTTTAAAAGAGTAAAGAATATTGTAATCGATATTACACTGAGCATTTAGCGATGTACGCCAAGCATTTTTACGATGTCATCACATTCTCGCGGTAACTTACAGACAATCGACGGACATAGTATATACGAAGCAACTTTACTGTTAAATTTTTTTTTTTTTTGAAAAAAAAATTATCACCAAAAACAAGGTAATGACATACCGACGATTATTTTAAATTTGCTTAAGTGAGACAAAGTAACCTGGACGAAAAGAATCGATAATGGAATATCGAATTGCGACGAAAAAAAGTAAAGACAAGGCCATATTCACTACTCATTCAAAAAAGTCAAAGCTCCAGTGCATTCGATGAACAAAAAGTAAAGAATATCGCAATCGAACATCGATTACAATCGATTTTTCCCAACCCTGGAAAGAACATTGTAGAAATTAGCATTGCCATTCCACAAGCAATTTTACATACAAGCCATTAGTAGTAATACAAAACTGGGCTAAACACTGTTGATCACAATAGCTCACATTCGATGTTTAATGTGGTCTTTTAAAAACTCCATCGACTGGAAGTGCTCCCAATAAGAATAACGAGTAGCACCAGATCCACTCCGAACCGACTCCATCTTTCTCTTTTCTTTTGCAAAGCGATCTCTCAAAATGATCCATCGCTTCATACAAAATTCCACTGTAATGTTAAAAAGCAAATAGTTGAACCTATCATATCGCGTATTCATTTGCATGAATTTTAGATGTGCTTATACTGATTGCAGCAAAATTGAAACTATTAAATTAATGAGTCTAATGTGCAACCAATGACATCAATATTTATTAGCAATTATCAGGCACTAAACTGTGAAAAGTCACAACAGGATGAATTCGAATTCAACGTGGTAATAAAGATACTCGCAAATCAATATCTTAAAGCAAATAGCTCAGTTGCTACGCGCACGCTTTCGGTGCGGGAGATTTGGGGTTCGATTCCCAGACCGGTCAATCGGCACAGTGTCGCCAACGACTCGCCACCGTTGCGACGTTTCTTCGGAGCTGTGTAGCCCAGACGCTAAACCGCAGAGATGGGCCCGCCACTCGTTACACGCTTCAGCGTACTACCGCGAGTATAATGAAGATTCGATTTTTATTAAAGGCATATGTGCTTAGTAGAAATTGAGGATACTCCCTCCTTTTCTGTTGTCTCGTAACTTATATAATCTAATGTCAATTTTTCATCTTAAATCCATGCAACTACTCTGCATTCCAGTGCCGTTTGCAATTACACAAATCTGTAACAAGTAAGGGCAGTAAGTCGGCTGATATCTAGTAAATTAATCAATCGTGGAGTAAAGAATGGCGCCACATACTACGATGGGAGGTTCAATGGTAACACAAACTAAGGTACCATAGAGTGCGACAGCGCTGTTTAGGGCTGTTAGCCGTCATCAGCCACACTCAGGTGAAGATACAATCATTCTTCGGATTTACTGACTCTATGTGAGACAATCACCCCTGTGAAAAATTCAATCTTTGTGGTATGTCGCAGAGCCACGCAGCATTTCAAGAAAATTTTCCATACGGCCAAGGTACAAACCGTAAAACGACCAAAGTCCTTCCTGGAGAGCTAAATGGCTGTACCATGTGCCACAAAGGTTAAACTTTTGTGGGTAAATAAATCGAGATAGGTGATTGTCATAGGCGCGGGAATTAGAGTGCCAGGGAGGGCTAAAGCCCCCCTGGACTTTTTTAGCCCCCCATGACAATTGAACAAATAATGCACCCAGTGCCACGGGATTAATGCTCGCAACGTACATACCTAATGAAGCAAATGTTTTTATAGCGTTTTTAACCAACGAAGAATCACCATTCTCTCAAAAATCACTCAGTTATTATTCACTAGGTCAACGTAAAATTTTCAGTGTTTGAAGTTCATTTTTAACAGTGTTTTACAACAGCGTTCACAAACCTTTACAGCAGTCATGGACGATGGACCAGTAAAAGTATAATGGCTGCCAATTCTTGTAACTGCCAAACACTTCAGGCAAAACTACTCTGAATGCTCATGAAAGTCGCTACTGATCATGGGAATCACGCAAATCGTAAACGAAAATGCGGTGAAGTACAAAAAACGGTCCTCAATTCTTCAGATGTTCTGAATTCCACCACAATTCATGCAAAGAGCTAAAAAAGGTTTTCACGGCCCAGACGCGTTACATGAACTGGAAATGTTGGTGGCCAACCTGATGTGTGTACATGCCAAATCGGCCCGCAATCGATAGCTAAGCATCCAAAGATCGACTGGTTGGGCAACCCTGATCAAGCTTTTATGAGTTTGTGCAAGTTCTCTTTTCTGGTGGAGTTATTTACTGGTTTTGAATTTTTTCTACCTACTTAATGAAGCGACGAAATCACTACTAAAGTGGCACCGTTGATTGTTACTAAAATTAAGCTAGTACGCCTGCCTAAATACGTATATCTACACGTTTCATTATGTTAAAAAATGGTTCAGTGCTTTATTTTGATGGTGTGTGTTTTGTTATTTTTAAACCTTAGTGTAGTGGGGCATTGTTTGTTAGCCATGTAACTCTGATCAGTAAAGCAAAAGTTAGATCAGACAAATTTTGTTTGCCTACTTTTCGGATTTGTGATTGAGGTATTTACATTTTACAAATATATACAGCATGGATTACATGCACTGACAAACTGCTTAGTACTACTTCCTGCATATATAGTTAGAAAAGCCAAATGGCAGTAAGCAATCTTGTTTTCCATGATAAAAAATTAGTCCTGAAAAAATTCCGGTCACTTGAGTGAGCATGCAATTGAGCGTCTATCAAGACAGGTCTGCTGTGCGTACTGTTCCTAAAAACGTAGATTCGAGGGAAGGGGGGAAAAGCCCCCCAGACGTTGACACGATCTTACTATTTTGAGCCCCACCCCCCATCCAAAAAATGTTTCTGCGCCACTGGTGATTGTCTCGCATAGGGTCAATCATTCTGAAGGATGAATGCACTTTTTACCAGAGTGCGACTGATGAGAGCTGATAGCCAAAACAGCAATGTCTGTTCGCTCTATGGCACCCTATTGCTGGAGTTGCTTTGGAAGAGTTGGTGATGGAGGATGACAAATCCTTTAACCCAGCATGTGGAAGTCAAATTGACATCCCTTTCAGCAGACCAGAAAGGACTTGTTATGAAGTTGAATAAGCAGATTAAGACTATAATTAAAAGTGCAAGTTAGATTAAAACAAAAATATAAAATGAAAATGTTACTGATCGTGGCACATAAGCACAATGCTTAACATATCTGTGCATAATTTGGAAGATTCACATCACTACAAAAACTTAGTTCAACCACACAAGCCCAAAAGTCATGCAAGAAATACTGACATATGATATGGTGTTGGTTTGAAACCCAAAACATTACATATTTGTATGGCATATGCTGCAAGTTGCCAACAAATGGATTAAAGAAATAGGCAGTGTCTATTTTGCTGTTGACGGCAAAATAGTTTCTACGTTTATTTTTCCTGCAGTAGCTAAAATCAGCATCTACCTCCACAAAATAGATTTAGAAGCTATTTTGCCGGCACTCAAAAACAGTCATGAGTATCCACACAAATGGATTGCACTATATCCAGCAAAATAGACTTATGTAAACTAGTTTGTCGTTAGTGGCAAAAAAGACACTTCCAAAGACATATTTATAAACTTTGTTGTGAAATGCATTGCAAGCCAATTTTGTGAGGCATCGTGAACATCAACGATGTATAGACATTCATGATGTTTTTGCATCAATGCAAAAAATAGCACGCAAAATGCAATCAAAGATAGAACATCTAAATTATCACAGCATAAAAAGAAAGGCATTCATGACCTACAACTAACCTGGTTGATTCAGTTTAGAAGAAATATCCTTCCATGAATTCTCTTTTCTTAGTTTGTCTCTATAATCCTTAATTTGCGAATTGTATAGGCAGGGGTGCTCTTTTACCATATCTATTAGAAGTTCGTTAAAAGCCATCACCAGATATTTGCAAACTGACTGTGACTAAGCAAACTAGTGATCAAATGTAAATATTAACTAAACTGCAAATACAGCAAATCAGCACATGGGGTGCCACAGTGAAAAATTATTAAAAATAAAAAAACACAAATACCAATCACAAAATACATAACCACACCAAATATATACCGGTATGGTACGGTACACACCTACTGGTATATCACTGGTGAGCTGTAGGAAGTGGTGGGATTCAAATTTTTTTGTCAAACGATTCAGTGGCAAAAGCCAAATTTTCAGCAGGTTCTGTTTCAACTAATGGTTAGATGGTACTGGTATACCGGTACGAGCATAAACAACAATGCTGGCTGGTTCTGTTTCAACTAATGGCATTAGTATAGCCTAAACAGCAACGCTGGCCAATTCACTGATCTCATAAAATTTCACAAAACACAAGATGCAACATCTAAAAGTCTATAGAACCGGTACAAACTTTCTGAATTCCACCACTGGCTACATCTGTGTATAGGTTCATCTTTACCAGTATATATACTTACTAGTTGTTAAGCAAATTTAACTGCCCTGTACCACAGTACCATACCACACCTACCGTACTTTATAGGCTACCAGTACCATATCTTGGTACCGAGTCAGGATTATGCACTCATACGTCTAGACTAAGCATTAGCTGGTTAAGTGGATTACAGTTGCCCTTCATCCTAGGCTAGACCTACCAACACAACCGCACATAACTGACCCAGGCCTATCTTCCAAGCAAAGTCTAGACTACACTAGTCTCGACTTATGGTAGCTGCTACATATGCTTAGCCAAAAATGATTCAAATTCCAAAATTCCTGCCAATGCCATGCTTTTTTCATTAAAACAGCATCTGCCACAACTTCCAGTACCATGCACTGTGCTTCTTCGATGAACAGCGTCGTCGTGCAACCGTTGGGCAATGGGCATCACGAAATTCACGCGATGAGTTAGCTCATAATGAAGTACGAATAATATTTTCGACTTATTTTATTTCGAATTTATCGTACTATATATCGAATATATATTTCGAATATTTCGAACTTATTTTAGGGCTGTATTTGGTCGTATATATATATCCAATTTATACTTGTTATATTTTCGACTTATTTTATTTCGAATTTATCGTACTATATATCGAATATATATTTCGAATATTTCGAACTTATTTTAGGGCTGTATTTGGTCGTATATATATATCCAATTTATACGTGTTATATTTTCGACTTATTTTATTTCGAATTTATCGCACTATATATCGAATATATATTTCGAATATTTCGAACTTATTTTAGGGCTGTATTTGGTCGTATATATATATCCAATTTATACGTGTTATATTTTCGACTTATTTTATTTCGAATTTATCGTACTATATATCGAATATATATTTCGAATATTTCGAACTTATTTTAGGGCTGTATTTGGTCGTATATATATATCCAATTTATACGTGTTATATTTTCGACTTATTTTATTTCGAATTTATCGTACTATATATCGAATATATATTTCGAATATTTCGAACTTATTTTAGGGCTGTATTTGGTCGTATATATATATCCAATTTATACGTGTTATATTTTCGACTTATTTTATTTCGAATTTATCGCACTATATATCGAATATATATTTCGAATATTTCGAACTTATTTTAGGGCTGTATTTGGTCGTATATATATATCCAATTTATACGTGTTATATTTTCGACTTATTTTATTTCGAATTTATCGTACTATATATCGAATATATATTTTGGGTATTTCGAACTTATTTTAGGGCTGTATTTGGTTGTATATATATATCCAATTTATACGTGTTATATTTTCGACTTATTTTATTTCGAATTTATCGCACTATATATCGAATATATATTTCGAATATTTCGAACTTATTTTAGGGCTGTATTTGGTCGTATATATATATATCCAATTTATACGTGTTATATTTTCGACTTATTTTATTTCGAATTTATCGTACTATATATCGAATATATATTTCGAATATTTCGAACTTATTTTAGGGCTGTATTTGGTCGTATATATATATATCCAATTTATACGTGTTATATTTTCGACTTATTTTATTTCGAATTTATCGTACTATATATCGAATATATATTTCGAATATTTCGAACTTATTTTAGGGCTGTATTTGGTCGTATATATATATCCAATTTATACGTGTTATATTTTCGACTTATTTTATTTCGAATTTATCGTACTATATATCGAATATATATTTTGGGTATTTCGAACTTATTTTAGGGCTGTATTTGGTCGTATATATATATCCAATTTATACGTGTTATATTTTCGACTTATTTTATTTCGAATTTATCGCACTATATATCGAATATATATTTCGAATATTTCGAACTTATTTTAGGGCTGTATTTGGTCGTATATATATATCCAATTTATACGTGTTATATTTTCGACTTATTTTATTTCGAATTTATCGTACTATATATCGAATATATATTTCGAATATTTCGAACTTATTTTAGGGCTGTATTTGGTCGTATATATATATCCAATTTATACGTGTTATATTTTCGACTTATTTTATTTCGAATTTATCGTACTATATATCGAATATATATTCGAATATTTCGAACTTATTTTAGGGCTGTATTTGGTCGTATATATATATCCAATTTATACGTGTTATATTTTCGACTTATTTTATTTCGAATTTATCGTACTATATATCGAATATATATTTTGGGTATTTCGAACTTATTTTAGGGCTGTATTTGGTCGTATATATATATCCAATTTATACGTGTTATATTTTCGACTTATTTTATTTCGAATTTATCGCACTATATATCGAATATATATTTCGAATATTTCGAACTTATTTTAGGGCTGTATTTGGTCGTATATATATATCCAATTTATACGTGTTATATTTTCGACTTATTTTATTTCGAATTTATCGCACTATATATCGAATATATATTTCGAATATTTCGAACTTATTTTAGGGCTGTATTTGGTCGTATATATATATCCAATTTATACGTGTTATATTTTCGACTTATTTTATTTCGAATTTATCGTACTATATATCGAATATATATTTCGAATATTTCGAACTTATTTTAGGGCTGTATTTGGTCGTATATATATATATCCAATTTATACGTGTTATATTTTCGACTTATTTTATTTCGAATTTATCGTACTATATATCGAATACATATTTTGGGTATTTCGAACTTATTTTATCGTAAATTAGCTCAAAAAAGAGGTGTAACAAAATAAATAATATTTTTCCAAACGGCGCCCCATACCCTGCTTTTCTAGTTAAAGAAGTAGAGAAAAACGAGGTAGATGATAATGGGAATCCAGTGACAAGCAAAAATAAGATTTTAAGAACGTGCAGCAAGCGTAATGACAGCTGGGCTGAGGAAGTGATGATTCGTGTACATGGTGCTCAAAGCGATTTGCATGCTACAGATGCAAGATATCACAAGTCTTGTCTCAGCCGATTTTTCAGTGGTGGGCAAGTACCTGGTCAGAATAAAGCACAGCCTAGAAATAGTGAAACAGCCGAGTCCAAAAACATCTCAGGAGTTAAGCGGCTGTTCTTGGAAATGAAAAATGAACGTTCAAAAATTAGGAATTCTGCTGAGTTACAACAACGGTATGTTGAAATAACAGGAAGCAATGTGAAACAAGCAAACTTGCTAAAAATGCTGACTGACCACAGCGATGAACTTGTTGTCCTTTCGGCCAGTGGTTATTGCAATATGATAATGTTTAATGACAACTGCCATGCGACTTTTAAAGTAGCAAACGATAATGAAAACGACGAGCGAATTACTGAAGCAGTTGAACTACTAGCCAAATGTATTAGATCCGAAATAATGTCGTTTAAAATAGACAAAATTACTATCCCCGAAATATTTTAAAGCAGATTGCCTGTGAGGCCGTTTCCCCGACCCTACTATTACTGCTGGAAAGGCTTTCTCCTGGAACGGAAAAAGATGCGTTGCCGTTTCTTCTGATAGGCAGCATGCTAACTAGCGTGATACACAACTTTTCAACGCCACTTCAAATCGCCCTGGGAATTCTCGTGCATAGCAAAAAGATTATCCAACATTTATTTGACTACAAAGTTACGTGCTCGTACGATGAATTTCGGCGATACAAAAAATCTTCGGCTGTTGCAAGATATACGAGACTTAAAGCTGAAGAAAAAAATCTAGTTGCTATCTCGGGCCTCATCCAACACATTGTGGATAATTTTGATGCAGAAATGTCAAGTCCAAGTGGTAAAGTTTCTACTCATGCACTTGCTATGATTGAATGTTATCCAGAGACCGATAATACTGATAACGTGGAATATTTTCCCCTAATCGGAAAAGCAGATATGAGCAAACCAGTCCATTTTGACGAAAAAGAAGACGAACTAGTACCGTGTGATTGCAATGCGTATCCGTTGCCGCCAAGGCACGTACTAAAAGCATTACCAGAAGATGTTGTTCAAAAGCAGCTTATGGCGCTGGATCGCTCCGAAGAAATGGATTTTGCATTTTTTTATGTAAGCAGCCTAATGTTTGTATAAATAATATGCATATCAACACTGTCCTATATGATCGGCCTTTTAATCGAACTCAGACCTCCCGCACCGAAAGTTTTGTTGTCAATCACTACACCAATCTGTCGGTATATGGTAAAATGCTAATCCTATAGAATGTTTTTGTACTGGAAACATAATACTGTATAAAGTTGAAAGACCTCTTACTTTTTAGCATATCGTCTTTCAAGAGAGCGAAACTCCCGAATTCAATGGCTTCAACACCAGAGCAAGTCGTATACAAGGGCATGCTATTCAACCCAAGTCCCACGTTGGCTATCTGCCTTTGATACATGCAAAGCCCTCTGCCGTTTCGACGATCCACACTTCAATGCTGCGAGCAAAAAGTCTTGGAAATGCCAGAGATCAGAACTGGGTCATTTTTACTGCGGATCAACAACTGTACAAAGTTGCATGTCAAATAATATGGAGTTACCCAGAAAATTTTAGTTCGTTTATCTTACGTCTCGGTGGAATGCATTATTTAATGAGCTTTGTTGGAGCTGTTGGAGCAAATACCGCAGGAAGTGGCGTTGCTGAAGTATTGGAATCCACGTTTTTTGGAGTAACTAAAATGCTAACGGGTAAGAAATTTCCTCAAAATATTCGAGCTCTGAAGATGCTCACTGAAGAGTTGTTGCGCGGTATTTTTCAAGATAATCCATCCATTCAATCAATGAATGCTCTTCAAACTCACCTTGATATTCTCTGCAGCAGAAGTCGAACAGCAAAGTTGTGGATAAATAACATTGTACGACCCACCTTCATCATAATGAAGTTTGTGCGTGCAGAGCGTGAGAATGCTTTTTCGCTCCATCTGAAAGCAGTGGAAGATGCAATCCCTTACTTTTTTAGCGCTGGTCATGTCAATTATGCTCGATACGGTGTCCATTACCTTCTGCAAATGCAATCCTTACCTGAAGAGGTTAGATGCAGATGTAAAAAAAGGGAACACACTCTTCATTTGAAATCTGGCATATGGAATGGCATTTGGTACGTGAATTTTATCATAGTTCAGTTTCGGAACAGAAAAAAATAAATGCCTTTTCTTTTCAGGTCCGACATGGGAATTGAAACGACGTGGATGAAGGAAGGGCACGGTCCAAATGGCATAATTGGCGCAACCAACCAGCCGGACACGGTCAGGATATTTGCCTATTCGTACCATGACTGCATATCGATTACGTCTGGTTAGTATTTCAGATAGGCTGTGCTTATTTTTTTTTGCAAAAGTAAGCGCAAGGTTTGCTTTTAACCAATATTTCAATTGTTAATTAGGACTCGAAGAAATGCGAGGTGGCACTGCGAAAGTTCAAATGTCGCACAAAGAAGAATTACCTTCGCGCATGAAGAATGACAAACAAGACAGGACTGCTCTCTGTCAGAAATTGGACATGTGCATAAACCCGCTTAAACCAAAGGAACATCCACAAGACGGTTTGTTAAACATTGTCACAGGGGAGGTTATTTTAGATAGTGGCACCAACGCTGAAAATTCGCTGAAAATTGGCCGAAACCAACTAAAAGAATTTGAAAAAAATTGGCCAGAATCGTTTTACAAACCGTTAAGACGAGAAACCAAACCCATAGCAGCCGATAGAAAATCAATTGATATCGGCGATCAAAAAGTAATTGATGTGGGAGTATTTTATGCTCGAGCTCTTACTTTGCATGCAAGCAGGCGCCCTGGAAACCTTACTATCGATACCATGCTAGCCACGGCACTGTCACCTGTGGCAACATCAATGTTTACGGATTACGGCAACATGAGAACAACTCAAAAATCACACTTAAAAAATGACTTGGCAGTTGAAAAGTAACATCGTACTCTACCTAAATATTCTTATTTTTTGGATGGTTGCGCTATTTTGTGGGTGATTCCTTGGCCTGCTGAAATTAATGCTACTATCCAGGATTATGTCAATGCATTTCGCTCGTTTATACGCCAGTACCGAAAAACCTGTGACGTGTTCCTTATTTTTGATCGTTATGTCGAGGGAAGTACCAAGGAAGTGACTCGAAATGCACGAAGAAAGGGAATGACAAAAGTTTTTAAAATGAAACTTTGTTCAAGACTTCCGGCAGCAAAACTTCTTTTCTCTGATACTTTTAACGAAGTTCAGCTCATTAACTTCATCATCCAAGACCTCATTGAACATAAAGACGATGAAGTAAAACATTCATTGGTCGTAACTGGTCCAGAAAAAATTCCAATCGAGCTTTACTGTGGCATCAATATCAGACGTCGAGATCTTGAAACTAACAAAGAAGAAGCAGATACTATAATTTTGCAACAGGTAAATTTGCATGTAAACAGCAACATAATGAAGTAGAAACTTTCTAAATTACGTAAAAGTAACCAAGTTACAGCTATTTTTTTTTCCCAGGTAGCGTTCCGTAACGTAAAGAACAATGGAGTCAGGGTTGTTCTTGCTGACGACGCAGATGTGTTCGTATTACTTCTGCATTTCAAGCAAAAAGGGTTTCTTGGTGATGATCCAATTTTCATGGCGTCTCCTCAAAGTCAACGCAACTCAATCAGCATCAATGCTACGGTTCAGCAACACTCTCCTATAGTGTCTGGGTTACTGGCTGTACACGCTATTAGTGGATGTGATGCGGTAGCTTCGTATTTTGGAATTGGCAAAATCAAGGCTCTGCATGTGCTTCGAACTGGTATGTAAAAAATCGCAACACTTAAGTTGAACTTGTGTTTATAACTGTTTTTTTATTACGGCAAAAAATGTTTTTTTAGGCAAGTTTCGGTTTGATTTTAATTGGGGATGCAACAACCCCAACAAGTTTGTACGACGACATGATAGATGAGGCGGCTAAGTTTATTTTGGCGTGTTGCAACATGACTGAAAAAAAAAAGATCTGACTGAGGCTCGAATTGAAACGTGGAAACTTAAAATGGGAAAAAGAACGCTGGAACCTCCAAACTTGTCTTCGCTTCCTCCAACAAATGTTGCCTTTCGTGAAAACGCACTTCGTGCTCTCCATCAACTGATCGAATGGCGCAATTCACTTGAGACTACCACACTGATGTTGGATCCAACCCTTCGCGGATGAAAGCGTGTTGAGCGGAGAAACACACTTGTACCTACCATGGTTCCCAAGGGTACAGTCCTAGCTTCTAAAAGTTATTAAGTGCAGATGTAACAGCAAACTGCCTTGCAAGTCTATGAAATGTGGTTGTAAATCGCAGGGATTGCCATGCACTCTTTTCTGCTTATGCAAAGATGGCAGTGACTGTTGTAATAAGTTGGTTATTTAAGTGAAATACAGTTTGTGATACATCTTGGCACATTTTTGAAACAGTATTAATTCTTTCTTTGAAAAAGGTAACAGAAGTAAGGAAGAAAAGTTCTTAAAAAATAATTAAAATTATTGATTTATATATAACGCGGGTGACGAAACGCTAGTATGTCTTATTGCGTAATAATTGAATCAATAGCATGTGGGTTACGTCACGATGACGAAAGATTTTAGTCCAGCAACAAACCAAGTTGATATATCGAGATAGATAGGATTTACCAACAACGTTAACTTGTTTATATAGTAACTACTCATTTACTACGAAAATTAAGCTCCTGTGACGTCACTATGACGTCATCAGAAATTATCCTGATGAGGATCATCAGAAATGATGATTCTGATGAGGATCATCAGAAATGATCCTGATGAGGACTTCTATCGGTAAGTCCAGGCATTGCAGTAATGCCAAAATATGCCATAAAATCATCATAGGATAAGAATACACGAAGAAAAACAATTTGGCCACCAGGTGCCGCTAGAGCATACTTTGGGGACCGATATCTCAAAATGCTCAAGGGTAGGACAAAATTACCCGACGGATTCCGTATCAGGGCCGAATGAAGCTTCAAAATCAGGTGAGAAAAAAAGTATATCAAACAAGTCCGGGTTCAGCCCAAACATCCGGTTTGGCTACCAGACGTTATTAGTTTTGCATATTGGTGTCGCGCCATGCTGCAGTTGAGCTGTGAATTATTTTAAGTACTGTGTGTTTTTCAAAACATCGCACTTGCGCTGAATTGCGGTGTTTTTGGCGCTTGCGACGCCACTTTTATGACTTGCGCGGCCAATCTCTGTGAATAATTTGCGCTGTTGCAATCCTACGGCATTTCAAGTCGAATTCAATGGGAATACCTGCATCCAGATAAAATTTCATGTTTTGCAGAGGCGCAGGCACCAATAAATATTACATATATATTCCTTAGCTTAGCTTTCACTTGTGCTTTGTAAAATCATATAATTCATAGAGCCATATTATTCTAATCCAAATAGGCAAGCCCTGACTGTTAGGCCTATTTCAACTAATTGAAGTTGAAATAAGACGTGTTAAGCTTCGCATAGCAGTATAATAAACAAGTCAAACAAACGTTTTTCTCGCTAACAAGCCATTATGTGATCGCGGCAAAGCAATAAACGGCTCAGCAACAGGTCTATACATTGAAAGCGGCAGTTAGCTCCCCTGTTAAATTTTAAACTATCATAAATGCAAAATGGTATAAACAAGTTTTTAAACGCATTATCACCCCTGATCCAACTTACCCAGTTTTTGTAAGTCTCCTTATTCGGTATTCCCATTACGGCCTCAATTGCATCTTTTGCGTTCTTCCTGGTGTAAATTGGTTTTATTTTTTTGCCTTCCGATATGGCATAAAAGCCATCATTAGAACTTCTTCGAGCAATTTCAAACGAAAGGAGGATATTAGCTTGCGTGGGCTTTTCGTTAAAATCTGCATGTTTCAAACAAGTGTCGAGAAAAATCTTTCTTTTTTTGGGGAATCCTGAATCCGAAACATCACGTACCAGGTCACGCCACTTTGGGTTTGACTCGTTAGGTCCGAAAATCAACAGCCCACTTCCAGGCTGATGATCTGTTGGATTGGCCACGATTGAAAAATCTGGTTTTTCCTTTATTATTTTTTGCCGTGAGATTTCTGGCAATTCTTTTGGCCAATTATTAGGTTGCAGGAGACGCGAAGTTGGCATTATTAATCTTAAAGTCACCCGCCTTTTTTGAGACTGATTTAGCCTTGGCTTGACCTCGATTGAAAATGGTAATTGGTTTCGATCTTTTGGTATGAAAAATTTATACTTTGTTCCTTTTTGCCAATTGAGTTCCTTTTTGCCAATTTTATTCAAGAAGTTTTCTAAATCTTTGCCAGTTGTCTTTCGTAGTTTACTGAATGGTTTTTGTAATTTCTGCCATTGAGCCATTGAAATTTGTCAAAATGAGTCCAGAGCGCTATGAAATCTAATTATCTAATTGCAAAGCTTAAAATTGTTTTTTAACTGTCTTCCAAGTCTGAAAACAAATGTTCACGAATTGAACGAGTGTTACACACAAAAGCGTACGAGTGTTACACACAGGGGCGAATCAAGAGTAAGTGTGGGGCGCTTGGATAAATTGATCATGAGGCCCCTTTTTCCAAGTTCAGCTAAAACTTACAGGACACATCGATACGAGCAATGAAACGAGTTTTTTTCCGGCAGAATCAATTTGAAGCAAATTGGAGAACAAACCTCAGCCTGTCATATCGAGATGGAGATGGGGAAACTGGATAAACGCTGCCTTGTATTACGCAAATAATTCACCTTAAGTAAAATCAATTGTACAAAGTTTACAAAGGTCTGGCTTGTTAGTAAATCAAGCAAAAGGTAGCTTGCAAACACCTGTTATTGGCTACCCAGCTATTTAAAATTACTAACCAATATGAATGCTTAGTTAAGCTCACATAGGCACGATGGAAAGTGTAAAGTTCACCATAAAAGAAGCAGTGAAGGCGATTCAAGCACGGGACTTTGGGAAAGGCACTTGCTGCATCAGCTCTTGCATTAAAAAAGAAAATACAAAGCAATGACATTTCTAAAATAATGAGCACGGCAAGATCGGACATTTCTCCTACCGTTTACAGTGTGTTTCAACATTTTCTGTCCAGTATAACGCATGTGTGGAAAGAATTAAGCTTTCCTATGAGAAAAAAACTCTTGGCCGAGGAAAGAAACTTTACAGTCGAAAATGTACTACATTACATGATTTTACCTCACAATTCTTGCATAATGGTAAATGACAGTACAGTCAAATATTGTGTTTTAAGACTTTTCTTGATTTTTATTCGTTTCAACTTAGGTTTCAACACAGAAATTTAAGAAAACATCAACGTGTTAAACCAAACTTTTATGAGGTGAATAAAGTCAATGTTTTGAATTTTTATGTCAATTTTTTTTATTTTTTAGGTCAATGAAAACTGGCCCTTGTAATCACCGTTAAAAAGCTCGTGGAGTAACAATATTTATTTAGATTTCGATCAGAACAAAAATATAAGATTACTCAGAGAATACCAAATCTCACTTGGCCAGTACGGTCGATCCGCTGTAAGTGTTTTGAGACTGCTTTACGGTAAATTGTTACCAAACTAAAATCAATTGAAAAGTAATCTTGGGTTATGATAGAGGCAACCAATTCGATTGAAGTGCATGCTTTCCGATTTTTTTTTAAGTATACGGTACTCCAGATTTTTTGAAGTATCTTTTGGAAGTATACACAGTGATTGAGTAAAAACTTTAAAGTCAGTCAAATAATGTACACGACTGCGTTCACAAACGCGCGCAGAGTAACATTATGCTCATAAACAATACTAAGTCTTGCAAATAAAATCATTAACCGTTTGTATTTTTCTCAAATTATATTCGTTCCAGTAAAACTTACGGCAACTTCTGAAAAATTTTCGGTGAAATACGATTGAAGATGAAGCATGAATGCAAATCAAACTTGTGACACTCGCTCTATCTAGACATCGAGCTTCTCATCTGCATTTTTGTGTGTAAGCTGTGACTGCAACACGTTATTAGAATTTATATTCTCGATTTGCGATGTTACCTATGTAGTTGAAATAAGCCCAAATTATCTTTGCTCGAATTAACACTAGACACTCGTTGAACCTCCTTGATGACCAGTGAAAAAAATTGACAAAATTGCTTGTATACTGTAAGTGGATTTGTCAGAGACATGGACTATCGGTGCCAAGCGCAGGTTACAGATCTGATCAGATGGGTTCGATTCACGGCTAAAGCTGATCACATTCGACTTATCTATACTGATAGCTGATGACTTGAAGATGGCAATCTTATTTCGCAGTCTCCCTCAATGATCTTTGAATTTTAAGGTTAATATATAATTAATTGCACTCTTTGCTTGTTTATTAAAATCTACCGATGCGGTGTTGATTTTTGTTTCAAATGCAGTTTGAATTAGGTTAATATACTGTAAACACTAATTATTACTAATACGAAGTTTCGCAAAAAAATGAACAATACCTTACACTGTAGCGTTTCTTCCAGTTCAAATCTTCGTGTGGTTAAACACAAATTTGTAGGCGTTTGTCCGATGTGTGTAGGCTACACTGACGTTTGTTGCAGTGAAGCAGGTTCTGTGCCATTAGTCTTAGCTCGATTTGATTGGCTTAGCAAAAAAACACATTGCGTGGTAACAACGTCTTTATTTCCGCTACGCTAGCCTGGATGCGTAAATAAAACCTTAGTGCGTCATTGCCATAAACCGCGAGCGCCCACTTTCTAGGCTGACTAAATGAATACACAGATACGAAAAGGAAAGAAGTCACCATTTTGTCATTTCACTTTTATTGCATCATTACGTTCCTAGCGACATTAGCTATCATGTGTACAAAAAGCAAAACCAAGTTCTTTCTACAAATGTAAAAATTTACGTTAAGAACATTGTTGTGAAAATGAAAGGAACCAAGCACAGCACTTGGGCCTATTTTGATTTCATACTATCGTAAGAGGATATGGTTTCTTAATCATAATTTTTTTAAATAAATTGTTTTGTGATTGAGATAGAGCATCAAAATGTGTTGCAGACTGATAGGAAAGCATGTTTCCCAAATCGTTTGACACTAAATTCAGCCGTGTAGCGTGAGTACTTTTCGAGTTACGTCATTTACCCCCCGAAATATTTCAAAATCCCCCCGGGCATGAAAAGATCAATATATTTCAAAAAAATTTGCAATGGGTTTCTGTGCCTATTCGTACCCTGTAAATCGTATAATTTCGAAAAAAACATCTAAAGTCGGGAAACCCTAATATCTTGGTGAGTCTTTTTTTAATGCTATATACTTTTTAAACAAGCAGCAGAGTAATAATAGTATTGTGAACTTCCTGATTGTTTTCACCAAAACTTAGTCAAATATGTCAAGCTTCCAATCAATCACTTTTTGTTGATAACTCAAGTGAAGTTCTATCAGCGCAAACCTTTTGGTTTGTTGCTTTTTTTTTTTCGTTTTCAAAATATGTTCCAAAAACGACCCAAGTTTTCAAATTTTGAACACTTCTATAGCATGTTAACTAAACATAATGGTGCAAGGGGTTTCACTGCTAAGAAACTTCTAGGTTAGTAAGTATATCTAATAAACTTGACTACTCTATGCAATCATCGCACAAAAATGCAGAAAGTTTTTTTTTGATTTTCTCAAAACTTGTTTTTTTGATTTGTGACGTTTTCCAATTCATGCATTCAAATGCATTTTAAATTTTTGCCGTCAATTTTTAATTCGTTGCGTTGTTTAATGCTTTTACGAAAAACTAATTCTACAATTCAGTTCCCATCACATGGAAGGAACCGGCCGGTTAGCTCAGTTCTTAAAAGCAATGCTTTTGGCTGGAAAGTCTGGGGTTCGATTCCTGCACCGGTCAAATCGGACACAATGTTGCCAACAGCTCGCCACCGGTGTTATGTGTTTTCGGAGCTGTGTTGCCCAGCGTCAAGCCGCGAAGATGGATCCCACCACCCGTTACACGCTTCGACGTAATACCGCGAGTATAAGGAAGATTTGGTTTTTTATAACCGCTAAACATTGGAAAGAGGGAGATTTAATTTATACCAAACACCGGGTTTTTACGGTTCTGGTTTTAATGCAATCAGAGCTTGGGTTTTAAAACTCTTGATCATATAATTTGATATTTAGTAAACCAACTTTTACATTTGGGCATGGGAGAGGTATATAATGTAAAACTAACTGATTGCTGAGATTATATTGCAAGATCACTTAGGGGTTTCAAGTCCCCCTCCCATGCATGCATGCATAGATAGCACTTCAATACTTGTACGTTCACAAAGTTGCAACACAAAAACTTTTTCATTCCTAGTCCCACTTTAAGAATACTTTGGATCTGCCCTTAAAAAAGATTTTTTCTTAATTGCTTCGGTGACTGCTGGTTAAAACCGTCAACATCACGAAAACAAAAATAGGTCACTAAATGACATTAAATGGTCATTACATTACATTAAATGGTCCAAAGAAATTTATCACATCAACACCGCCAAGTTTTTAATAATAAAAACCAAAACCACGAAACGTTAAAACCAGTCTATTACTTAACACACTTTTGATTTTAATGGGCAAATTATGAAACGACTCAATAGCGACAAAAAATTTCTTAGTACCAAGGCTACCTGACTTTTCGACGAAAGCGTCGGCTTCGTAGCCGAAGATTAGGGATTTTTGCTTTAGTGACCATAGTAACAATTGAACTAGACACGCGACCTACCTGTCAGGCGCCTTTTTTTGTTTGAAACTGCAAATTCAATGATTAATTTCTTCATTTGTGTCTCCCTGTTACGAGCAGGTGATGAAACGTTCCATACTGACGAACACAAACTCGTTTTGGAGCAAATGCTGCGTCCGCGCTTCGGGTTGAATTCTGTTTTTTTGGTTTGTAGTTTACTCCCACACCTCTGCGGGTACTTCTAAATACCGCTCTTTCTTTGATTTATCACTTTGTTTTTGCTTCTGGAACTGCACCCTCCTAAATCCAGCGAAAGGTGCCCAGTCCCATTTTTCTAGTGATTTAAGCGAAGGTTCTTGGACTGCTACAACATGTAGCATTCCACCAGAACCTTTCGCGTTATATTTCAATTTAATGTCATTGAGGTGGATGTCCGGATTGCACCGGTCCACCAGTTCCAGGATATTTTTTATTTCCAGTCCTTCGTTATCTGGAAGCCAGACCCCGAAGGTTGCTGATTTTATATCTTTTGAGCCTCTTGCTTCGTACCCTCGATGGTCCATCGAGGGTGGAGGCACTGCCCGCACAACTTCTTGTGCCCACTCCAGAAACTTTTCGTCATAGCATATCAAGAGAACTCTACCCGAATGGATAAATGTTCTCTTAATACAAACCGAGAAATCTAATTTTGTCTGAAGAATCTTCTGGTTGATAGTCCCCTGGATTATCCGTAATCAGATTCTTCCATCGGAGTATCCCCATTGGATTCTTTCCGTGTTACTACAAGCTTCTAGTTGCTGGTTCTAACAGCTCCAACATATGATACTGTAATGCTAGTCCCCGCTTCCTCTGCTTGCTTTGTTCACTTTTGCTCAGCATGTTCGGGTTTGACCCGACCACGCTTTTGTTTAGGGTTTGATGTTGGGGTCGATTGAGCACTTGCGAACTCCCTCGACCTTTTCATGGTTACAGAGTTGGAGGCAGTTGGGCGATCACGTCCTGGATTAGATAGAGTAATACTCTTAATCCCTTTCAGCAACCTCTTTCGCTGCTTCCTCCTCTCATTTCTTTCGCAGTTTTTTCCTGGACGCCACTCAGACGTGCTACCAACGTTCGTAGACGTTGATGGACTCTGAGGAGGAGTTCCAGAAATTTGAGCGGTATTCGACTTTTCAGCCGACGATGCCGCTGACACTGTTGCCTCCTTGAATGCCGAAGACTTCTCCTTCAACAAAGGGAATTTTCAGGCAGAAGGCAATTTTTCACTACTCCCCTCCACCCTAGCTCCTTCTGGAGTAGAGGCTTCCTTGGTAGGAGTACTTACACTGCCGCTTAACAATTCAAGAACTGTTGGCTGCGACAGTGTTTTATCTTTTGCTAGGGGAACAAGCCGTACTGTTTTCGTCTTTCTTTTATTTGTCTCCATTTCATGCTAAATATGTTTTTTTTTACTGGGAGAAACCTAAAGACCAGGGTAAAAAAAAAGTCGTTTTTGGCCACGATAAGTCCCGCAGATGAACCCAGGCAACTATACGCAATGAACTTGTCATTCTGTGTAATGGCCTCAGGAATGCCCCCTAATAGTAGTAGTAGTAGTAGTAGTAGTAAGTTTATTTGTTTACGCTGACACAGTTCCACATAGCTGATACAATTTAGCGAAAAACAAGCATTTAAGTCAATAGGTTGGCAACCATGCAGCAGCAAAACTGGACAGCGAAAGACCGTTTCACGGTCATCAAAGTCAAGCTGCCCATGATACAACTGCAGGCCCCCTCCCAGTCGCCAACTGGAGCTACAATTGCATGGAGATTTCCACAAGCTGACGGAAGCAGCCCCCCCAATTGGCTAGATCAGGGGCGGGCCTCTGAACTATCTTGCGGCCGCGGTACGGAGCGCGTTTTAGACCGGTACCCTCTGCATCTATGAGATTCCATCGCAGTCACTTGAAATCCAGTCACGTTCTCCCACATGTCCAATTTAAACAACCTTTTGGTGATTACCACCAGCCTCTTCGCTAATGCCAAACCTGCTTTATCCACTCCTTCCTTCACAACTCGACCTCTCAACCGTTAGGATAAGAAGTCGAAATGCTTCAAGAATCGAATTCAACAAGTAAGGCCGTTGCTTGGACTAGTGGATTGGAAAAAGAGAAAAAAAAATAATAAAATAAATAATAAATAAAGTAAAATAAAATAATAAATAAAGTAAAATAAATAATATAAATAAAGTAAAATAAATAAATAAAAATGCCAGAGCCTCTTTAGCCAACATAACCATGTTGTTTCCCCGGGCACCGCGTGGAGGCGAGGTTGGTCTTATACCAGGCCCGCTTTCTCGTAACAAAACGATAAAAATGAAGAAATCAATCATTCACTCGATATATTGGAGACTTTTTTGCAAGTGTGTGTAGCCCTAACTGAACCGCAAAAAACTTTAATGGTTTTATTTGCGGGTTTCATTTTTTTGTATGTCACCAAGCGTAAACTGAGATACTCGAGTAATATTTTGTCAATAAGTTTTGAATCGGTGTGTGTCATGTTGCTGCTGGCTGCAGGAAGTTTTGAAGCAACGCAGATAACGATTCATGGATATCAAAAATTGTAGCAACTTGGTCGACTCATCAAAGCTCTTTTTTACGTTTTCGGACCAATTTAATTCAAGAAACTGTAAGTGCAGCTTTCTCCTCATTTGATATCGTCTCCGTTCCGATGAGGCAATCACTTTTGAATTTTGTAATCGATTTGATTTACATCGAGATCATTTTGTTGAAGTCGAATGTTATTTTGCATAGTTTAGAAAGACTCAACTTTTTTAAAACTGCAAAACTTCTCCAACCGGGCCATTCAAATCGAACACCGTGTCGCAAACAGCTCGCCACCACGGCGACGTTTCTTCCGAGCTGCTGCTGAGATGAGCGTAGCGTGATATTTTACACTCTGAATCCAGGTCGAGTTTCTCAAACCAAAATCCGATGCGGCTCCGAAACAACGACCCAAAGTGAGGGTCCATAGCCCAACTCAGTCCGAAACAAAATGAAAAGAACACGAAAGAGGCGTTGTGAAAAAAACACATTTTGAAAAAAATATTTAGATTTTCGCACATGTTTTTTTGGTCAATTATTTAAGTTACATATTGTCCAACATTATATAGGAAATATATATAGGAAATCTTATAGGAAATATCCTATATTGGACAAAATGTAGCTTAAATTGACCGAAAAAAACATGCGGAAAAATCTAAATATTTTTTTTCCAAACGGCGCCTCATTAGCCCGCGACAATTACAGACAGCAAAAAAGTTTCAGTCACGAGAGGCGTACGTCTTTCGGTGATGAAGATAGAAAATCTATGACATGCATCAAATCCGAAAGAAAAGAAACAAATTAATATAAAGCCACTACAAAAACGATTCGTTTTCGCATAACATTTGATCCGGCTCCGATCTGGGAGGGCATATTATGGTCGTCGTAAAAACACGAACGTTCGGTTTTCGTAAATTTGGCATACTATGGTGTTCGTAACGAAAAGAATTTGCGAATCTTCGGACGAAGATTTTTTTGTTCGGGCGAAGATTTCTAAATTTTACAAAAATTTTTACGATCTTCGTCCAAACAAAAAATCTTCGGCCGAAGATTTTTTTATTCGTACGAGAATTTATTTTGTTCGGCCGAAGAAATTTCTGTTCGGACGAAGATTTTTTTGTTCGTTACGAACAATTTTGTTGCAAAAGTTTTTTGTTCATATGATTAAAATCTACCGGCCGTTAGCTCAGTCGCTAAGCGCACGCTATCGGTGCGGGAGGTCTGGGGTTCGATTCCCGGGCCGGTCAAATCGGCACAGTGTCGCCAACGACTCGCCACCGTTGCGACGATTCTTCGGAGCTGTGTTGCCCAGGCGCTAAGCCGCGGAGATGGGCCCCGCAACTCGTTACACGCTTCGGCGTAATACGGCGAGTATAATGAAGATTTGATTTGATTTTTTGATTTTTGATTAAAATCTTCGTAAAAACGCTAAAATATTCGTGAATATTCACGAATGCTCAAGACCACTCGTAAAATTTTACGAACGTTTTTTAGGCCAACTTGCGTGTTTTTAAACACTATTGCCCAAAAGTTATCAAGGAAATAACGAGAATTACTGCTGCATGTCGTCAGCGCATTTGCTACTAAGTGATGGCAGATGTCATGAAATTGCAGAACGTAATAATTTTTTGGAAACAAAAACCGAACTTGAAGTCTTACAAGAATTTCGGATGACAAAAGAGGAAATTTACTATATCTGCAATATTTTGCCGTTTTTACACAAAACCTAACAACTACAATTGTCAAGTTTTCGAAATAATGAAGGTTTTATGTTTTTTTTAAGCTAGCACAAAATCCTGATTGTAAAATTTTCTATTTCTTTTTCAGAGTGAGTCATTTTAAAGGCATGAATGAAAATTGATTTATAAAAAAAAAAAATTATCGATTAGTTTTTGAAAAAAGTGACTAGTTAGGTTTAAAGAAAAAATTCTTCGTTTAAAAAGTGACAAATTTTTTTTCAAAACCCAACAACTACAAATAGGATTATGACGTAACAGGCGTCTTATTCCGGACTTGGGTTCAGTCACCTTGTTTCAACTTACAGTACTCGGAAGAAAACAAATAATTATATGACGTCATAATATGCCTCAACAATTGAAATGTAGTTGTTGGGTTTTGAAAAAAATAATCGGTAAAAAGTTGTCAAAAATTATTTTTGCGTGTGTTTGTTAGGTACCCATATTAGCATAACTAAATAAGTTAGCACTTTGATTTTTGGACACATGATAAAACATCGAAATTCAGTGCGAAAACTGCAAAAAAAATTTTTTTGAAAAATTTGTAGTTGTTAGGTTTTGAGAAAAAACGGCAGTATTGTTGCAGAAGACTTGCAATCCAAAGGAAGTCGTTCGTTAGATTTAACGCTGCTTGATAAAGCGTTAATTGGTCTGAAGACTCTTGCGTCTGGCAGTTATCAAAACTGTAGCAAGGACGTCATGCATTTCTCTCAGCCAACAGGGAGTCGTGTCTTCTTTCGTAAATTCGATTGTGAGTAAAGCTTCACAGTTCATCCACATGCCAAGGAATGAAATGGAAATTGCAAAAAACATTATCGACTTTCAGCAAATTGCAGGAATGTCAAAAGTTGTTGGCGCTGTTGATGGGTCACATATCCCAATGATAGCCCCCGCATATGACGAATACGCTTATGTTAATCGAAAGCAATTTCATTCGATAAACACGCAAGATATCTGTGACGCAAAACTTGTTTTCCAAGATTTTGTGGCTAGATGGCCAAGATCCCACCATGATCCATTTATATTGCAATCTTCTTTTGTCTATGATAGATTTGAAAATGATGAATTTGGTGACTGTTGGCGTTTAGAAGATAGTGGGCATCCATTAAACAAAGGGCTAATTAGCCTACACCATTTGAAAATCCTCTAACTGCAGATGAAAGAAGATTCAATATTTTGCACTGAAAAACTAGACGTGTGATTGAGCGTAGCTTTGGCGTACTCAAAATGAGATGGAGGATTCGTGATCGGTAAGTTTGCTATGGGCCTGAAAAAGTCTGCAAAATTGCTTTAACTTGTTGCGTTTTCCACAATATATGCTGTCGAAACGGTACACTTCTTCCCGAAATAGAAGAACTCCATCTGCAAAATGAAGATGATGATGAAGTTTCTTCGCGTACAGCTAGCGGCCTTCATCAGCGACAACGCATTGTCGAAATGTTACCTTGATCATTAGATGCTTTCTTGGCTTCTAAAATTCTGAAAATTTTTGCTTTAGATCTAACGCTTAATATGCAATAGCGTTTCTGCAGGGCCGTGAAAAAGAGGGGCAATGGGGACTTTAGCCTCCCGCCGAAAGACCTTTTTTCTCATTTATTTTAATTCCTAATCTTAAATTGGATAAAAACACCCTCTCGAAAGTAGTAAAGACATTCCTTTAGTCTTCAATCTCATTTGACGGAGAAAACTCCTTTTTGATGTGTTTTTAGGGATCGAAAAAGGCTGCCGAGAAAATAGCATCAGGGCCCCTTGCTCCTTAATACCGCCCCGCAGTTCTGCGAATTAGCGTTTGCTTCTTTACAGTACTTGTCTTGATCATCTTAAGACCTTGATACTCATTCAAAAAAGTAAAAGGCTCCCGTGCATTCGATGAATAAAAGGTAAAAAACATCGCAATCGAATATCGATTACAATAGATTTTTCCCAACCCTGCCTGTGTAGCCGTCCTTGTCATTTTCAACAGCTTTCCCTGTAGTGGCATTACAGGTGGTGTTCAATTAGAGAGTGGCCGGCGGCGCTCTATTTTTCAGTCCTACTCTATAGTGGTGCTCAAATGGAGGCTTTACGGACGGTTATGGTATTTACAGTAGCTGTTGGGTTTGCTAAAACAATAAACTTTAACTATATACACTAACCCTGTTCACGTGTGCACTTTATCTGGGTTTCGGACTCATGGTTTTTGGTTTTAGTTTCTGCATCACAATTAAATTTTGTGATTATGACATCAAAAATATAGATGCAGAAACTGTGATGCAGAAACCAGAAGCAAGAACCGTGGGTCTGAAGCCCACATAGATTGGACATGTCACATGTGGACAGGACAAATACGGGCTGTAGGCGAAGGAAATCTGGTCATTGCTTTGGGCCCCCCCACTTTAGAATTGCTTCCGCCATCGCAGCTAATATGTCTATTGCAGTAAAGTTTTCAAAACATTTCCAGGGTAGCATGCCCCCGGACCTCCGAGAGCTTTTTTTGTTCCTCAATTTGCTTCAAAGTAGCTGTGCCGAAAAACGCTGCTTTTAAACATATCAGAATCAAAGTTTGGTGCCCCTCCAAAAAAATTTGGGAATATGCCCCTAGCCCTGCCATCACGTATTTTCAAAGGGCCTATTTACACCAGTCGTTTTTCCGGTCTAAACGTTTTTGTATTTGGTTGACACTCAGCCTATTTAAAACTGCCTCACCTCCCACCAAACTTTTGTGGATTCGCTCCTGAGAACAACAGCTAATGTTGTAGGTACTAAAAAGGTTTGGGTTTTGTATTTCATGACCTAATTGTAGAAAAGTCTAGTTACTGTAGTTATAGCTTGGTTAACGATGTCAAAAGGCTTCCAGCTTACAACGATTATGCTGTGCTGGTAGGAGATTATAGCGTAAACGGTATTGCAGTGAAGTGGGCACGTTGGCTGACAAAAATTCACAACAATCAATAACTGTTTGCACGTTTAAAAAGCGTGCCGGTGGTGAAGATAAGCGTCTTCAATACGCAAAAACCAGGAGCGTATTTAGGGGGGCATTGTGCCATGGCCCCTCCCTTTTGACTCTGCCTTTTGGTAAAAATGAATAAAATTAGTGGTGCTACTGTGAGTGACTGAAATATGCAAGACTCTTATAATCGTATCTGTAGCTTATGGCCAGCGGCGAATCCAGAGGGATATGCATTCTCCCACTAGCCATTTTTAAAAATGTTTCTGATATATACAATTTTTCAATATTTGCGAACCTCTTCCATAGCGATAAGTCTTACGTCTTAAGCAAGCATAATCGAAAATGTGCCAACAAAATGCATCATATTCGGCGAAGCACTAAGAATTAGGGTCAAAACATTCAAAACCAAATTTGCGAAAGCATTAATCAAAAAGCACTCAAATAGCCCTTACAGCAAGTAAATTTTCAAAATTTTTTGAGGAAGCATGCTCACCCCGGACCCCCTGGAGTTTTTCTAGATTCTCAATCAGCTTTAAATTAGTTTTGCTGGAAAAAAACACGCTCGAAAAAAATGTGGAAATCATGCCTCCTCCCTTTTAAAATTACTCGCTTCGCCACTGGCAAAAGCGTTACGATTTTTGGCCCCCTCAAAATTGGTTGGTTTACACATCGTTCTCTTGATTTAGCTCGCAAATTTTAATTCAATGTCCACGACACGAGGTTTTAGTATGACGCAGAACTAAACTACGCACTAGGTCAGAAATTTCTCTTATCATTGTTTTTCATTTCTCTTTGCTGAAACCGTTGTCATTAGTCTACGCAACTTACATTTCCTAATACCGGTAACCTTACGATTGGCGACATACTGCAACATTTATTTAGGTAGCTTACGCTCTTTACTTACAAAAGTGAAAATCTTTGCTCTGCGCACTGCGTAATCGCGCCATAAGTGAAAGCATAGAAGTTAAAATCCGGCTTAATGTGTCAGCTCCCTCCTCCCATTGAAAATTTCTGCCTACGCCACTGATTACTCCGTAAAGGCGCAACATGAAATAATGTACAAAATGAGTGCCGCAAGGTAGCCTCATGATGTTGCTAGACAAACGTGCAACGCATGGAACAGAAATCTACAAAAAGATCCTACTCGAGTCCCCTCAGCCTGTGAGCATTAAACAAGTCAGTCCCATGTTTTTGATCAGAATTGAATTTAACCGCAGGCGACATTAACCTACGAACCTACCAATAGCTGCCCGAAAGTCCGTCATCAGGTAGAAACATAAAACCAAGGGCGGATTGAGAGATCGCGGGGCCCGGGGAAGATAGGCATAAGAGCGAAGTCTACAACTTTCGCCCAAAATCAAGTGAAGACCAAAAAAAAAGTCATCACGTCCAAGCACGGGGCCCGGGGCAACCGCCCAGTTTGCCCAGTGCTTAATCCGGCCCTGCATGAGACCCCACCATCAAACAACACACCTTAGCTCTGTCCGTGGGCACTATGCGAAAGTGTCCTGGATGGATGGCGGCAAGTGGTGCATTGTCGCTCATTCTCGGAGGTGCTCATCTCTTTTCCAGACCATCTAGCAAATCATAGCGAAAAAGCACGACACCGAGGACTACAATGCAGTTTTAATCGTAGTGTACAAAAATTCGACAGCACGATGAATACGCAACAAAATACAAATACAAAAATAAACTTTAATGAGCGAGCATTCTAAAAGCCTTCTGCGTAGCAATTCATTTTTTCACATCATAATCTTTGTTTCAATTATCACATATAAAATACGCTCATGACCAATAAAATTTTGGACAATAAAATACAACCTCAAGTATAGGGTGTCCCGGCAATCAAACACCTTGCTAGCTTTCATAAAACTCCATTCATCCAATCTGCGGCTCAGGATATAAAAGTAGACCAAATAGGCCGAGTCACTATCAGTTATTCCTAGCAACGTTGTGGAGCAAAACCTCAGTGAATTTAAAGTTTTATCCACCATCGCTCAATGATTTCTATTAATAATTGAGATGCTAACAATTGAATTGCGATGCAGAAAAATGGACGAATGTTCAAGTGGTTATTGGCTGTAAAACTCTAGGATAACACTTGAAAAACTATAAAAACTCGAGAGTAGGCCTACGCAGGAAAATGATGTGTAAAAAACAAAACACCAGCGCAAGACTTGCATAAAGTATTTTATGACAAATACTGATTACAAGCATATTTGATACATTTACTACGAACTAAGCACTTTTAATATACAGCTAGAAAACACACAGTGATAATATCAACATAAACATTAATAGATGTCATAACAATTCTGAGTTAATTCATGATAACAATCCATCGTTGCGAGGTTACTTATAGTAAAGCATGATCTTTAGACCAGCGGTTCTTAATGGGAGCCGTTAAAATATGCTTCCTAGAAGGAATGCCAAATTGCATTTGTTTAACTCTCAAATACCCAACCGATCACGATCGAAAGAGTTTGTTAATTGATTAAAAAGCCTGCCATAGACAACTTATCCACTATTAATTCAGTGTTTGTTATGTTAAACTGCTTCTTCTTGCTTGTTAATTAAATATGAAATGCAGTGCTGCATTTAGCTTGTTGGTTGTATGGGTTCCAGGGGTTGGAAGAGTTACACTACACAAGATAGCCCCACATTAAATTAGCATAGCTGGAATAGTTTAGAAAATTGTTTTGGCGGAGTCCACATATTAATGATGTGAGACTGAGTGCTTCAAATCATTTGGTCTAAATGAGCATTGTGAATTTGCTATGTTGAATTTTTGATTAACTGGATAGCTGCTCGTCAGCTTTGGATTCCTCTGACATTTTATCGTTATCATCTTCTAAGTTGAAATGTTTCTTGATTTTACCCCAAGCATTCAATCTGATGCAATATGAGCCTCCTGATACGGATTGTCCAGCTTTGCCGCTAAACATTTTTATCAGTTCGGAAACCTGAAAGCATAAAAATACCCGCGATAAATACAAGACATGAACAATACAATACAAGATATGAATACAATACAATACAAAACATAAATACAATACAAGACATGAATGCAATACAATACTAGACATGATGAATACAATACAAGACATGAATAGATACAATACAATACAAGACATGAATAGACCCAATCTCCACTAACAAAGTGCTTTAATAATTATGAGTAGGTCTAAGATAAGTGCAGCTTATATCATATAAATAAAAAATCTCATTCGATGAAACTACAAGTGGTTGCGTCACCGTTGCCACTCTTTCAGGCGGAATGCCTTTGCGTAAAATAATTTTCATACCGCTTGAATAGCCGGCAATGGTGAAGCAGGAAAGTAGTCTTTTCACCTCTATGATTTTATCGTATGATGAACAATGTTTATTTTTTTGAGTTTTTATAACGTCCGCAGTTGTCTTTCCGCCCAAAAGCAAGTAAAGACCACAAAACAAAAAAAGGTCATCACGTCCGCGGGCCGCAGTTTGCACTGAAACTTCTCAAAATTTTTCTTAAAGAATGATTTGACATGTTTTCATTGTTTATAATGCCGAAAAGGACGACATTTGGCCATTTTTTGGCTCCTCGAATGACAATTTTTTTTTGGTCAAAAAAAAAGGACATGTCCTCAAAAAGAGGACGCATGGTAAGTCTGGCATAGTGTCTATTGCTGTACAACTAGAATTCTCAAGCTTTTTTACTCATCTATAACTCAATACACTTTAAGCCGAAAATGTTTTACAGCAACTCAAGTTTGTCAAAATTGAGCAGACTTTAATTTCTTCACTGTGGCTATTCTGACGTCCTCTATTACAGGGGTCGGCCAACTTTTTCGCATGGCGGACCGGTTTAAGTGGGAAAATTTTTCACGGACCGACCTTAAAAATAAACATAAATATTCAGTAATTAAATTTTATTTTAGCTCATATTACAATAGTGATTCAATGAGAATCATGAACTTGTTTTGCAGCAACCAGACTCTCCCATCTTGGAATGATGGGACTCAACGATACCAGCAATATGTCCATTAAAGTTTTTTAATGTCGTAGGTCCCTCGTCATAGACGTCAGACTCTTGAGATGGTGCTGACTTATATCCATAAAAATCTCAGCAAAGGTGTTTGTTTTTCACTCAATATTATCAAACTAAAAATATCTATAGTGTATTAAAACTTTAAACTTGTAATATTTTTGGACTTTAGTTTATAAGTTTCAGTAGGAATAATATATTTTAATTCTGACTTCAGTGTGATGTAATAATTCTGACGCTATTTTCTTACTTATCTCCCTCATCAACCTAACCCAGCTTGCACAACATGAACACATGCACAACAATGCAAGAACGCTTGAATAAACACCGTTCAAAGCCGACATTAGAAAACACTAATGTAGGAACAAAATTAAGTCTCAACGCACCCAAAGTGTAAAAATCAAGCTATCAAATCTCACGAAACGTCCGAAAGCTATTGGGTCTTAAATTGTAAAGTAACGAAAATATAAAATACGCGGCCCGGTACCGAACTCCTAGCGGACCGGCACCGGGCCGCGGCCCGGTGTTTGCCGACCACTGCTCTATTCGATGCAATGCATAGCCTCAAAATAACCTCGCCTCAGTTTCAAAACAGGATTAATGAAACCATGTAACGTCTAAAGAGACTTTTAAACGTTATACTATATCAAATGCCAAACATTGTTTAAAAATCAAAGCAAAGAAGTGTGGATTTAAACCAGATTAGGTTTGAAAAATGAAGAGAATTGTCGGTTTTCTATTTGATAATTAGTGCGATGCGCGGTTTTTGTGTGTTTTGCTCAGCGGAAACTTAAAAATTTTTGTGAGGTGGCAGAACTCTTTAAAGAGGTATTTTGGGGATCGCAGTTTGAGAAACGCTGCTCCACATTATAACGTGTCTACACAAGGAAATATAAGTTGAGCATTATTTGTATGACTTGCGATACATACAGAGTGGTTCGAAAAATAACAATTGTTTTGAAACACTTTCATTTTATTTGAATGTTGTTGTTTAATTTTTTGTTTTGCAATACGGGGAAGCGGTGAAAGTCTATTGTATAAACATGAAGAGATATTATGGTAGGTTTTGCAAGATTTACTAAATAAACGCCTTAAAAACCAGTTTTAATATTGTTTTTTACAGCGTTTATTTTTTTTAAATCTTCCAACGCCTACCATAACACTGTCTACAAATTTAATCACATTTAAATAAATAATATTCTAGACCAGGGATGGGCAGGCTTTTCCCACAAAGAGCCAGATTTATAGAAACTGTTGAAGTCGTGAGCCGCACGCTGATTGGACAACAAGGTGTGAAGACCCTTTTTGTTTTTTTTTTTTTTTTTTTTTTTTGGAGATCACGGTCCACGTACGAATGTGATCTTGAAAATATATGGTTTTCACCTCGTTTTTTTTCGTTTTTTATTCCTATTTCGCACCGTTGAGGCTTATTTTTTAAAAATCACTGCCATCCATGATTTCTAAAAAAAAAACATAGTCTTCCGCTCAATTCACGGTGGGAGTTTAAGTTTGTGGAAGTGCCGTTGGGGCAGAATAAAAGGACCGTGTGGCGAAATAGGAAACTGTACTACTTCGCTGACAGGACGGTTAATAAGAATTGTATGGCAAACCGTAGGAATTAATTCGTTCTTAGATCTGACCTCACGAAAAAACCAAAACCTTCTTCATCAAACGAATATGATAATCGACCCAACTTAACTCACTTAGCCAGGGTACTCATCGTACTACTTTTCAATAAACACAAGCTCCACTGCTCACTTCGGTGACATCATACAACAAGGGCTATACTCTTCAGCATACAACAATATTGCTTACTCTACGCACACTACATCTACACTCGAATAACTACGCTCGAATAATTTTAAGATCGAAAATTCACGCCAATTTATCCTCGAAATTTAAGTTCGAAAACGTTCTATAACATTCTTAAAAAGAAACAAGAAGAGAAATCACATGACATGCAAAACTTCACACCCAACTATGGTAAATACAATTGTGACGTCTCAAGCACAAATTTTGATCCAGTGAAATTTCGTAATGGAGAGATCGTGTTCAGAATATTCACAAAAAAATACGTCAGTAGAAAATTATGACTACATAATGCAACCTTACGAGACAATCCCACAAATAAAACTTCGGAAAACAACGCATCGGTCTAGAATCTTCTACAGTAGACAAAGCGTTTAAAATAAAACATATTAAACAGTTATATCGTTACAGACCGGCGGGCCTAATTAGGCCCGCAGGCCGTAGTTTGCCCATGTCTGTTTTAGACATTATAATTTGAATGAAAGTCCACGCAATGCACATTTTCCTCGCGCTGATTAAATGGAAAATTTACACTTTAAAAGTGAATGATTAGTTATTATTGTTTTACAATAGGGAGTTAATTTCAAATCACCCAGTGGTTAACATTAAGTGAAAACGTTCTACGCCTAAGCGAGTGATATTGAGTGAAGCACATTTTCAAAACGCTTTCGTTTTCCAAAGGAAATTTAAATAAATTGTTTGTTTATTGATTGGTGGCGCTCGCGCGCTATTTGTTTTGCATATTGGTGTCGCGCCATGCTGCGGTTGAACTGTGAATTATTTTAACTACTGTGTGTATTTCAAAACATCGCACTTGCGCTGAATTGCGGTGTTTTTGGCGCTTGCGACGTTACTTTTATGACTTGCGCGGCCAATCTCTGTGAATAATTTGCACTGTTACAATCCTACGGCATTTCAAGTCGAATTCAATGGGAATACCTGCATCCAGATAAAATTTCATGTTTTGCAGAGGCGTAGGCACCAATAAAAAATATACATATATTCCTTAGCTCTGCTTTCACTTGTGCTTTGTAAAATCTTATAGTTCATAAAGCCATATTATTCTAATCCAAATAGGCAAGTCCTGACTGTTAGGCCTATTTCAAATAATTGAAGTTGAAATAAGACGTGTTAAGCTTCGCATAGCAGTGTAATAAACAAGTCGAATAAAAGATTTTCTCGCTAGCAAGCCATTATCTGATCGCGGCACAGCAATAAACGGCTCAGCAACAGGTCTATACACTGGAAGCGGCAGTAAGCTCCCCAGTTAAATTTTAAACCATCATAAATGCAAAAACCGTATAAATAAATTTTTAAACGCATTATCACCCCCATCCAACTTACCCAGTTTGTGTAAGCCTCCTTATCATTCGATCTTCCCATTACGGCCTCAATTGCATTGTTTGCGTTCTTCCTGGTGTAAATTGGTTGTATATCATCAGATCTTCTTCGAGCAACTTCAAACAAAAGGAGGACATTAGCTTGCGTGGACTTTTCGTTGAAATCTGCGTGTTTCAAACAAGTGGTGAGAAAAGTCTTTCTTTTTGAGGGAAATTGTGGATCCAAAACATGAGGTAGCAGTTCACGCCACTTTGGGTTTATTGAGTCGTTAGGTCCAAAAGTCACCAGCCCATTTCCACGCTGATTTGGTGTTTGGTTGACCTTGATTGAAAATGTAGGTGGTTTTTCATCTCTTGTTATGCAAAATTGATGCTTTATTTTTTTTTGCCAATTATTTGTCACTAGTTCATTCAAATAGTCTTGTAGTTCTTTGCCAGTTTTTTCATTTACGTCATGCTTTTGAGTGTCTTCAGCCATTGAAATTTGTCCAAATGAGTCCAGAGCGCTATGACATGTAATTATCTAATTGCAAAGCTTAAAATTGTATTTTTCGTGTTTTTCTTTTTTCCAAGTCTGAAAACAAATATTCACGAATTATACGAGTGTTACACGCAAGGGCGGACGAGTGTTACACACAGGGGCAAATTAAGAGTGAGCGTGGGACCCTTGGATAAATTGATCAT
Source organism: Trididemnum miniatum (assembly GCA_964006365.1). Lineage (NCBI taxonomy): Eukaryota > Metazoa > Chordata > Ascidiacea > Aplousobranchia > Didemnidae > Trididemnum > Trididemnum miniatum. The sequence goes on along the minus strand of OZ023242.1, from coordinate 14,612,527 downwards.
GAGGCCCCTTTTTCCAAGTTCAGCTAAAACTTGCAGGACACATCGATACGAGCAATGAAACGAAAGATTAAACGAGAAAACAAAGCAATTCCAATATTGTCTCGACGCCGAGAGACAGCATATAAGTTACACGTTCAATTGGCTCAAACAGCTTCCTGGATTTACACTAAGCCTAATACTACGGTAGATGCATTAGCACGAAGCAATTAGTGTCTTCAAAAACATCAGCTTTTCCTCTACTTCGTTGATGAAGAGATCAGGTGTCCTTAAAAAAAAGAGATCAGAGGGGTCCTGTACTATGCTCTTCGCTCGAAGGAAAATCTTCGCCTTTAAACAGGGTTCGTATTAGCCAATTTTCTTCGCCAATCAATTTTTTTCGAGCAAATATCGATGGTTTTTGTTCGCGTTCGTGCAAAGAAAAATCTTCGTCACGTTGGTATTCTATGGTTGCAGATTTAAATCAACATTGCTATGATCAAGGGATGTCAATTTCTCTTGAACTATGCCACAAACTTGACCGATGTCCCACGTACTCATTCGAAATTCTCGAATTACAGTAGGGGAAATGTGGCACCTATCGGACGATTGGACCTATCGGACAGCAGCATATTACCATGATCACGTGATCAATTTACGGTTTCATTTTAGTGAAAGAAGTGAAGTTTCACTAGTGGTAAAATCACATGTTTGTGTAAGGATGGAGCAAGAAGCGTGGTGGCTACAACAAAAAAACTGTTTTTCTGGTTCAAAGTAAAATAAATTAGGCAGGATAATTTTGAGATTTTAGGAAGCTTGCACTCAGTGTTAAGGTCTGGTTTGCACTGGTAGCTCAGCGAGTCTCGTGCTTATTGAAGGTTGCGAGATTACATCTTGGTGACATTTCTAAACCAGAATATTTTGGGAAGGAAGTTCAAAATGGCTACCAGGGGATTTTTCGGACGGGACCAATCGGGCATGTTCAATTACTCAGACGCTGTATTCACGCAGTGTTAAGATCTCGTTTGCACTGGTAGGTCAGTGAGTCTCTTGCTTATTGAAGGTTGCGAGTATTATACATCTAGGTGACATTTCTAAACCAGAATATTTTGGGAAGGAAGTTCAAAATGGCTACCAGGGGATTTTTCGGACGGGACCTATCGGACATGTTCAATTACTCAGACGCTGTCTTGAAAGGCGTTGAATGATATGGTAAAAGCCTTACCACAACCCGTCTCAGTCGCAACGACGAAGCGGCTGAGCGGGATTTTTACGTTCAAAGCCAATCTTGTTATCTACAGTGTGTAGGTTATGTTGCCGCAATTATCGCTTATTACGCGCAGTTGTTTCGTGTTAAAACACGCTTGTTCGTTATCTAATTATAGAAACGATCTTCATGAAACTTTTTCTCTTACTTTAGGTCACATTTGCAGTTGTCAGAAAGGTCCCAACCCTATGGACCAAAGGTCACCATGCATGGAGATTGTTCGGACGTTTGAGTGACACTTTTCAATCGCAAATAAAATCTTTCCGTTTGAGTGCGGGATAAGTTAACCACAAATCAAAGTCCAACTTAAACTAAAAAGTCTTTAAGATTGTTTAACCAGTTGGACAATAAATAAAATTCAGTTAAAATTTGTCCGATAGCTCCCACACTTCCCCTATATCTTATTCTGAATTCGCTCTCAAAATATCACTTCGGCCTTCGGCGTTATATCTTCTGTTACTGCTGTTGATCATTAAGAATCGCACAGCCATTGTTTTCTACTTTACAGCGTTTCACTTTTTAGCATTGACACGTATGGATTTCATGTGAAAAAAATTCTTTGCCAATTTAGCGAGTGATCCAGAGTGTTCGCCAAAATCACGAAAAACATGCTGCTTTTGGCGAAGATTTTAGGGTAAAAAATGTTCGCTTAAAGAAAAAAATTATCGCACAAAAATAATATTTTGTTCGAATTTTTGAAAAATCTTCGCACGAATAAAATATTTTATTCGAGAATTTTAAAAATCTTGGTTCGAAAAAAAATTTTTTTTCGAACACAAAAAAAATTTTTTTTCGAACACTTTTAAAATCTTTGCGCGAACAAAATAAAATTGGCGAAGATTTAATTCCATTCGCCAAACTTGACCATATAGTATACCGAAATCTTCGCGAGCGTCTTTTACTAAAAATTGGCGAAGAGTTTTTTTTGTGCGAAGAGCATAGTATAGGGCCCCAGATGGCTGAGAGCATGGTTGGCCTGCTCCTAGAGCAGTAAAGCCTGGTTTGATTCCTAGACGGGTTAACCAATAATTTTAAAACTGATATTTAAAGCTCACTGCTTGACGCTCAGCATTAAAGGAACAGTGTGGAAAACAAGCAGGCAAGTTTACTGGTTAGTGCTTTCAGTAAAGGCAAATAAAACTGAATTTCTCCATCTGAAAAAGTTAGACGCGTGGCTGGCAGCTTCTTCGCAAACTCGCTTCAGCGCTTTCATCTCAGTCTGGTAATATAAAAAGACATACCAAATAAAACAAAAATAATACTTCTGCCGGTGAACCTTTAGTTTAGTTTTACTGCAGGGGCGTATCCAGAAACAAATAAGGGGGGGGCTGGAGCAATAATTAAGCCATACGTATGCACCGGTATATTGTGAAACTAACGAAATGCCTAAGGGAAAATAATCGCAGACTGTCTGATACTAAGCATTAGTTTCAGGTTCGGTACGTTTTGACGGGTTACTCTAGGGGAACTTGGGGCAAATGGGACATGATCCTCTAAAAAACAAACAATGCTCACAGCGTTCGCAATTGCACTGTTTTTTAAACTGCTTTTAAAGAAATATTTGTTGAAATTTTCACACCTTCCTGTGATTGCTACTCAAACAAATTTATTTTCTCTTGCAGAAATTATGATTGACGAAATAAATCTTATTTTTTGCAATGATAGTCTGCGTCTGAAAACACGTGGTCCAAAAGATTTCTCTGGCGTATAGCGAAGCGTCTATTTGAAGTTGTAGTAATGCCTATTTGAAACATATTGACTGACATCATGATCGTCATAAATTGCAGCATAACAAAAATCACTACGTAAATAAAATTAAAACTAAAAATTTATAGGTATGATTGGCGAAGAGCAGTAGGTAAGGTGACAAAGTGATAACGCAGTATTTGGATTTGATGCTACTGGAAACATCCAAGATTTCGGAAATGTACAGAAAAATACTGAGTCCACTTGAGACAATCTGATACAAAACAAAACTAACCTTCAAACTGGCATCTTTGGTGTGTTAGCATAGGCGTAGCCAGGATCTTCAATTGGAGGGGGTGAGAGGGGAGTAAAGTTTAAAATATTTTACCCAATAGCTAGAACGAATCCAGAAAATTTTGGTGGGGGGATGCAGATTTGAATTAGGTTAAGTGCTAACTGGATATAAATACGTCAGACGTTCAGGTCCGGAATAGGGCGTCAATGTTTTATGTGAGAGGCGTATTCAAAGTTTTTTTTAGGGAGAGCAGCAAATTGTGACTTCTTTTAGCCTATGAGCGTATGTTTTTCCGGTAGAGTAAATTTGAAGCAAATTAAGGAAAAAATGCATGTGGGGGTTCGGAGGCATGGTCTACCGGAAGTTTTTTGAAATTTTACATGATGTAATGGCCTTTTTAGTGCTTTTCAAACAAATTTTGACCAAGCGCTTTACCTCTCATTCGGAGTCCTTCATTAAATATGATGCATTTTGTTTGCATATTTTTGCGTGCTTAGTTCAGGCTGGGAGTGGATCCAGAATATTTTGGTGAGGGATACAATTTTGAATTAGATTGAATGTTTACTACCGTAAATACAAAAATGGTAGAGGTCTAGACGCGGAAAAGGGCGTGAATAAACCCTTTGAAAATGTTTTGTGTCTGAGGCGTAATCAGAAATTTTTTTAAGGAAGGGACACCAAATTTCAACATTTTTTCAAGCGTAGTTTTTTCCGGCAGAATCAATTTGAAGCAAGTTGAGGAACTAATAATGACTCCGGAGAGTCCGGGGACATTTTCCTCCGCAAAGTTTTTAAAAATTTTCGAACTGTAATGGTCATATTAGTACATTTTCAACAGATTTCGGGCAAACTATATTGAATTTTTTTTTTGCCCCTAATTTTGAGTGCTTCACCGGTATCGATACGTGGCGTTCTACATACCGGGTTTTACATAAGCCGACATGATAACGTTTTGTTTCTCCTTGACTTGAGATCGACATCTTGTTTGATGCAAGACTTCAACAACGCTGTTTTCTTCCCTCTGATCTTAAACATTTTAACCACTTTTCGTGCAACGTTTTTAGCGTTTTGTATTGCTGAAACTTTTACAGCTGCAGAAGCGCTCAAATTTAAGCAATGCGTAGCACAGTAAAAATAAGATGCCAACGGAGATTCGTTTTGAAAATCGAAGTGACGCTTGACCGTTCACTGGCCATTGCGGCTGCGCCATTACACTCTGGCCAACGCAAAAAGCAAAGTTGTAATGCATTTCTCCTTTGTAAGCTCACTTATACAAAGCCCAGCAAGAAAACAATCAAGCAATGGCAAGTGTTTTTCATAATTACCAAGATCCTTGTTTTTGTCCATGATGGATTGGGAGGGGCATGATTCCCGTGCCCCCCTAGCTACGCATATGTGTGCCGGTAATCCATCGGTAGTCTAACACGTATATAGTCTAGAGGGTTCAAGGTGCTCTAGATTTTCAATATCGTAATGTCATCGGCTTTTTAGGTAAAGTCATGGCTCGACGATGATAATTAATTGAACGAAAAAGATTTTTACAGAACCACTTCGAAATAGGCACATCACATATGATTTGCGCAGCTTCCCTGTGTACGCCACTGGGTACAAGCGCATATGATTTTGCAACATAAAAAGGCGTGGTATTTTTGCAACAAAGTTTACGGCAGTATGTGGACAATTTACGAGGATTCATGGCCCTGATATCCTCCGGCTATGCTACTGCTGGAGGTTTGGCGCGTAACTGACATGATTTCTTCCTCAATCAACATCTACTTTTAGGCACCTTTTTCTGTTTGAAACTACAAATTCAATAATTGATTTTTTCATTTGTATCTCCCTGTACCGAGCAGGTGATGAAACGTTCCATACCGACGAACACAAACTCGTTTTGGAGCTAATGCTGCGTCCGAGCTTCGCGTTGAATTTTGTTTTTTCGTTTGTAGTTTACTCAGAATTAGGTTTTCCTTTTTTCCCGGATTTTCAACTTCCCGGGAAACGGGAAATTTTTTTAGAATCCCGGAAAATATTTTCGGAATCCCGAAAAAATATCCGGGATTGCGAAAATCCCCGGAATTCCCGGGATTCGGGAAATTTCCCGGTAATTTTTCTCGAGCTTAATTGTTTTGCCTTTTTTGTCTGGTTTTTAGCATTTCAGATCTCATACTTAGCATTTTGTTACGTTGTTTTGACAAACTTCGTTTCAATTTTTCAATTTTTTTGAAAAATTGAGGAAAAATTTTTGATCGCACAAGCTTTTTGTCGTAAAACTTTTGCGAATTTTGAAAAATAATTCTTAGTAAACAAAATAGATTTTTTTAATTTGCAGTAACGCATTTTTTTGTCGAAATGATAGATATCAGTATCACTGAAATCCTTGCTAATGTAAAAAAGTTTCCCGGGATCCCGACATAAATTTACCGGGAAACAGAAAGTTCAAAAACCCCAAATTTCCCGGGAAATTTTCCGTCCCGATTTCCCGGGAGGAAACACTACTCAGGATCTGCTAAGCACAGTTTGAGCAAAACAAAACTTTCTAATTGCAACAGCGAGCATGCACAAACGCGCACTAGTCCAGTGAGCCGCGTCCACTTTAACGACGTGCAATGAAATTTCTTTGTTTTTGTAATGGACCAAAACTTGATGATGTCCGACAACGCACACGAACAGCACCCTTTTTGCCATTAAAATTTGTATGCTTCTTCTTATATTTAGTTGCATATTTATTCTCATCTCACGAGAAAGCGATTAAAGCCCTATATAGCGCTAAGGAGTTGCCGGCCATCTCTATCTACCACACCAAGATGGAGGAATCTCGCTAGCAATTAACAAGCAAACTTGCCGGCTTATTCTCCCTACTGTCCCTATAATGCTGAGCGTCAAACACGGAAGCTATGAATAGCGATTTTAAAGTCATTGGTTCGACCCGACTCGAAATCAAACCAGAGTCTACAGCTGTACGGGCGGATGCTTTTACCACTCAGCCATGCGAACTGATAGACCTGTTTTGGTATGATTTTCAATTGCTTGTTGGCCATTTCAACACTGCTCTAAATCTTATCCTTTCTGTCCAATTCTTGATCTAGTCGTGGAAATGCCTTGACTTTAATCAGTTAATATCAAACTAGTTTACAGTGGAAAGGTTTTTATTTGTATTTTATGGCACTGCTGCGAAATCCCATCGTGCAGAAGTATTACAGACAGTGTACTGTGCTAATAGTACAAAAATAAAACTACTTCCATCAATGATTAATCAGGCAACCAGTTATATGAACAAACAACAATAGTAGCTGATGCATCGCTTCCACAGCTCAATTGTTTGGCTTTTTGGTCAGTTCATTCCATATAGTTCAAATTTCATTTGAAAAATGTATTAGATTTATTTGAGCATCGGTCTGTTTTAACCGGACGAAAACTTGCAGTTTAGCTTGAAGCAGTGAATACTGCTGAGTGCTTGCAGGGATTCAAATTTGAATGATTTTTGTTATTGTTGGTGTCGTTTGGTTATTTCTTTTGTGATGAAAGCAAGAAAACGCGCTAATAAATTCGTGTTGGAGTTTCAGGGTTCGTGTACACCACTCAAAGATGAAAAAATTCTATGCAATGCTTTTGCCAATTACACAAAAAGCGAATTCTGTAAGATGCTTTTGCCAATTACACAAAAAGCGAACTTACTAGCTTGTTCTCCGTATAATCATTCATAGTCACGCTAAATAGGGAATTTTTGTTTTTTCATTTTGAATTTTTTCCATGATCAGTTTCTTCGCTATTTCAGCTATAGCAAAGACTTCTGCTTGGAAAACCGTGCTATATTTTCCAAGATGGAAAAAAATTGCATGTGTTTGAGAGCCTGATGCGTATTCTATGTAAAAACTCGCACCGGCTCTTCCATTTATTTTGGATCCGTCAGTGTAGCATCTAATTATGCTTGGCTCTACCGCATTCTCATATGGCACTGCGTCCTTACGTTCCATAACAAGGCATTTGTACTGTTTTCCAAACACTTTTGTTTTAGTTATTAAGTCAGTTGGCATACTCAGCAACGGCAAGTTTTCCTTTGCTTCATTGCATACGTCTACATGACTTTTGGTCTTTCTTATTGAACCAATTGTCTTGGCAGGCCAAAATTTCACCCGGGATATCCGGTATGAACTCTTGACTGCCTCTGACAAAATGAATTCATTAATTGGCATGATATTCAGCAGCATCTCTAAAGCTCCTGTGGGGGTGCTGGGAAATGCTGAAGAAATCATAAGACCCGCTAGTCTTTGTACTTTTGAAAGTTTTTTCGCAAGATATTTTTATTTACTCCACCAACCCAGGATACACACGCATATGTAATGACAGGTCGTATCATTGCAGTGTATATTCCTCGCATGTTAGTTGGATTCAGCCCCCACGCTCTGCCCACTATTTGTCTGCATTGCAACAAATAGCCATTACAGCAAGTAAGTTTTCAAATTTTTTCGAAGAAGCATGCTCCCCCCGGACCCCTAGAGTTTTTCTAGATTCTCAATCAGCTTCAAATTAGTTTTGCCGGAAAAAAACACGCTCGAAAAAAATGTGGAAATTATGCCTCCCCCCCTTTTAAAATTACTCGCTACGCCACTGGCAAAAGCGTTACGATTTTTGGCCCCCTCAAAATTGGTTGGTTTACACATCGTTCTCTTGATTTAGCTCGCAAATTTTAATTCAATGTCCACGACACGAGGTTTTAGTATGACGCAGAACTAAACTACGCACTAGGTCAGAAATTTCTATTTTCATTGTTCTTCATTTCTCATTGCTGAAACCGTTGTCATTAGTCTACGCAACATACATTTCCTGATACCGGTAACCTTACGATTGGCGACATACTGCAACATTTATATAGGTAGCTTACGCTCTTTACTTACAAAAGTAAAAATCTTTGCTCTGCGCTCTGCGTAACCGCGCCATAAGTGAAAGCATAAAAGTTAAAATCCGGCTTAATGTGTCAGCCCCCTCCTCCCATTGAAAATTTCTGCCTACGCCACTGATTACTCCGTAAAAGCGCAACATGAAATAATGCACAAAATGAGTGCCACAAGGTAGCCTCATGATGTTGCTAGACAAACGTGCAACGCATGGAACAGCAATCTACAAAAAGATCCTACTCGAGTCCCTTCATCCTGTGAGCATTAAACAAGTCAGTCCCATGTTTTTGATCAGAATTGAATTTAACCGCAAGCGAGATTATTTTTTTTCGCTTGCGGTTAAATTCAATTATGCTTGCTTAAATTCAATTATGCTGGTTAAATTCTTGCGCTCGGGGTGCTCATTTTTTTTCCAGACCATCTAGCAAATCATAGCGAATAAGCACGACACCGAGGACTACAATGCAGTTTTAATCATAGTGTACAAAAATTCGACGGCAGGATGAATACGCAACAAAATACAAATACAAAAATAAACTTTAATGAGCGAGCATTCTAAAAGCCTTCTGCGTAGCAATTCATTTTTTCACATCATAATCTTTGTTTCAATTATCACATATAATATACGCTCATGACCAATAAAATTTTGGACAATAAAATACAACCTCAAGTATAGGGTGTTCCGGAAATCAGGCACCTTACTAGCTTTCATAAAACTCCATTCATCCAATCTGCGGCTCAGGATATAAAAGTAGATCAAATAGGCCGAGTCACTATCAGTTATTCCTAGCAACGTTGTGGAGCAAAACCTCAGTGAATTTAAAGTTTTATCCATCATCGTTCAATGATTTCTATTAATAATTGAGATGCTAACAATTGAATTGCAATGCAGAAAAATGGACAAATGTTCAAGTGGTTATTGGCTGTAAAACTCTAGAATAACACTTGAAAAACTATAAAAACTCGAGAGTAGGCCTATGCAGGAAAATGATGAGTAAAACACAAAACACCAGCGCAAGAGTTGCATAAAGTATTTTATGACAAATACTGATTACAAGCATATTTGATACATTTACTACGAACTAAGCACTTTTAATATACAGCTAGAAAACACACAGTGATAATATCAACATAAACATTAATAGATGTCATAACAATTCTGAGTTCGTTCATGCATGATAACAATCCATCGTTGCGAGGTTACTTATAGTAAAGCATGATCTTTAGACCAGAGGTTCTTAATGGGAGCCGTTAAAATATGCTTCCTAGAAGGAATGCCAAATTGCATTTGTTTAACTCTCAAATACCCAACCGATCACGATCGAAAGAGTTTGTTAATTGATTAGAAAGCCTGCCATAAATAACTCAGCCCACCATCAATACAGTGTTTGTTATGTTAAACTACTTCTTCTTGCTAGTTAATTAAGTATGAAATGCAGTGCTGCATTTAGTTTGTTGGTTGTATGGGTTCCAGGGGTTGGAAGAGTTACACTACACAAGATAGCCACACACCAAATTAGCATAGCTGGAATAGTTTAGATAATTGTTTTGGCGGAGTCCACATATTAGTGATGAGAGTGCTTCAAAACATTTGGTCTAGGTAAGTATTGTAGATTTTAACAATAGCATAAGGGATAACGTTGGGCTACTACTAGCTACGATGACTGACATTAGACGGGAATTTAAGTGAAATCCAAGAAGCCTGAAAAAGCAAAAATGGTTACTGGTTATCACCTTTTTCGTCCTTCTCGAGTCCGGGTTTATTAAGTGCACAAGAACTTGCAAATGACGAACTTTACGACGATGGCTGCTCGTCAGCTTTGGATTCTTCTGACATCTCATCGCTATCATGTCTTAATTTGAAATGTTCCTTGATTTTATTCCAGGCATGCCATCTGTTGTAATATGGGTCTTCTGATACGGATCGTCCAGCTTCGCCGCCAAACATTGTTATCAGTTCGGAAACCTGAAAGCATAAAAATACCCGCGATTATTACGAGACATGGATAAACTCATAAAATTAATGTACCGAACTCCTAGCGGACCGGCATCGGACCACGGCCCGGTGTTTGCCGACCACTGCTCTATTAGATGCATTGCATAGCCTCAAAATAACCTCGTCTCAGCTTCAAAACGGGATTAATGAAACCATTTAACGTCTAAAGAGACTCTCAAACGTTATACTCTATCAAATGCCACATATTGTTTAAAATTCAAAGCAAAGAAGTGTGGTTTTCAACCAGATTAGGTTTGAAAAATGAAGAGAATTGCCAGTTTTCTATTTGGTAATTATTGCGATGCGCGGTTTTTGTGTGTTTTGCTCAGCGGAAACTTAAAAATTTCGTGAGGTGGCAGAACTCTTTAAAAAAAGAGGTGTTTTGGGGATCGCAGTTTGAGAAACGCTGCTCTACAATATAACGTGTCTACACAAGGAAATATAAGTTGAGCATTATTTGTATGACTTGCGATACATACAGGGTGGTTCGGAAAACAAGAATTATTTTGAAACACTTTCATTTTATTTGAATGCTGTTTTTTAATTTTTTGTATTGAAATACGGGGAAGCGGTGAAAGTCTATTGCATAAACATGAAGAGATATTATGGTAGGTTTTGCAAGATTTACTAAATAAACGCCTTAAAAACCAGTTTTATCATTGTTTTTTACAGCGTTTATTTAGTAAATCTTCCAACGCCTACCATAACACTGTCTACAAATTTAATCACATTTAAATAAATAATATTCTAGACCAGGGGTGGGCAAGCTTTTCGCACAAAGGGCCAGATTTATAGAAACTGTTGAAGCCGTGGGCCGCACGCTGATTGGACAAGAAGGTGTGAAGACCCTTTTTGTTTTTTCGGAGATCACGGTCCACGTACGAATGTGATCTCCAAAATATATGGTTTTCACCTCGTTTTTTTTCGTTTTTTATTCCTATTTCGCACCGTTGAGGCTTATTTTTTTAAAAATCACTGCCATCCATGATCTCTAAAAAAAAAAAAGTCTTCCGCTCAATTCACGGTGGGAGTTTAAGTTTGTGGAAGTGCCGGTGGAGCAAAATAAAAGGACCGTGTCGCGAAATAGGAAACTGTACTACTTCGCTGACAGGACGATTGATAAGAATTTTATGACAAACCGTAGGAATTAATTCGTTCTTAGATCTGACCTCACGAAAAACCAAAACCTTCTTCATCAAACGAACATGATAATCGACCCAACTTAACTCACTTAGCCAGGGTACTCACCGTACTACTTTTCAATAAACACAAGCTCCACTGCTCACTTCAGTGACATCATACAACAAGGGCTATACCTTTCAGCATACAACAATATTGCTTACTCTACGCACACTACATCTACACTCGAATAACTACGCTCGAATAATTTTAAGATAGAAAATTCACGCCAATTTATCCTCGAAATTTAAGTTCGAAAACGTTCTGTAACATTCTCAAAAAGAAACAAGAAGAGAAATCACATGACATGCAAAACTTCACACCCAACTATGGTAAATACAATTGTGACGTCACAAGCACAAATTTTGATCCAGTGAAATTACGTAATGGAGAGATCGTGTCCAGAATATTCACAAAAAAATACGTCAGTAGAAAATTATGACTTCATAATGCAACCTTACGAGACAATCCCACAAATAAAACTTCGGAAAACAACGCATCGGTCTAGAACCTTCTACAGTAGACAAAGCGTTTAAAACAAAACATACTAAACGGTTATATCGTTACAGACCGGCGGGCCTGATTTGGCCCGCAGGCCGTACTTTGCCCTTGTCTGCTCTAGACATTATAATTTGAATGAAAGTCCACGCAATGCACATTTTCCTCGCGCTGATTAAATGGAAAATTTACACTTTAAAAGTGAATGATTAATTATTATTGTTTTAGAATAGGGAGTTAATTTCAAATCACCCAGAGGTTAACATTAGGCGAAAACGTTCTACGCCTAAGCGAATGGAATTAAGTGATGCATATTTTCAAAACGCTTTCGTTTTCCAAAGGAAATTTAAATAAATTATTTGTTTATTGATTGGTGGCGCTCGCGCGCTATTTGTTTTGCATATTGGTGTCGCGCCATGCTGCATTTGAGCTGTGAATTATTTTAACTACTGTGTGTATTTCAAAACATCGCACTTGCGCTGAATTGCGGTGTTTTTGGCGCTTGCGACGCTACTTTTATGACTTGCGCGGCCAATCTCTGTGAATAATTTGCGCTGTTGCAATCCTACGGCACTTCAAGTCGAATTCAATGGGAATACCTGCATCCAGATAAAATTTCGTGTATTGCAGAGGCGTAGGCACCAATAAAAAATATACATATATTCCTTAGCTCTGCTTTCACTTGCGCTTTGTAAAATCTTATAGTTCATAGAGCCATATTATTCTAATCTAAATAGGCAAGCCCTGACTGTTAGGCCTATTTCAACTAATTGAAGTTGAAATAAGACGTGTTAAGCTTCGCATAGCAGTGTAATATACAAGTCGAATAAAAGATTTTCTCGCAAGCAAGCCATTATGTGATCGCGGCACAGCAATAAACGGCTCAGCAACAGGTCTATACATTGGAAGCGGCAGTTAGCTCCCTAGTTAAATTTTAAACCATCATAAATGCAAAATGGTATAAACAAGTTTTTAAACGCACTATCACCCCTATCTAACTTACCCAGTTTGTGTAAGCCTCCTTATCATTCGATCTTCCCATTACGGCCTCAATTGCATTGTTTGCGTTCTTCCTGGTGTAAATTGGTTGTATATCATCAGATCTTCTTCGAGCAACTTCAAACAAAAGGAGGACATTAGCTTGCGTGGACTTTTCGTTGAAATCTGCGTCTTTCAAACAAGTGGTGAGAAAAGTCTTTCTTTTTGAGGGAAATTGTTGATCCAAAACATGAGGTAGCAGGTCACGCCACTTTGGGGTTATTGAGTCGTTAGGTCCAAAAGTCACCAGCCCATTTCCACGCTGATTTGGTGTTTGGTTGACCTTGATTGAAAATGTTGGTGGTTTTTCATCTTTTGTTATACAAAATTGATGCTTTATTTTTTTTTGCCAATTATTTGTCACTAGTTCATTCAAATAGTCTTGTAGTTCTTTGCCAGTTTTTTCATTTACGTCATGCTTTTGAGTGTCTTCAGCCATTGAAATTTGTCCAAATGAGTCCAGAGCGCTATGACATGTAATTATCTAATTGCAAAGCTTAAAAGTGAATTTTTCGTGTTTTTCTTTTTTCCAAGTCTGAAAACAAATATTCACGAATTATACGAGTGTTACACACAAGGGCGGACGAGTGTTACACACAGGGGCGAAATAAAAGTGAGCGTGGGACCCTTGGATAAATTGATCATGAGGCCCCTTTTTCCAAGTTTAGCTAAAACTTGCAGGACACATCGATACGAGCAATGAAACGAAACATTAAACAAGAAAACAAAGCATTTTCAATATTGTCTCGACGCCGAGAGGCAGCATATAAGTTACACGTTCAATAGGCTCAAACAGCTTCCTGGATTTGCACTAAGCCTAATACTACGGTAGATGCATTAGCACGAAGCAATTAGTGTCTTCAAAAACATCAGCTTTTCCTCTACTTCGTTGATGAAAAGATCAGGTGTCCTTAAAAAAAAGAGATCAGAGGAGTCCTGTACTATGCTCTTCGCTCGAAGAAAAATCTTCACCTTCGAATAGGGTTTGTATTAGCCAATTTTCTTCGCCAATCAATTTTTTTCGAGCAAATGACGATGAGTTTTGTTCGCGTTCGTGCGAAGAAAAATCTTCGTCACGTTGGTATTCTATGGTTGCAGATTTAAATCAACATTTCTATGATCAAGGGGTGTCAATTTCTCTTGAACTATGCCACAAACTTGACCGATGTCCCACGTACTCATTCGAAATTCTCGAATTACAGTAGGGGAAATGTGGCACCTATCGGACGATTGGACCTATCGGACAGCAGCATATTGTCGCGATCACGTGATCAATTTACGGTTTCATTTTAGTGAAAGAAGTGAAGTTTCACTAGAGGTAAAATCACATGTTTGTGTAAGGATGGAGCAAGAAGCGTGGTGGCTACAACAAAAAAACTGTTTTTCTGGTTCAAAGTAAAATAAATTAGGCAGGATAATTTTGAGATTTTAAGAAGCTGGCATTCAGTGTTAAGGTCTGGTTTGCACTGGTAGCTCAGCGAGTCTCGTGCTTATTGAAGGTTGCGAGATTACATCTTGGTGACATTTCTAAACCAGAATATTTTGGGAAGGAAGTTCAAAATGGCTACCAGGGGATTTTTCGGACGGGACCAATCGGGCATGTTCAATTACTCAGACGCTGTATTCACGCAGTGTTAAGATCTCGTTTACACTGGTAGGTCAGTGAGTCTCTTGCTTATTGAAGGTTGCGAGTATTATACATCTAGGTGACATTTCTAAACCAGAATATTTTGGGAAGGAAGTTCAAAATGGCTACCAGGGGATTTTTCGGACGGGACCTATCGAACATGTTCAATTAATCAGACGCTGTCTTGAAAGGCGTTGAATGATATTGTAAAAACCTTGCCACAACCCGTCTCAGTCGCAATGACGAAGCGGCTGAGCGGGATTTTTACGTTCAAAGCCAATCTTGTTATCTACAGTGTGTAGGTTATGTTGCCGCAATTATCGCTTATTACGCGCAGTTGTTTCGTGTTAAAACACGCTTGTTCGTTATCTAATTATAGAAACGATCTTCATGAAACGTTTTCTCTTACTTTAGGTCACATTTGCAGTTGTCAGAAAGGTCCCAACCCTATGGACCAAAGGTCACCATACATGGAGATTGTTCGGACGTTTGAGTGGCACTTTTCAATCGCAAATAAAATCACCCATAGCATTTTGAATCTTTCCGTTGAGTGCGGGATAAGTTAACCACAAATCAAAGTCCAACTTAAACTAAAAAGCATTTAAGATTGTCTAACCAGTTGGACAATAAATAAAATTCAGTCAAAATTTGTCCGATAGCTCCCACACTTCCCCTATATCTTATTCTGAATTCGCTCTCAAAATATCACTTCGGCCTTCGGCGTTATATCTTCTGTTACTGCTGTTGATCATTAAGAATCGCACAGCCATTGTTTTCTACTTCACAGCGTTTCACTTTTTAGCACTGACACGTATGGATTTCATGTGAAAAAAATGCTTTGCCAATTTTGCGAGTGATCCAGAGTGTTCGCCAAAATCACGAAAAACATGCTGCTTTTGGCGAAGATTTTAGGGTAAAAAATGTTCGCTTAAAGAAAAAAATTATCGCACAAAAATAATATTTTGTTCGAATTTTTGAAAAATCTTCGCACGAATAAAATATTTTATTCGAGAATTTTAAAAATCTTGGTTCGAAAAAAAATTTTTTTTCGAACACTTTTAAAATCTTTGCACGAACAAAATAAAATTGGTGAAGATTTAATTCTATTCGCCAAACTTGACTATATAGTATACCGAAATCTTCGCGAGCGTCTTTTACTAAAAATTGGCGAAGAGTTTTTTTTGTGCGAAGAGCATAGTATAGGGCCCCAGAAGGCTGAGAGCATGGTTGGCCTGCTCCTAGAGCAGTAAAGCCTGGTTTGATTCCTAGACGGGTTAACCAATAATTTTAAAACTGATATTTAAAGCTCACTGCTTGACGCTCAGCATTAAAGGAACAGTGTGGAGAACAAGCAGGCAAGTTTACTGGTTAGTGCTTTCGGTAAAGGCAAATAAAACTGAATTTCTCCATCTGAAAAAGTTAGACGCGTGGCTGACAGCTTCTTCGCAAACTCGCTTTAGCGCTTTCATCGCAGTCTGGTAATATAAAAAGATATACCAAATAAAACAAAAATAATACTTCTGCCGGTGAACCTTTAGTTTAGTTTTACTGCAGGGGCGTATCCAGAAACAAATAAAGGGGGGGCTGGAGCAATAATTAAGCCATACGTAGTCACCGGTATATTGTGAAACTAACGAAATGCCTAAGGGAAAATAATCGCAGACTGTCTGATACTAAGCATTAGTTTCAGGTTCGGTGGGTTTTGACGGCTTACTCTAGGGGAACTTGGGGCAAATGGGACATGATCCTCTAAAAAACAAACAATGCTCACAGCGTTCGCAATTGCACTGTTTTTTAAACTGCTTTTAAAGAAATATTTGTTGAAATTTTCACACCTTCCTGTGATTGCTACTCAAACAAATTTATTTTCTCTTGCAGAAATTATGATTGACGAAATAAATCTTATTTTTTGCAATAATAGTCTGCGTCTGAAAACACGTGGTCCAAAAGATTTCTCTGGCGTATAGCGAAGCGTCTATTTGAAGTTGTAGTAATGCCTATTTGAAACATATTGACTGACATCATGATTGTCATAAATTGCAGCATAACAAAAATCACTACGTAAATAAAATTAAAACTAAAACTTTATAGGTATGATTGGCGAAGAGCAGTGGTTAAGATAACAAACTGATAACGCAGTATTTGGATTTGATGCTACTGGAAACATCCAAGATTTCGGAAATGTACAGAAAAATACTGAGTCCACTTGAGACAACCTGATACAAATAAAACTAACCTTCAAACTGGCATCTCTGGTGTGTTAGCATAGGCGTAGCCAGGATCTTCAATTGGAGCGGGGAGAGGGGAGTAAAGTTTAAAATATTTTACCCAACAGCTAGAACGAATCCAGAAAATTTTGGTGGGGGGATGCAGATTTGAATTAGGTTGAGTGCTAACTGGATATAAATACGTCAGACGTTCAGGCCCGGAATAGGGCGTCAATGTTATATGTGACAGGCGTATTCAAAGTTTTTTTTAGGGAGAGCAGCAAATTGTGACTTCTTTTAGCCTATGAGCGTATGTTTGTCCGGTAGAGTAAATTTGAAGCAAATTAAGGAAAAAACGATTGTGGGGGGGTTCGGAGGCATGGTCTACCGGAAGTTTTTTGAAATTTTACATGATGTAATGGTCTTTTTAGTGCTTTTCAAACAAATTTTGACCAAGCGCTTTACCTCTCATTCGGAGTCCTTCATTAAATATGATGCATTTTGTTTGCATATTTTTGCGTGCTTAGTTCAGGCTGGGAGTGGATCCAGAATATTTTGGTGAGGAATACAATTTTGAATTAGGTTGAATGTTTACTACCGTAAATACAAAAATGGTAGAGGTCTAGACGCGGAAATGGGCGTGAATAAACCTTTTGAAAATGTTTTGTGTCTGAGGTGTAATCAGAAATTTTTTTAAGGAAGGGACACCAAATTTCAACATTTTTTCAAGCGTAGTTTTTTCCGGCAGAATCAATTTGAAGCAAGTTGAGGAACTAATAATGACTCCGGAGAGTCCGGGGGCATTTTCCTCCGCAAAGTTTTTAAAAATTTTCGAACTGTAATGGTCATTTTAATACATTTTCAACAGATTTCGGGCAAACTATATTGAATTTTTTTTTTGCCCCTAATTTTGAGTCCTAATTTTGAGTGTTTTTTGCCCCTAATTTTGCCCCTAATTTTGAGTGCTTCACCGGTATCGATACATGGCGTTTTACATACCGGGTTTTACATAAGCCGACATGATAACGTTTTGTTTCTCCTTGACTTGAGATCGACATCTTGTTTGATGCAAGACTTCAACAACGCTGTTCTCTTCCCTCTGATCTTAAACAATTTAACCACTTTTCGTGCAACGTTTTTAGCGTTTTGTATTGCTGAAACTTTTACTGCTGCAGAAGCGTTCAAATTTAGGCAATGCGTAGCACAGTAAAAATAAGATGCCAACGGAGATTCGTTTTGAAAATCGAAGTGACGCTTGACCGTTTGCTGGCCATTGCGGCTGCGCCATTACACTCTGGCCAACGCTAAAAGCAAAGTTGTAATGCATTTCTCCTTTGTAAGCTCACTTATACAAAGCCCAGCAAGAAAACAATCAAGCAATGGCAAGTGTTTTTCATAATTACCAAGATCCTTGTTTTTGTCCATGATGGATTGGGAGGGGCATGATTCCCGTGCCCCCCTAGCTACGCATATGTGTGCCGGTAATCCATCGGTAGTCTAACACGTATATAGTCTAGAGGGTTCAAGGTGCTCTAGATTTTCAATATCGTAATGTCATCGGCTTTTTAGGTAAAGTCATGGCTCGACGATGATAATTAATTGAACGAAAAAAATTTTTACAGAACCACTTCGAAATAGGTGCATCACATATGATTTGCGCAGCTTCCCTGTGTACGCCACTGGGTACAAGCGCATATGATTTTGCATCATAAAAAGGCGTGGTATTTTTGCAACAAAGTTTACTGCAGTATGTGGACAATTTAACGAGGATTCATGGCCCTGATATCCTCCGGCTATGCTACTGCTGGAGGTTTGGCGCGTAACTGACATGATTTCTTCCTCAATCAACATCTACTTTTAGGCACCTTTTTCTGTTTGAAACTACAAATTCAATGATTAATTTCTTCATTTGTATCTCCCTGTAACGAGCAGGTGATGAAACGTTCCATGCCGACGAACACAAACTCGTTTTGGAGCTAATGCTGCGTCCGCGCTTCGGGTTGAATTATGTTTTTTTGTTTCTAGTTTACTCAGAATTAGGTTTTCTCTTTTTCCCGGATTTTCAACTTCCCGGGAAACGGGAAATTTTTTTCGGAATCCCGGAAAATATTTTCGGAATCCCGAAAAAATATCCGGGATTGCGAAAATCCCCGGAATTCCCGGGATTCGGGAAATTTCCCGGTAATTTTTCTCGAGCTTAATTGTTTTGCCTTTTTTGTCTGGTTTTTAGCATTTCAGATCTCATTCTTAGCATTTTGTTATGTTGTTTTGACAAACTTCGTTTTAATTTTTCAATTTTTTTGACAAATTGAGAAAAAATTTTTGATCGCACAAGCATTTCGTCGTAAAACTTTTGCGAATTTTGAAAAATAGTTCTTAGCATACAAAATAGATTTTTTTAATTTGCAGTAACGCATTTTTTTTGTCGAAATGATAGATATCAGTACCACTGAAATCCTTGCTAATGTAAAAAAGTTTCCCGGGATCCCGACATAAATTTACCGGGAAACAGAAAGTTCAAAAACCCCAAATTGCCCGGGAAAATTTTCTGTCCCGATTTCACGGGAGGAAACACTACTCAGAATCTGCTAAGCACAGTTTGAGCAAAACAAAACTTTCTAATTGCAACAGCGAGCATGCACATTGCACAAACGCGCACTAGTCCAGTGAGCCGCGTCCACTTTAACGACGCGCAATGAAATTTCTTTGTTTTTGTAATGGACCAAAACTTGATGATGTCCGACAATGCACACGAACAGCACCCTTTTTGCCATTAAAATTTGTATGCTTCTTCTTATATTTAGTTGCATATTCATCCTCATATCACGAGAAAGCGATTAAAGCCCTATATAACGCTAAGGAGTTGCCGGCCATCTCTATCTACCACACCAAGATGGAAAAATCTCGCTAGCAATTAACAAGTAATCTTGCCGGCTTATTCTCCCCACTGTCCCTTTAACGCTGAGCGTCAAACACGGAAGCTATAAATAGCGATTTTAGAGTCATTGGTTCGACCCGACTCGGAATCAAACCTGAGTCTGCAGCTACACGGGCGGATGCTTTTACCACTCAGCCATGCGAACTGATAGACCTGTTTTGGTATGATTTTCAATTGCTTGTTGGCCATTTCAAAACTGCTCTCAACCTTATCCTTTCTGTCCAATTCTTGATCTAGTCGTGGAAATGCCTTGACTTTAATCAGTTAATATCAAACTAGTTTACAGTGGAATAGTTTTTATTTGTATTTTATGGCACTGCTACGAAATCCCATCGTGCAGAAGTATTACAGACAGTGTACTGTGCTAATAGTACAAAAATAAACTACTTCCATCAATAATTAATCAAGCAACTAGTTACAAGAACAAACAACAATAGTAGCTAATGCATCGCTTCCACAGCTCAATTGTTTGGCTTTTTGGTCAGTTCATTCCATATAGTTCAAATTTCATTTGAAAAAATATTAGATTTATTTTTGCATCGGTCTGTTTTAACGGAACAAAAACTTGCAGTTTAGCTTGAAGCAGTGAATACTGCTGATTGCTGGCAGAGATTCAAATTTGAATGATTTTTGTTATTGTTGGTGTCGCTTGGTTATTTCTTTTGTGATGAAAGCAACGAAAACGCGTTAATAAATTCGTGTGGTAGTTTCAGGGTTCGTGTACACCACTCAAAGATGAAAAAATTCTGTGAGATGCTTTTGCCAATTACACAAAAAGCGAACTTACTAGCTTGTTCTCCGTACAATCATTCATAGTCACGCTAAATAGGGAATTTTTTATTTTTTCATTTTAAATTTTTTCCATGATCAGTTTCTTCGCTCTTTCAGCTAGCAAAGACTTCTGCTTGGAAAACCGTGCTATATTTTCCAAGATGGAAAAAAATTGCATCTGTTTGAGAGCCTGATGCGTATTCTATGTAAAAACTCGCACCGGCTCTTCCATTTATTTTGGATCCGTCAGTGTAGCATCTAATTATGCTTGGCTCTAATGCATTCTCATATGGCACTGCGTCCTTACGTTCCATAACAAGGCATTTGTACTGTTTTCCAAACACTTTTGTTTTAGTTATTAAGTCAGCTGGCATACTCAGCAATGGCAAGTTTTCCTTTGCTTCATTGCATACGTCTACATGACTTTTGGTCTTTCTTATTGAACCAATTGTCTTGGCAGGCCAAAATTTCACCCGGGATATCCGGCATGAACTCTTGACTGCCTCTGACAAAATGAATTCATTAATTGGCATGATATTCAGCAGCATCTCTAAAGCTCCTGTGGGGGTGCTGGGAAATGCTGAAGAAATCATAAGACACGCTAGTCTTTGTACTTTTGAAAGTTTTTTCGCAAGATATTTTTTATTCACTCCACCAACCCAGGATACACACGCATATGTAATGACAGGTCGTATCATTGCAGTGTATAACCATCGCATGTTAGTTGGATTCAGCCCCCACGCTCTGCCCACTATTTGTCTGCATTGCAACAACGCAACAGTCGCCTTGCGAGCAATTCGTGTTATATGAGGTTTCCAAGTAAGTTTGCTATCTAGGGTTACACCTAGTAATGTTGCTTCTTTGGAAATTTCTAGTTGACGTCCGTTTAAACGCAAGGTTCCAAACGCAGGCTTCCTTTTGTTAGTAATCAGAACTATTTCAGTCTTTTTACTGCTGAATTGCAGCTCTTGGTTGAGAGCCCAATTACTTGCAATATTTAGCGCTTTTTGGGCCCTACCTTTGATCCACAACATGTTGGTGTTAGTGACCAAAATTGCTATATCATCGGCATAGGCTTGTACATGAAAACCCTTATTGCGTAGATCCTCCAACAAGGAGTTTAAAACACAGTTCAGTAGAAAAGGGGACAAAATCCCACCTTGGGGATTCCCATTTACTACTTCTCTTTTAACCTTCTCACCATTTAGCTCTACTTGAACTGTGCGGTGTCTCAATAAGTTCTCAATCCAGCGAACGAGAAAAGGCGACACCTCCAATTCTTGCAGTGCATCGGCAATGCCTTTATAGGTGATATTATCAAAAGCACCAACAATATCTAAAAATGTTCCTAGTGCTGTTCTTTTCTTTGCTAGGCTAAGTTCGATTCGTCGTACAAATTCGTGCAGTGCAGTTTCAGTCGAAACTCCTGCTCTGATTCCATATTGGAACGCAGAAAACCTTGCCTGCAAATTAGAATCATCATTGAAATGATAAAGTAATAACCTCTCCAATCATTTAAGTTGGAAAGAAGTTAAAGTGATCATCCGGAAAGACTTAATTACATGATAGTTTTCTTTTCCGGGTTTAGGGATAAAGATACCAGTCCTTTCCTTCCATGCTTTTGGCACATAACTGTATTTCAAGCACGTCTGGAAAATATTTTGGTATATGTTTTTAATATTATTCCAACCTTTTTGCAAAAGCACCGGGTAAATACCGTCTGGTCCCGGCGTCTTAAAAGGCAGAAATTCGTTTATTGCTCTTTCCATCGTTTCAAGTGAACAAATGGAATTAACAATTTCGTCATCCGTTGTTACCTCAATGTTTTCATCTGTTTCTTCTGCTACGTGAATAACTCTTACCTCTCGACTTCTCAGTGCTAGAGTGTCCAAGAGGCAATTTATAGTCTCAGCAGTTGACTTGGCGTATTCACCATTAGGTCTCAAAACGTTACTTACTCGTACCGTTTCGTTTCCACGGATTATTTTAGCAAGCCGAGCGGTTGCACAGTGACTATTCATCGATTCCGTAAAGAGACGCCAGGAATCTATCTTGGCTTTTCTAACAGCATTTTTAAAACACAATTGGGCCTGCTTAAAAGCTTCCCAGTCCTTTTCCAGTTTATATTTAATGGCTTTACGTTGAGCTTTACGAGCCTCCCTGCGGAGGCCGGCTAACTCTGTATTCCACCAAATATTTTCCGTCTTACGTCTAACCTTACGCATTGGACAAGCCAAATTGTAAGACTTCATTATTTCTTATTAAACAGTTGCTGCCAGTGCTTCTATATCATCAACTGACGATATGTTGACTGGTACTCTATTCAATTCATATAATCTCTGTTCAAGTTCACTGACATACTTATTCCAAAAAGTACGTCTAATGTTCCTGATCATTTTTGTTTTTTTGGTACTACTTTGAACTGTAAACCTAATATACACGTGATCTGAAAAGGAAGGCACATCACTGACATGCCAATTTCTTATACAGTTCCATGCATTTCGGTTAGGTAGTGTTAGATCTAGCACCTCTTCTCTTGTTTTAGTTCTGAAAGTGGGTTTATTGCCCACATTGCAGAAATATAGATTCGCACTTGCGCAGTACATGAGTAGTTCCAAACCTCCTGGATTGACGTTGGTGGAACCCCATACTGTGTGATGTGCGTTTGCGTCAGTTTCTATCACTAAAGGAATCTTTATCACTGAAAGCTACCAGCTCTTTCAGAGTTTCTGGTGGAGCTGGTTCTTCCTGAGCCATGTAAGTCGATGCAAAGATCGATGTACTTTATCTCTTCCATAAAAGTTGCAAAACTATTGTGATGAATCATCTGTGCGAAGTGATAGTCGTCGTGTGAGGTCTTTGCCTCGTGTTAAAGCGATCGGAGCAGGCAATTAGTGTGTTTGCATTCGCTTGGTTTGTAGGGATGTGCCGAGTCGAGTCCGAGTACTCGGCCAAGTAATGCCTTATCACTCGGCCGAGTCCGAGTATTGTATTGACACTTTGTAAACCATTGACACTTTGACCTATTTTTTTGCTTTTTAACCGAGTTTAAGTCGAAATTGGGACTTCTACGCACTTGATAACCTTTTTTTTGCTCTTTACCAAATTTTGAGTTCAAATTTTGACGTCGTAGATACTCGGACTCGGCCGAGTAATGTCGTGAATACTCGTTACTCGGCGAGTCCGAGTAATTTTCCTTGAGGCACATCCCTATTGGTTTGGTCGTGATCCTAATTTATGTTCGAAGTCTGAATTCGAATTTATTGTTCGAAAACCGATTTGGTCGAGAACCGAAGCGTTCGAAAACCGAGGTTTGACTGTATTACGACGCAATTTGTTTCATCTACTGATTAAGCTGCGCATTTAAGCTGTACTAGAAAAGGAGTCAACCGGTTTGCTTTTTACAAGCCGGCAACCAATTATTACAACATAATTTGTTTCATCTACTGATTAGGCTGTGTATATTACTGTAAACAAAAAAAACGGCGCATAGTTTGTGTCTTGACCCTAAAAGTACATTTTGACCTTGTTTTGACCTAATGGAACACTTTGACCTGATAACTTTTAAACTACGCTTAGTTCGGTGCTGAAACACAATGTGCAGAAGTTTGATGGTTTTCTGAGCAAGTTAAAAATATTTGACTTTTGTTTGCCCTAATGTGCATACTAGAAAAGGAGTCAACCGGTTTGCTTTTTACAAGCCGACAACCAATTATTACAACATAATTTGTTTCATCTACTGATTAGGCTGTGTATATTACTGTAAACAAAAAAAAAAACGGCGCATAGTTTGTGTCTTGACCCAAAAAGTACATTTTGACCTTATTTTGACCCGATAACTTTTAAACTACGTTTAGTTCGGTGCTGAAACACAACGTGCAGAAATTTGATGGCGTTCTGAGCAAGTTAAAAATATGTGACTTTTTTGACTTTTGGTTGCCCTAATCATAACACAGCTACTGATAAGTAATCAAAAATTCAATGCGCAAAATCAGATGACACGTTCCTGTGTACAGGGTTGGGAATCGATACCCAAAAAAGTAAAGAAATAATCGATATTCGATAGTTCACCAAAAAGTAAGGAAATAATCGATTTCGATGGTACCGGTAGTTTAAAAAAGCAAAGAATAAAGAATATTTCCTCTGGACTCTTTAGCTACACTTTAGCTACACAAATCTTTCTTTGTTGTTTTTTTTAAGTAAATTTAAAATAATCGTCGGCATGTCATTACCTTGTTTTTGCTGATAAATGTTTGTTTGTACCAAAAAGAATCGAATATGGAATATCGAATTGCGCCGAAAAAAGAAATAAAGACAAGGCCATAATTTGATACTCATTCAAAAATGTAAATGCACCAGTGCATTCGATGAATAAAAAGTAAAAAACATCGCAATCGAATATCGATTACAATAGATTTTTCCCAACCCCGCTTGTGTAGCCGTCCTCGTCATTTTCAACAGCTTCCCTTGTAGTGGCATCACAGGTGGTGTTCAATTAGAGAGTGGCCGGTGGCGCTCTATTTTTCAGTCCTGCTCTATAGTGGTGCTCAAATGGAGGCTTTACGGACGGTTATGGTATTTACAGTAGCTGTTGGGTTTGCTAAAACAATAAACTTTAGCTACACTAACCCTGTTCACGTGTGCACTTTATTTGGGTTTCGGACTCATGGTTTTTG
The DNA here is from genome assembly GCA_964006365.1 of Trididemnum miniatum. Taxonomy (NCBI): domain Eukaryota; kingdom Metazoa; phylum Chordata; class Ascidiacea; order Aplousobranchia; family Didemnidae; genus Trididemnum; species Trididemnum miniatum. Next base: position 14,587,478 of record OZ023242.1, on the reverse strand, counting down.
GTTCTAGTTTCTGCATCACAATTAAATTTAATGATTACGACATCAAAATTTAATTGTGATGCAGAAACCAGAAGCAAGAACCGTGGGTCTGAAGCCCACATAGATTGGACATGTCACATGTGGACAGGACAAATACGGGCTGTATGCGAAGGAAATCTGGTCATTGCTTTTGGGCCCCCCCACTTTAGAAATGCTTCCGCCATCGCTGTTAATATGTCCATTGCAGTAAGTAAAGTTTTCAAAACATTTCCAGGGTAGCATATCCCCGGACCTCCCAGAGCTTTTTTTGTTCCTCAATTTGCTCCAAAGTAGCTGTGCCGAAAAACACTGCTTTTAAAAATATCAGAATTAAAGTTTGGTGCCCCTCCAAAAAAATTTGTGAATATGCCCCTAGCCCTGCCATCACTCATTTTCAAAGGGCCTATTTAAACCAGTCGTTTTTCCGGTCTAAACGTCTTTGTATTTGGTTGACATTCAGCCTATTTAAAACTGCATCACCTCCCACCAAACTTTTGTGGATTAGCTCCAGAAAACAACAGCTAATGTTGTAGGTACTAAAAAGCTTTGAGTTTTGTATTTCATGACCTAATTGTAGAAAAGTCTAGTTACTGTAGTTATAGCTTGGTTAACGATGTCAAAAGGCTTCCAGTTTACAACGATTATGCTGTGCTGGTAGGAGATTATAGCGTAGCTGTGCTGGTAGGAGATTATAGCTGGTAGGAGATTATAGTAGTAGGAGAAACTAGGCAATGCGGGCCCCCCCCCCAAAATCATCTTTCGGTGCCCCCTAAAATATTTTTTCTCGGATGGTGATGCAAAAAAGCGAGTCCCGAAGGGGCGATGCCAAGCTAGGGGGGTGTGGGAGCATGACCCGCCAGAAAATTTTACGGAATCTGACCTTATTTTGGAGGCTTTTTGTGCGTTTTAAGCCTTCAAAATTCCTCAGTTTTAACAAAGTTTAGTAGTCTGTTTTACTAGGTCCCTTCCAAACCCACTAAAATAACGTTGCAAGCAGACCCCACTCTAACATTTCGCTACCTATGCGAAGAAAAAACGTTTTTAAGGCTTATTTTTGCGCCTTTCACTTGAGGATGAGGGGCCCTTGGTATGTTACTAAACGTTTGTTTGCTAGTTTTGCGACTGCTATTTTTCGAAAAATTTGCCGGGGCCCCCTATGGTCAAAAGTATAAATATGGTATGGGGGCCCCACATCGCGTGAGTTAAGACAAAAAATATATTGAATTTTATAATAGGCCTATTTAAGGCACTTTTATCATTCGTTGAGTAAATAGTACTACGTAGGCGCTTCTTACACGAGCAAGAAACTTGCGCAAGATTACTTGCAGCAATATTTTTATGCGTGTAAATACGCCAGCAATATTCTTGTGCAATATTGACAGCAATATTGCGCAAGAAATTTCTTTCCACGTGTAAAGACCGCTTCGAATCATTTTGAAAGTGTTGCTGCAATATTGCTGGAAAATAGAATCAGTTCTATTTTCCAGCAATATTGCAGCAAGTAGAGTACGTAAATACGTATAGGCTATTATACAGTATACAATGCAGTGGTCAACTGAACAAATTTACGTCCTAATTAGTGAGGTTGAATCCAGGGAGAGTATATGGAATGTACTTTCCGTGGATTATAAAGACCGGATTAAGAAAAGCGATGCCTGGAAGGAGGTGGCCCAAATTCTTCAAAAAGAACAAACTGAGGTAAGTTTGTGAATAGGTGAAGCCTCAGTTAATATAAAAAGCAATAACACTACGAATTGAAATAGAAGTAGTCATTTATATTACCTGTAAAAAACGAGCACTGCACAGAACTAAATGAACATATTTGTAAAGTAATTGTAAAATGTCTCATGTAAAAAGGTACGTTAATCAAAAGCATTATTCACGCTCTTGCACAATAGGTCGAAAAAAAGTTCCACTCTTTGAGAACACAATTTTCTGCTGAACTAAAGATCCAAGAGCAGCGGAAGTCAGGTTCCGAGCGTGGGACGAAAAGGAAGTGGCAGTATATGGAGGCACTCTCCTTTCTGCGACAAGGAATGAAACGACGCCAAGGAATTTCTACGGAAGTAATTATAACATCATATTTAGTTTAAGCGTGTTGATACTGCCAAGACACTGCCCCGCGTTGACTCAAAAAATATTCGGCGAATTCCTTTCGAATATCCCTGGCTGACATCGAATGGTGGTTGCTGCTTTGACGAGAGATATTGAATAGGGTGCCGGTGGGATCGAATTCTTCTCGCCAAAAGCCATTCGCAACATTTCCATCTTTATCTTCCTGATCAACTGTTCCAGGAGGAGCGTAGGTTCGAGGAGAGTTTTCCATCAAGTAGTTATGTAACACAACAACTGCTTGTACGACCAACTGAGCTTTTTCTGGATTTAAGTAAATGGGTTTCAGTAGAACCCGAAATCTTGTAGCTAATATACCAAAAGAACTCTCTACCATTCTGCGCGCACGACTCAAACGGTAATTAAAAATTCGACTGAAAACGTCGTCATTTCTGAACGGATAAGGCTTCAATATATTCTCTTGAAGTGGGAAAGCATCGTCTGCTAAAATGACATAGGGCACAGGTTTTTCACGGCCAGGTAAAGGCGACGATTTGGGAAGTGATAAACTTTTTTCGCGTAGACCTTTTGCGACAGCTGTGTCATAGAACACTCCACCATCAGAGACCCTTCCGTTACAACCAATGTCCACGAACATAAATTTGTAGTTCGAATCTACAATTGCTAACAGCACAATGCTATGGGTGCCTTTGTAATTATAAAAGTAACTACCGCTGGCACTTGGAGCTTTGACAGTTACATGTTTACCATCCAAAGCCCCAATACAATGGGGAAAATTCCATTGGTTATTGTAGCCATGAGCAACATCTTTCCACTCATCTTCGTTGCTTGGGAACTGAAAATAATAGAACTATATTAAAGTGGTTTATCGCTATATAATTATGATGTGTTTTATTGTGCATATTGTTACAGATTCGCTCGGAAGAGTCGCCAACATCCTCGCTGAGCGAAGATACTTCATTTGCGATAAGAAACGAAAATGAAGGTGGAAATTCTCAATGCGTTAAGCCGAAAAAATTGAAAAAGAACAGCTCAGAAGATCTCCTAGCCCAGGCAGCAAAAGTGTTAAATGAGCCTACAGATGACTTGAGTGTATTTGGTCAATATGTAGCAACAGAGCTGAGAAGCATCAGGTCAGACATCTTGCGTCGCAAGACCAAGCGAGATATAACCTTGGCCATTATGCAGGCACAAGAGAAAGATGAACAGCAGCTCAGTTTTAGAAGTCAAAATACTTCATCTGTGTTTTCGGGTTGTACTTCTTCAACCCCAGTAACATATTTGGAAGAGTTTAATGAGGCCAGGATTTTTAATGCCGGTACTCCTGCTGCCGATGTAAGCTCATTTAACATCAACGCCATCGTTGATGAAAGTGTTAAGAATCCGGTATATCATACCTTGACACCTCCTTTCAAGGAATCGTAGATGGCTCGGCATACTTCTGGAACCATTTTGGATATTGAGCTGGAAGATATTCGAAACAAATAAGCTAAGCTTTCGTAAGAGTCACCTGAAATTGCGTAATGCTGAAGTTAGCTGAAGCTACAGTGCTATTTCAATAAATCAGTTAAGTCTAGCCAGTTGTGTTGACAGCAAGATCATTTTGAAGCTTATTAAAATATACCTGTAGCAAGAAATCTGAGGGTGACAGCCATCCGTTCTTTTGCAGAAATTGCGTTTCTCATATTAGTATCAGTCTTTGCAATGATTGGGCCCACAAGTCTGAGAACATCTTTTAAATTACTAGCACTCATCCGTGTAAAGATTCGAAATTGTTGGGGATCTTCCACAATCATTTCTTGCATTAAGTTATTATAGGCCCCCATAGCATTCCCTCGAGCAAGCCACGGCCGAACCCACCATCGACGTTTTTTCTCTTTCTTCTTGTAATGGTTCAAAATCACTATCGCTGCCGCTGCCTGCCGCTTCCGTATTTCAGCCATTGCTATGATGAATGCGATACTAGTAGCAGTCGTAGGCTACACAAACAATCTGTCAGCAATATTGCTGAGTATTGCTGCAATATTGCTAAGCGCGTCTCGTGTAAAGAGTTCGGCAAGAAACTTGCGCAAGATTACCCGCAAGATTGTTGCTGCAAGAATCTTGTCAAGAAAAATGCTTGCTCGTGTAAAGCGACCAGCAATATCTTGCGCAAGAAAGTTGCGCAAGAATCTTGCTCGTGGAAGGCCGGCCGTACTGACTATTTACGGGGCCCCTTTTCTGTGCGAGGCCCCCCCGGTTGGGAGGTTCGGGGGTCGCTAGTTTCGGCACTGTGTGCTGGTAGGAGATTAGCGTAAACGGCATTGCAGTGAAGTGGGCACTTTGGCTGATAAAAATTCACAACAATCAATAACTGTTTGCACGTTTAAAAAGCGTGCCGGTGGTGAAGATAAGCGTCTTCAATACGCAAAAACCAGGAGCGTATTTAGGGGGGCATTGTCGCCATTGTGCCATGTGCCCTCCCTTTTGTTCCATTGTGCCATGGGCATTGTGCCCTCCCTTTTGACTTGGCGTTTTAGTAAAAATGAATAAAATTAATGGTGCTAAGTGACTGAAATATGCCAGACTCTTTTAGTAGTATCTGTAGCTTATGGCCAGGGGCGAATCCAGAGAGATATGCATACTCCCACCAGCCATTTATAAAAATATTTCTGATATAAGTTATACAATTTTTTAATAATTGCGAACCTCTTCCATAGCGATAAGTCTCACGTCTTAAGTAAACATAATCGAAATTGTGCCAACAAAATGCATCTTATTCGGCGAAGCACTAAGAATTAGGGTCAAAAAATTCAAAACCAAATTTGCGAAAACATTAATCAAAAAGCACTCAAATAGCTATCACAGCAAGTAAATTTTCAAAATTTTCCGGAGAAGCATGCTCCCCCCGGACCCCCTGGAGTTTTTCTAGATTCTCAATCAGCTTCAAATTAGTTTTGCTGGAAAAAAACAGGCTCGAAAAAAATGTGGAAATTATGCCTCCTCCCTTTAAAATTACTCGCTACGCCACTGGTAAAAGCGTTACGATTTTTGGCTCCCTCAAAATTGGTTGGTTTACTCATCGTTCTCTTGATTTAGCTAGCAAATTTTAGTTCAATGTCCATGACACGAGGTTTTAGTATGACGCAGAACTACACTACGCACTAGGTCAGAAATTTCTATTTTCATTGTTCTTCATTTCTCATTGCTGAAACCGTTGTCATTAGTCTACGCAACATACATTTCCTGATACCGGTAACCTTACGATTGGCGACATACTGCAACATTTATTTAGGTAGCTTACGCTCTTTCAGCGATGGCGGAAGCATTTTTAAAGTGGGGGGCCCGAAACCAATGACCAGATTTTCTTTATCCACAACCAAGGACGGCAGTGGCGTAGCGAGAAATTTTAAATGGTGGGGGAGCATGATTTCCACATTTTTTCAAGCGTATTTTTAGGCAGAACTAATTTGAAACTGATTAAGAAACCAGATTATTAACCGCAGGCGACATTAACCAACGACCCTACCAATAGCTGCCCGAAAGTCCGTCATCAGGTAGAAACATAAAACCAAGGGCGGATTGAGAGATCGCGGGGCCCGGGGAAGATAGGCCTAAGAGCAAAGTCCACAATATTCGCCCAAAATCAAGTGAAGACCAAAAAAAGTCATCACGTCCAAGCACGGGGCCCGGGGCAACTGCCCAGTTTACCCAATGCTTACTCCGGTCCTGCATAAGACCCAACCAACAAAGAACACACCTTAGCTCAGTCCGTGGGCACTATGCGGAAGTGTTCTAGATGGATGGCGGCAAGTGGTGCATTGTCGCTCATTCTCGGAGGTGCTCATCTCTTTTCCAGACCATCTAGCAAATCATAGCGAAAAAGCACGACACCGAGGACTACAATGCAGTTTTAATCGTAGTGTAGCCTACAAAAATTCGACGGCACGATGAATACGCAACAAAATACAAATACAAAAATAAACTTTAATGAGCGAGCATTCTAAAAGCCTTCTGCGTAGCAATTCATTTTTTCACATCATAATCTTTGTTTCAATTATCACATATAATATACGCTCATGACCAATAAAATTTCGGATAATAAAATACAACCTCAAGTATAGAGTGTCCCGGAAATCAGGCATTTTGCTAGCTTTTATAAAACTCCATTCATCCAATCTGCGGCTCAGGATATAAAAGTAGATCAAATAGGCCGAGTCACTATTAGTTATTCCTATAAGCAACGTTGTGGAACAAAATCTCAGTGAATTTAAAGTTTTGTCCATCATCGTTCAATGATTTCTATTAATAATTGAGATGCTAACAATTGAATCGCAATGCAGAAAAATGGACGAATGTTCAAGTGGTGATTGGCTGTAAAACTCTAGGATAACACTTGAAAAACTATAAAAACTCGAGAGTAGGCCTATGCAGGAAAATAATGTGTAAAACACAAAACACCAGCGCAAGACTTGCATAAAGTATTTTATGACAAATACTGATTACAAGCATATTTGATACATTTACTACGAACTAAGCACTTTTAATATGCAGCTAGAAAACACACAGTGATAATATCAACATAAACATTAATAGATTTCATAACAATTCTGAGTTAATTCATGATAACAATCCATCGTTGCGAGGTTACTTATAGTAAAGCATGATCTTTAGACCAGTGGTTCTTAATGGGAGCCGTTAAAATATGCTTCCTAGAAGGAATGCCAAATTGCATTTGTGCAACTCTCAAATACCCAACCGATCACGATCGAAAGAGTTTGTTAATTGATTAGAAAGCCTGCCATAGACAACTTATCCACTATGAATACAGTATTTGTTATGTTAAACTACTTTTTCTTGCTAGTTAATTAAGTATGAAATGCAGTGCTGCATTTAGTTTGTTGGTTGTATGGGTTCCAGGCGATGGAAGAGTTACGCTACACAAGATAGCCACACACCAAATTAGCATAGCTGGAATAGTTTAGATAATTGTTTTGGCGGAGTCCACATATTAATGATGTGAGACTGAGTGCTTCAAAACATTTGGTCTAGGTAAGTATTGTGGATTTTAACAATAACATAAGGGATAACGTTGGGCTACTACAAGCTACGATGACTGACATTAGACGGGAATTTAAGTGAAATCCAAGAAGCCTGAAGAAGCAATGAGGGTGTATACGACGTAATGCACGAAAAATGGTTACTGATTATCACCTTTTTCGTCCTTCTGGAGTCCGGATTCATCAGGTGCTCAAAGACTTGCCAATGTCAACGACGATAGCCTATCGACAGCTTATGACATCCCATCGTTATCATCTTTTAAGTTGAAATGTTTCTTGATTTCATTCCAAGCATCCAATCTGATGCGATATGATTCTGGTGCGGATCGTCCAGCATTGCAAGCATGCCATCTGTCGTAAAATGAGTCTTCTGATACGGATGGTACAACTTTGCCGCTAAACATTGTTATCAGTTTGGAAACCTGAAAGCATAAAAATACCCGCGATTATTACGAGACATGAATAGACTCAATCTCCACTGACAAAATGCTTTAATAATTATGAGTAGGTCTAGGATAAGTGCAGCTTATATCATATAAATAAAAAATCACATACGATGAAACTACAGGTGGTTGCGTCGCCGTTGCCGCTTTTTCTGGCGGAATGCCTTTCCGTAAACTAACTTTCATATACCGCTTGAATAGCCAGCAATGTTGAAGCAAGAAGTAGTCTTTTCACCTTTATAATTTTATGGTATGATGAACAATGTTTATATTTTTGAGTTTTTATAACGTCCGCAGTTGTCTTTCCGCCAAAAAGCAAGTGAAGACCACAAGACAAAAAGGTCATCTCGTCCGCGGGCCGAAGTTTGCACTGAAACTTCCCAAAATTTTTCTTGAAGAATGATTTGACATGTTTTCATTGTTTATAATGCCGAAAAGGAGGACATTTGGCCATTTTTTGGCTCCTTGAATGACAATTTTTTTTTGGTCTAAAAGGAGGACACGTCCTCAAAAAGAGGACGTATGGTAAGCCTAGTATAATGTCTATTGCTGTACAACTAGAATTCTCAAGCTTTTTTACTCATCTATAACTCAATAAACTTTAGGCTGAAGATGTTTTGCAGTAACTCAAGTTTATCAAATATGACCAGACTTTAATTTCTTCACTGTGTCTGTTCTGACGTCCTCTATTACAGGGGTCGGCCAACTTTTTCGCATGGCGGACCGGTTTAAGTGGGAAAAATTTTCACGGCGGCCTTAAAAATAAACAAAAATATTCAGTAATTTACTTTTATTTTAGCTTATATTACAATAGTGATTCAATGAGAATCATGAACTTGTTTTGCTGCAACCAGACTCTCCCATCTTGGAATGATGGAACTCAACGATACCCGCAATATGTCCCTTAACGTTTTTTAATGTGGTAGGTCTTTCGTCATAGACGTCAGACTGTTGAAATGGTGCTGACTTATATTCATAAAAACCTCAGCAAAGATGTTTGTTTTTCACTCAATTTTATCAAACTAAAAATATCTATAGTGTATTAAAACTTTAAACTTGTAAAATTTTTGGATTTTAGGTTATAAGTTTCAGTAGGAATAATATATTTTAATTCTGACTTTGGTGTGCTGTAATAATTCTGACGCTATTTTCTTACTTATCTCCCTCATCGACCTAACCCTGCTTGCACAACATGAACACATGCACAACAATGCAAGAACGCTTGAATAAACACCGTTCAAAGCCGACATTAGACAACACTAATTTAGGAACCAAATTAAGTCTCAACGCACCCAAAGTGTAAAAATCAAGCTATCAAATCTCACAAATCGTCAGAAAGCTATTGGGTCTTAAATTGTAAAGTAACGAAATTAAAAAATACGCGGCCCGGTACCGAACTCCTCGTGGACCGACACCGGGCCGCGGCCCGGTGTTTGCCGACCACTGCTCTATTCGATGCAATGCATAGCCTCAAAACAACCTCGCCTCAGCTTCAAAACAGGATTAATGAAACCATTTAACGTCTAAGAGACTCTCAAACGTTATACTATATCAAATGCCACATATTGTTTAAAATTCAAAGCAAAGAAGTGTGGATTTAAACCAGATTAGAATTAAAAAATGAAGAGAATTGTCGGTTTTCTATTTGGTAATTATTGCGATGCGCGGTTTTTGTGTGTTTTGCTCAGCGGAAACTTAAAAATTTCGTGAGGTGGCAGAACTCTTTAAAGAAAGAGGTGTTTTGGGGATCGCAGTTTGAGAAACGCTGCTCTACAATATAACGTGTCTACACAAGGAAATATAAGTTGAGCATTTTGCAAGGGACAAATTAATGTTTCGACTATAACCAAAGTCTCGTCAGCCTTGCTACGCACAGCCAATCCAGGCTAAACTCATTCCAGACTGTAAAGTCTCTTTTTTTGCATTGCTTTACCTGTACATCTCGACTTCATGTGTTTTCTAGGTTGTGCCCTGTTTTTGGCAGGCGACTGGCCCCAAACAACGATACCCAATGAAAGAACCTATAACCACTAACCCACAACCAAGTTACCGTTAGCCTAACTAGCCCACATCACTAGAAGCCCCCATGGTAACCCACTCATTTGCAGCTGCAGACGCGTTTCGACCTTATTATGGTCTCATCAGTGCAGCATAGCAACCTCCCACCTTCCTGAAAAAAAAAAAAAAAAAATTCTAACCTTCAAAAGAACTACACACTCCAAATCTAAGCCTCTCCTCGTTCTGCTCAAGGTAGAACATTTGAAACAAAACTTTCAAGAAAATAATACAGGCTGGATTATGATGTCACAGATTCACTGAAATGAAAACTTTCAAGAAAATAATACAGGCTGGATTATGATGTCACAGATTCACTGTAAACGATCGATAAGAATAGAAAAGACCGGACTTTTCTATTCTTATCGATCGTTTACAGTGAATCTGTGACATCATAATCCAGCCTGTATTATTTTCTTGAAGGTTTTATTTCAAATGTTCTACCTTGAGCAGAACGAGGAAAGGCTTAGATTTAGAGTGTGTAGTTCTTTTGAAAGTTAGAATTTCTTTTTTTTTTTATTTTTCAGGAAGGTGGGAGGTTGCTATGCTGCACTGATGAGACCATAATAAGGTCGAAACGCGTCTGCAGCTGCAAATGAGTGGGTTACCATGGGGGCTTCTAGTGATGTGGGCTAGTTAGGCTAACGGTAACTTGGTTGTGGGTTAGTGGTTATAGGTTCTTTCATTGGGTGTCGTTGTTTGGGGCCAGTCGCCTGCCAAAAACAGGGCACAACCTAGAAAACACATGAAGTCGAGATATACAGGTAAAGCAATGCAAAAACAGAGTCTTTACAGTCTGGAATGAGTTTAGCCTGGATTGGCTGTGCGTAGCAAGGCTGACGAGACTTTGGTTAAAGTTGAGCATTATTTGTATGACTTGCGATATATACAGAGTGGTTCGGAAAACTACTATATATTTTGAAACACTTTCATTTTATTTGAATGCTGTTGTTTAATTTTTTGTATTGAAATACGGGGAAGCGGTGTAAGTCTATTGCATAAACATGAAGAGATATTATGGTAGGTTTTGCAAGATTTGCTTAATAAACGCCGTAAAAACCAGTTTTAGTATTGTTTTTTACAGCGTTTATTTAGTAAATCTTCCAACGCCTACCATAACACTGTCTACAAATTTAATCACATTTAAATAAATAATATTCTAGACCAGGGGTGGGCAAGCTTTTCCCACAAAGAGCCAGATTTGGAAAAACTGTTGAAGCCGAGGGCCGCACGCTGATTGGAAAACAAGGTGAAGACCCTTTTTGTTTTTTCGGAGATCACGGTCCACGTACGAATGTGATCTCCAAAATATAAAGTTTTCACCTCGTTTTTCTTGTTTTTTTTTCAATTTCATACCGTTGAGGCTTATTTTTTAAAAAATCACTGCCATCCATGATCTCTAAAAAAAAAAAAAAAGTCTACCGCTCAATTCACGGTGGGAGTTTAAGTTTGTGGAAGTGCCGGTGGGGCAGAATAAAAGGACCGTGTCGCGAAATAGGAAACTGTACTACTTCGCTGACAGGACGATTGATAAGAATTGTATGACAAACCGTAGGAATTAATTCGTTCTTAGATCTGACCTCACGAAAAAAACCAAAACCTTCTTCATCAAACGAATATGATAATCGACCCAATTTAACTCACTTAGCTACGGTACTCACCAAACCACTTTTCAATAAACACAAGCACCACTGCTCACTTCAGTGACACTATACAACAAGGGCTATACCCTTCAGCATACAACAGTATTGCTTACTCTACGCAGTACGCACACTAAATCTACACTCGAATAACTACGCTCGTATAATTTTAAAATCGAAAATTCACGCCTATTTATACTGGAAATTTAAGTTCGAAAACGTTCTGTGACATTCTCAAAAAGAAACAAGAAGAGAAATCATATGACATGCAAAACTTCACACCCAACTATAGTAAATACAATTGTGACGTCACATGCACCGATTTTGATCCAGAGAAATTACGTAATGGAGAGATCTGTGTCCAGAATATTCACGAAAAAAATATGTCAGTAGAAAATTATGACTTCATAATGCAAACTTACGAAACAATCCCACGAATAAAACTTCGGAAAACAACGCATCGGTTTAGAACCTTCTACAGTAGACAAAGCATTTAAAACAAAACATATTAAACAGTTATATCGTTACAGACTGGCGGGCCGAATCTGGCCCGCGGGCCGAAGTTTGCCCATGTCTGCTCTAAACATTATAATTGGAATGAACAGGGATGGAGGTCTCGAGACCAGTCTCGAGATCTAAATTTTAAGGTCTCGGTCTCGAGACTGGGTGAAAAATTCGGATTTCGGTCTCGAAGCAACTGGATCTCGGTGTCGAAGCACAAATTGCGTCTCGTGACTTCTTTTACTGGTACCGCAATTTAGTTGTTTGCATCATGTCAGCGAAGAAGTCGCGCTTCCATGTTGATTACAGAATCAAAGCCTATCTCACTATTGCGTCATTTTTTATCCGATGGTGACCCGTGAAAATGATTTCAATAAGACGTTTGCCAGAGTTACATGCACTTATTTGATTTCAACTATTCTTCTAATGATTAAATCTTATCAAAATCTGTTTGGTTTCAAAATGTGGAGACTTGAAAATAGCGATAAAAAAGTTTAATTCATTTCATAAACTGCAGGCGTAAGAAAATTAACTTGCATATCTGCCTTGTGCCTTAATTACGCAGCTGTGAAATTGTTTGATAGTGCTTTACTTAATTCAATTAATTGGATTATGTACGATACGTCAGTACACAGTTTCGTCTCCGACTGCCACTGCAATGAGTCATCACAGCCCCTAACTGCTTTCCAGCATTAGTTAATTGGATTGTTTACGTCTGTACTAGGGTTGCATTGAATTTGAATCGGCTCATCATTTATTGATAATTTTGAATTTTAGTTATCCAAAGTAGATGTGTTTGAATTTTAACTTTCTTAAGGCAATGAATTTGATTTTTCATTTCCGAAGTCAGTTTTTTCTTTTTGACTTGCATCGGTAGAACGAGTTTTTGGTCAAAGTGGTTTGCTTTTTCGGCCACATCGGGCCAGGTTATCATCCGATTTGCTCTCAATGTTAGTTTATTTAAAGTGCAACAAAAACTCTGTTTAATTGTAATTTTGGGGTTTAGTGTCACTGTTCAATAAAAAAATTTCGATTTCAAAAAATTTTTGTTTTGTTATCGATTAGGTCTCGAGTCTCGGTCTCGCAACTGTTTCGTCTCGGTCTCGACTACAAGGTCTCGAAATTTTCGGGTCTCGATCTCGGTCTCGAAAACATAAAAAGGTCTCGGTCTCGGACTAAGCAGTCTCGACTACATCCGTGGGAATGAAAGTCCACGCAATGCACGTTTTCCTCGCGCTGATTAAATGGAGAATTTACACTTTAAAAGTGAATGATTAATTATTATTATTTTAGAATAGGGAGTTAATTTCAAATCACCCAGTGGTTAACATTAGGCGAGAACGTTTTGCACTTAAGCGAGTGGTATTACGTGACGCACATTTTCAAAATGCTTTCGTTTTCCAAAGGAAATTTAAATAAATTATTTGTTTATTGAAGTCTGGCAGCCGCGGAGGTATACCCGGACTTGGTTGATATACTTGTTTTCTCACCTGATTCTGAACCTCCATTCGTCCCTGATACGGAATCCGTCGGGTAATTTTGTCCTAGCCGTGAGCATTTTGAGATATCGGCCCCCAAAGTTATGCTCTAGCGGCACCTGGTGGCCAAATTGTTTTTCTTCGTTTATTCTTATCCTATGATGATTTTATGGCATATTTTGGCATTACTGCAATGTCTGGACTTACCGATGGAAGTCCTCATCAGGATAATTTCTGATGACGTCATAATGACGTCACAGGAGCTTAATTTTTTTGATAATTGGGTACTTTACAATTATATTGCTGTCGCTGTGACATGAGGGTAGACCATGCCAGTTGGGGCAAGGTACTGGTAAAACACTTTCGAGAGGATTGTTTTATGCTTTCTTACGTCACAATGTCACCTTGACAAAATTCTAGTATAGTTTTGTATTATTTCAATTAGTCTATAGTGCGCTTTGAAGTGAATGCAATAAGAGAGAGTGCTCAACTGCTCATGCGCGATTAACGGTAACATATAGGCTATGTTTTCTAGTTACTTTAATGAGGAAAGCGTAAGCAAATAATTTTTACTTGTTTCCAGATTGATTACGATGAGTAGTACTTAGAATACTAGCATCAAGTCGAGAACGCAGCTTGAATTATGTCAGATTATTGTATTTTCAGGGAGATTCTTGGAAAATGTCCGATGAAACAAAAGCTTTCGCTGAGCCGCAGTGATGGCAGTAGACTAACCACGATCTTGAATGCCAGTAAGGCGTTAGGGGATTCACTGCATTTAAAACTGCAAGGTCAAATAGAGTCTAACCAACAATTGCAATTTTACTATCACAAGTTTTGTATTTCTTCGTATCTTTCCCTTACCTCCTCCACCCCAAAATGCCTTTCCGATCAAGAATCCACCCGGCCGCCGGTAAAACGCACCCGAAAATCTCAGGAATCTGAAATTAAATTTCCGGAAACATTGCTTATATTGCGGCGATGCGTGTGAAGTAGAAAAAGATCCCAAAAGATGGTTCCCTGCTTTTCTAGTTAAAGAAGTAGAGAAAAACGAGGTAGATGATAATGGGAATCCAGTGACAAGCAAAAATAAGATTTTAAGAACGTGCAGCAAGCGTAGTGACAGCTGGGCTGAGGAAGTGATGATTCGTGTACATGGTGCTCAAAGCGATTTGCATGCTACAGATGCAAGATATCACAAGTCTTGTCTCAGCCGATTTTTCAGTGGTGGGCAAGTACCTGGCCAGAATAAAGCACAGCCTAGAAATAGTGAAACAGCCGAGTCCAAAAACATCTCAGGAGTTAAGCGGCTGTTCTTGGAAATGAAAAATTAACGTTCAAAAATTTGGAATTCTGCTGAGTTACAACAACGGTATGTTGAAATAACAGGAAGCAATGTGAAACAAGCAAACTTGCTAAAGATGCTGACTGACCACAGCGATGAACTTGTTGTCCTTTCGGCCAGTGGTTATTGCAATATGATAATGTTTAATGACAACTGCCATGCGACTTTTAAAGTAGCAAACGATAATGAAAACGACGAGCGATTTACTGAAGCAGTTGAACTACTAGCCAAATGTATTAGATCCGAAATAATGTCGTTTAAAATAGACAAAAATTACTATCCCCGAAATATTTTAAAGCAGATTGCCTGTGAGGCCGTTTCCCCGACCCTACTATTACTGCTGGAAAGGCTTTCTCCAGGAATGGAAAAAGATGCGTTGCCGTTTCTTCTGATAGGCAGCATGCTAACTAGCGTGATACACAACTTTTCAACGCCACTTCAAATCGCCCTGGGAATTCTCGTGCATAGCAAAAAGATTATCCAACATTTATTTGACTACAAAGTTACGTGCTCGTACGATGAATTTCGGCGATACAAAAAATCTTCGGCTGTTGCAAGATATACGAGACTTAAAACTGAAGAAAAAAATCCAGTTGCTATCTCGGGCCTCATCCAACACATTGTGGATAATTTTGATGCAGAAATGTCAAGTCCAAATGGTAAAGTTTCTACTCATGCACTTGCTATGATTGAATGTTATCCAGAGACCGATAATACTGATAACGTGGAATATTTTCCCCTAATCGGAAAAGCAGATATGAGCAAACCAGTCCATTTTGACGAAAAAGAAGACGAACTATAGTACCGTGTGATTGCAATGCGTATCCGTTGCCGCCAAGGCACGTACTAAAAGCATTACCAGAAGATGTTGTTCAAAAGCAGCTTATGGCGCTGGATCGCTCCGAAGAAATGGATTTTGCATTTTTTTATGTAAGCAGCCTAATGTATGTATAAATAATATGCATATCAACACTGTCCTATAGGATCGGCCTTTTAATCGAACTCAGACCTCCCGCACCGAAAGTTTTGTTGTCAATCACTACACCAATCTGTCGGTATATGGTAAAATGCTAATCCTATAGAATGTTTTTGTACTGGAAACATATTATAAAGTTGAAAGACCTCTTACTTTTTAGCATATCGTCTTTCAAGAGAGCGAAACTCCCGAATTCAATGGCTTCAACACCAGAGCAAGTCGTATACAAAGGCATGCTATTCAACCCAAGTCCCACGTTGGCTATCTGCCTTTGATACATGCAAAGCCCTCTGCCGTTTCGACGATCCACACTTCCGTAGAGCGAGACAGCGCTGTTTCTGGCTATTAGCCTTCATCAGCCGCCCTCAGGTAAGAAACATTCATCTTCCAGGATTTACTGGAGTGCTTTGCACTGTTGGTGATGGAGTGCTGTTATAGCCTCTGACCCAACAAGAGGAAGTCGTCATGACTTCCCGTCCGGTAGGCCAGGAAGGACGCTGCTCTTTAGTTGTTTGATCCACACTTCAATGCTGCGAGCAAAAAGTCTTGGAAATGCCAGAGATCAGAACTGGGTCATTTTTACTGCGGATCAACAACTGTACAAAGTTGCATGTCAAATAATATGGAGTTACCCAGAAAATTTTAGTTCGTTTATCTTAAGTCTTGGTGGAATGCATTATTTAATGAGCTTTGTTGAAGCTGTTGGAGCAAATACCGCAGGAAGTGGCGTTGCTGAAGTATTGGAATCCACGTTTTTTGGAGTAACTAAAATGCTAACGGGTAAGAAATTTCCTCAAAATATTCGAGCTCTGAAGATGCTCACTGAAGAGTTGTTGCGCGGTATTTTTCAAGATAATCCATCCATTCAATCAATGAATGCTCTTCAAACTCACCTTGATATTCTCTGCAGCAGAAGTCGAACAGCAAAGTTGTGGATAAATAACATTGTACGACCCACCTTCATCATAATGAAGTTTGTGCGTGCAGAGCGTGAGAATGCTTTTTTGCTCCATCTGAAAGCAGTGGAAGATGCAATCCCTTACTGTTTTAGCGCTGGTCATGTCAATTATGCTCGATATGGTGTTCATTACCTTCTGCAAATGCAATCCTTACCTGAAGAGGTTAGATGCAGATGTAAAAAAAGGGAGCACACTCTTCATCTGAAATCTGGCATATGGAATGGCATTTGGTACGTGAATTTTATCATAGTTCAGTTTCGGAACAGAAAAAAAATAAATGCCTTTTCTTTTCAGGTCCGACATGGGAATTGAAACGACGTGGATGAAGGAAGGGCACGGTCCAAATGGCATAATTGGCGCAACCAACCAGCCGGACACGGTCAGGATATTTGCCTATTCGTACCATGACTGCATATCGATTACGTCTGGTTAGTATTTCAGATAGGCTGTGCTTATTTTTTTTTTGCAAAAGTAAGCGCAAGGTTTGCTTTTAACCAATATTTCAATTGTTAATTAGGACTCGAAGAAATGCGAGGTGGCACTGCGAAAGTTCAAATGTCGCACAAAGAAGAATCACCTTCGCGCATGAAGAATGACAAACAAGACAGGACTGCTCTCTGTCAGAAATTGGACATGTGCATAAACCCGCTTAAACCAAAGGAACATCCACAAGACGGTTTGTTAAACATTGTCACAGGGGAGGTTATTTTAGATAGTGGCACCAACGCTGAAAATTCGCTGAAAATTAGCCGAAACCAACAAAAAGAATTTGAAAAAAATTGGCCAGAATCGTTTTACAAACCGTTAAGACGAGAAACCAAACCCATAGCAGCCGATAGAAAATCAATTGATATCGGCGATCAAAAAGTAATTGATGTGGGAGTATTTTATGCTCGAGCTCTTACTTTGCATGCAAGCAGGCGCCCTGGAAACCTTACTATCGATACCATGCTAGCCACGGAACTGTCACCTGTGGCAACATCAATGTTTACGGATTACGGCAACATGAGAACAACTCAAAAATCACACTTAAAAAATGAGTTGGCAGTTGAAAAGTAACATCGTACTCTACTTAAATATTCTTATTTTTTGGATGGTTGCGCTATTTTGTGGGTGATTCCTTGGCCTGCTGAAATTAATGTTACTATCCAGGATTATGTCAATAATGCATTTCGCTCGTATATACGCCAGTACCGAAAAACCTGTGACGTGTTCCTTATTTTTGATCGTTATGTCGAGGGAAGTACCAAGGAAGTGACTCGAAATGCACGAAGAAAGGGAATGACAAAAGTTTTTAAAATGAAACTTTGTTCAAGACTTCCGGCAGCAAAACTTCTTTTCTCTCTTACTTCTAACGAAGTTCAGCTCATTAACTTCATCATCCAAGACCTCATTGAACATAAAGACGATGAAGTAAAACATTCATTGGTCGTAACTGGTCCAGAAAAAATTCCAATCGAGCTTTACTGTGGCATCAATATCAGACGTCGAGATCTTGAAACTAACAAAGAAGAAGCAGATACTATAATTTTGCAACAGGTAAATTTGCGTGTAAACAGCAACATAATGAAGTAGAAACTTTCTAAATTACGTAAAAGTAACCAAGTTACAGCTATTTCTTTTTCCCAGGTAGCGTTCCGTAACGTAAAGAACAATGGAGTCAGGGTTGTTCTTGCTGACGACGCAGATGTGTTCGTACTACTTCTGCATTTCAAGCAAAAAGGGTTTCTTGGTGATGATCCAATTTTCATGGCGTCTCCTCAAAGTCAACGCAACTCAATCAGCATCAACGCTACGGTTTAGCAACACTCTCCTATAGTGTCTGGGTTACTGGCTGTACACGCTATTAGTGGATGTGATGCGGTAGCTTCGTATTTTGGAATTGGCAAAATCAAGGCTCTGCATGTGCTTCGAACTGGTATGTAAAAAATCGCAACACTTAAGTTGAACTTGTGTTTATAACTGTTTTTTTATTACGGCAAAAAATGTTTTTTTAGGCAAGTTTCGGTTTGATTTAATTGGTGATGCAACAACCCCAACAAGTTTGTACGCGACATGATAGATGAGGCGGCTAAGTTTATTTTGGCGTGTTGCAACATGACTGAAAAAAAAAGATCTGACTGAGGCTCGAATTGAAACGTGGAAACTTAAAATGGGAAAAAGAACGCTGGAACCTCCAAACTTGTCTTCGCTTCCTCCAACAAATGTTGCCTTTCGTGAAAACGCACTTCGTGCTCTCCATCAACTGATCGAATGGCGCAATTCACTTGAGACTACCACACTGATGTTGGATCCAACCCTTCGCGGATGGAAGCGTGTTGAGCGGAGAAACACAGTTGTACCTACCATGGTTCCCAAGGGTACAGTCCTAGCTTCTAAAAGTTATTAAGTGCAGATGTAACAGCAAACTGCCTTGCAAGTCTATGAAATGTGGTTGTAAATCGCAGGGATTGCCATGCACTCTTTTCTGCTTATGCAAAGATGGCAGTGACTGTTGTAATAAGTTAGTTATTTAAGTGAAATAAAGTTTGTGATACATCTTGGCACACTTTTGAAACAGTATTAATTCTTTCTTTGAAAAAGGTAACAGAAGTAAGGAAGAAAAGTTCTTAAAACATAATTAAAATTATTGATTTATATATAACGCGGGTGACGAAACGCTAGTATGTCTTATTGCGTAATAATTGAATCAATAGCATGTGGGTTACGTCACGATGACGAAAGATTTTAGTCCAGCAACAAACCAAGTTGATATATCGAGATAAATAAGATTTACCAACAACGTTAACTTGTTTATATAGTAACTACTCATTTACCTACGAAAATTAAGCTCCTGTGACGTCACTATGACGTCATCAAAAATGATCCTGATGAGGATCATCAGAAATGATGATTCTGATGAGGATCATCAGAAATGATCCTGATGAGGACTTCCATCGGTAAGTCCAGACATTGCAGTAATGCCAAAATATGCCATAAAATCATCATAGGATAAGAATAAACGAAGAAAAACAATTTGGCCACCAGGTGCCGCTAGAGCATAACTTTGGGGACCGATATCTCAAAATGCTCAAGGGTAGGACAAAATTACCCGACGGATTCCGTATCAGGGACGAATGAAGCTTCAAAATCAGGTGAGAAAAAAAGTATATCAAACAAGTCCGGGTTCAGCCCAAACATCCGGTTTGGCTACCAGACGTTATTTGTTTTGCATATTGGTGTCGCGCCATGCTGCAGTTGAGCTGTGAATTATTTTAACTACTGTGTGTTTTTCAAAACATCGCACTTGCGCTGAATTGCGGTGTTTTTGGCGCTTGCGACGTTACTTTTATGATTTGCGCTGCCAATCTCTGTGAATAATTTGCACCGTTGCAATCCTAAGCATTTCAAGTCGAATTCAATGGGAATACCTGCATCCAGATAAAATTTCGAGTTTTGCAGAGGCGCAGGCACCAATAAATATTACATATATATTCCTTAGCTTAGCTTTCACTTGTGCTTTGTAAAATCTTATAATTCATAGAGCCATATTATTCTAATCTAAATAGGCAAGCCCTGACTGTTAGGCCTATTTCAAATAATTGAAGTTGAAATAAGACGTGTTAAGCTTCGCATAGCAGTATAATAAACAAGTCAAACAAACGTTTTTCTCGCTAACAAGCCATTATGTGATCGCGGCACAGCAATAAACGGCTCAGCAACAGGTCTATACATTGGAAGCGGCAGTTAGCTCCCCTGTTAAATTTTAAACCATCATAAATGCAAAATGGTATAAACAAAATTTTAAACGCATTATCACCCCTGATCCAACTTACCCACTTTGTGTAAGCCTTATCATCATTCCGTATTCCCATTACGGCCTTAATTGCATCTTTTGCGTTCTTCCTGGTGTAAATTGGTTGTATTGTTTCGTATTTGGATATGCGGGCAAAAAACTTCTCATCAGGTCTTCTTCGAGCAACTTCAAACAAAAGGAGGACATTAGCTTGCGTGGACTTCTTGTTAAAATTTGCGCCTTTCAAACAAGTTTTGAGAAATTTCTCTCTTTCTGAGGGAAATTGTGGATCCAAAACAGCACGTACCAGGTCACGCCACTTTGGGTTTATTGAGTCGTTAGGTCCAAAAGTCACCAGCCCATTTCCAGGCTGATGTTGTGTTGGGTTGGCCTCGATTGAAAAATCTGGTTTTTCCTTCATTATTTTTTGCCATGAGCTTTCTGAGAAATCTTTTTCCCATTTATTTAATAGCAGGACACGCCAAGTTGGCATTATATATCTAAAAGTCACCAGCCTTTTTTGAGACTGATTTAGACTTGGGTTGAACCTGATTGAAAATGGTAATTGGTTTCGATCTTTTAACATGCAAAATTTATACTTTGTTCCTTTTTGCCAATTTTTTGGTTGTATATTATTCAAGAAGTCTCTTAAATCTTTGCCAGTTGTCTTTGGTTCGAGTAGTTTATTCCGCATTTTTTGTAGTTTCTGCCGTAGAGCCTTTAATCTTTGTAGTTTCTGCCATTTTTGTAGTAATTCCTGCCGTAGAGCCATTGAAATTTGTCAAAATGAGTCCCGAGCGCTATGAAATCTGATTATCTAATTGCAAAGCTTAAAATTGTTTTTTAACTGTCTTCCAAGTCTGAAAACAAATGTTCACGAATTGAACGAGTGTTACACACAAGAGAGGACGAGTGTTACACACAGGGGCGAATCAAGAGTGAGGGTGGGGCCCTTGGATAACTTGATCATGAGGCCCCTTTTTCCAAGTTCAGCTAAAACTTGCAGGACACATCGATACGAGCAATGAAACGAGTTTTTTTCCGGCAGAATCAATTTGAAGCAAATTGGAGAACAAACCTCAGCCTGTCATATCGAGATGGAGATGGGGAAACTGGATAAATGCTGCCTTGTATTACGCAAATAATTCACCTTAAGTAAAATCAATTGTACAAAGTTTACAAAGGTCTGGCTTGTTAGTAAATCAAGCAAAAAGTAGCTTGCAAACACCTGTTATTGGCTACCCAGCTATTTAAAATTACTAACCAATATGAATGCTTAGTTAAGCTCACATAGGCACGATGGAAAGTGTAAAGTTCACCATAAAAGAAGCAGTGAAGGCGATTCAAGCACGGGACTTTGGAAAAGGCACTTGCTGCATCAGCTCTTGCATTAAAAAAGAAAATACAAAGCAATGACATTTCTAAAATAATGAGCATGGCAAGATCGGACATTTCTCCTACCGTTTACAGTGTGCTTCAACATTTTCAGTCCAGTATAACGCATCTGTGGAAAGAATTAGGCTTTTCTATGAGAAAAAAACTCTTGGCCGAGGAAAGAAACTTTACAGTCGAAAATGTACAACATTACATGATTTTACCTCATAATTCTTGCATAATGGTAAATGACAGTACAGTCAAATATTGTGTTTTAAGACTTTTCTTGATTTTTATTCGTTTCGACTTAGGTTTCAACACAGAAATTTAAGAAAACATCAACGTGTTAAACCAAACTTTTATGAGGTGAATAAAGTCAATGTTTTGAATTTTTAAGTCAATTTTTTTTATTTTTTAGGTCAATGAAAACTGGCCCTTGTAATCACCGTTAAGAAGCTTGTGGAGTAACAATATTTATTTAGATTTCGATCAAAATATAAGATTACTCAGAGAATACCAAATCTCACTTGGCCAGTACGGTCGATCCGCTGTAACTGTTTTGAGACTGCTTTACGGTAAATTGTTACCAAACTTAAATCAATTGAAAAGAAATCTTGGGTTATGATAGAGGCAGCCAATTCGATTGAAGTGCATGTTTTCCGATTTTTTTTTAAGTATACGGTACTCCAGATTTTTTGAAGTATCTTTTGGAAGTATATACAGTAATTGAGCAAAAACTTTAAAGTCAGTCAAATAATGTACACGACTGCGTTCACAAACGCGCGCAGAATAAAATATGCTCATAAACAATACTAAGTCTTGTAAAATAAAATCATTAACCGTTTGTATTTTTCTCAAATTATATTCGTTCCAGTAAAACTTACGGCAACTTTTGAAAAATTTTCGGTGAAATACAAATGAAGATGAAGCATGAATGCAAATCAAACTTGTGACACTCGCTCTATCTAGACATCGAGTTTCTCATCTGCATTTTTGTGTGTAAGCTGTGACTGCAACACGCTATTAGAATTTATATTCTCGATTTGCGATGGTACCTATGTAGTTGAAATAAGCCCAAATTATCTTTGCTCGAATTAACACTAGACACTCGTTGAACCTCGTTGATGACCAGTGAAAAAAATTGACGAAATTGCTTGTATACTGTACGTGGATTTGTCAGAGACATGGCCTATCGGTGTCAAGCGCAGGTTACAGATCTTATCAGATGGGTTCGATTCACGGCTGAAGCCGATCACATTCGACATATCTATAACGATGGCTGATGACTTGAAGATGGCAATCTTATTTCGCAGTCTCCCTCAATCATCTTTGAATCTTAAGATTAATATATAATTAATTGCACTCTTTGCTTGTTTATTAAAATCTACCGATGCGGTGTTGATTTTTGTTTCAAATGCAGTTTGAATTAGGCTAATATACTGTAAACACTAATTATTACTAACACGAAGTTTCGCAAAAAAATGAACAACACCTTACACTGTGCATGTGTTTCCTCCAGTTCAAATCTTCGTGTGGTTAAACACAAATTTGTAGGCGTTTGTCCGATGCGTGTAGGCTACACTGACGTTTGTTGCAGTGAAGCTGGTTCTGTGCCATTAGTCTTAAATCGATTTGATTGGCTTAGCAAAAAAACACATTGCGTGGTAACAACGTCTTTTATTTCCGCTACGCTAGCCTGGATGCGTAAATAAAACCTTAGTGCGTCATTGCCATAAACCGCGAGCGCCCACTTTCTTGGCTGACTAAATGAATACACAGATACGAAAAGGAAAGAAGTCACCATTTTGTCATTTCACTTTTATTGCATCATTACGTTCGTAGCGACATTAGCTATCATGTGTACAAAAAGCAAAACCAAGTTCTTTCTACAAATGTAAAAATTAACGTTAAGAACATTGTTGTGAAAATGAAAGGAACCAAGCACAGCACTTGGGCCTATTTTGATTTCATACTATCGTAATAGGATATGGTTTCTTAATCATAATTTTTTTTAATAAATTGTTTTGTGATTGAGATAGAGCATCAAAATGTGTTGCAGACAGATAAGAAAGCATGTTTCCCAAATCGTTTGACACTAAATTCAGCCGTGTAGCGTGAGTACTTTTCGAGTTACGTCATTTACCCCCCAAAATATTTCAAAATCCCCCCGGACATGAAAAAATCAATATATTTAAAAAAAATTTGCAATGGGTTTCTGTGCCTATTTGTACCCTGTAAATCGTATAATTTCGAAAAAAACATCTAAAGTCGGGAAACCCTAATATCTTGGTGAGTCTTTTTTTTAATGCTATATACTTTTTAAACAAGCAGCAGAGTAATAATAGTATTGTGAACTTCCTGATTGTTTTCACCAAAACTTAGTCAAATATGTCAAGCTTCCAATCAACCACTTTTTGTTGATAACTCAAGTGAAGTTCTATCAGCGCAAACCTTTTGGTTTGTTGCTTTTTTTTTTTTCGTTTTCAAAATATGTTCCAAAAACGACCCAAGTTTTCAAATTTTGAACACTTCTATAGCATGTTAACTAAACATAATGGTGCAAGGGGTTTCACTGCTAAGGAACTTCTAGGTTAGTAAGTATATCTAATAAACTTGACTACTCTATGCAATCATCGCACAAAAATGCAGAAAGTTTTTTTTTGATTTTCTCAAAACTTGTTTTTTTGGATTTGTGACGTTTTCCAATTCATGCATTCAAATGCATTTTAAATTTTTGCCGTCAATTTTTAATTCGTTGCGTTGTTTAATGCTTTTACGAAAAACTAATTCTACAATTCAGTTCCAATCACATGGAAAGAACCGGCCGGTTAGCTCAGTTCTTAAAAGCAATGCTTTTGGCTGGAAAGTCTGGGGTTCGATTCCTGCACCGGTCAAATCGGACACAATGTTGCCAACAGTTCGCCACCGGTGTTATGTGTCTTCGGAGCTGTGTTGCCCAGCGCCAAGCCGCGAAGATGGATCCCACCACCCGTTACACGCTTCGACGTAATACCGCGAGTATAAGGAAGATTTGGTTTTTTATAACCGCTAAACATTGGAAAGAGGGAGA
Source organism: Trididemnum miniatum (assembly GCA_964006365.1). NCBI lineage: Eukaryota > Metazoa > Chordata > Ascidiacea > Aplousobranchia > Didemnidae > Trididemnum > Trididemnum miniatum. The sequence goes on along the minus strand of OZ023242.1, from coordinate 14,562,732 downwards.
TTTAATTTATACCAAACACCGGGTTTTTACGGTTCTAGTTTTAATGCAATCAGAGCTTGGGTTTTAAAACTCTTGATCATATAATTTGATATTTAGTAAACCAACTTTTACATTTGGCATGGGAGAGGTATATAATGTAAAACTAGCTGATTGCTGAGATTATATTGCAAGATCACTTAGGGGTTTCAAGTCCCCCTCCCATGCATGCATGCATGCATAGATAGCACTTCAATACTTGTACGTTCACAAAGTTGCAACACAAAAACTTTTTCATTCCTAGTCCCACTTTAAGAATACTTTGGATCTGCCCTTAAAAAGATTTTTTCTTAATTGCTTCGGTGACTGCTGGTTAAAACCGTCAACATCACGAAAACAAAAATAGGTGACTAAATGACATTAAATGGTCATTACATTACATTAAATGGTCCAAAGAAATTTATCATATCAACACCGCCGAGTTTTTAATAATAAAAACCAAAACCACGAAACGTTAAAACCAGTCTATTACTTAACACACTTTTGATTTTAAAAAGCAAATTATGAAACGACTCAATAGCGACTACAAATTTCTTAGTACCAAGGCTACCTGACTTTTCGACGAAAGCGTCGGCTTCCTAGCCGAAGAAGAGGGATTTTTGCTTTAGTGATCATAGTAACAGTTGAACTAGACACGCGACTTACCTGTCAGGCGCCTTTTTCTGTTTGAAACTGCAAATTCAATGATTAATTTCTTCATTTGTGTCTCCCTGTTACGAGCAGGTGATGAAACGTTCCATACTGACGAACACAAACTCGTTTTGGAGCAAATGCTGCGTCCGCGCTTCGGGTTGAATTCTGTTTTTTTGGTTTGTAGTTTACTCCCACACTTCTGTGGGTACTTCTAAATACCGCTCTTTCTTTGATTTATCACTTTGTTTTTGCTTCTGGAACTGCACCCTCCTAAATCCAGCGCAAGATGCCCAGTCCCATTTTTCTAGTGATTTAAGCGAAGGTTCTTGGACTGCTACAACATGTAGCATTCCACCAGAACCTTTCGCGTTATATTTCAATTTAATGTTCTTGAGGTGGATGTCCGGATTGCACCGGTCCACCAGTTCCAGGACATTTTTGATTTCCAGTCCTTCGTTATCTGGAAGCCAGACCCCGAAGGTTGCTGATTTTATATCTTTTGGGCCTCTTGCTTCGTACCCTCGATGGTTCATGGAGGGTGGAGGCACTGCCCGCACAACTTCTTGTGCCCACTCCAGAAACTTCTCGTCATAGCATATCACGAGAACTCTACCCGAATGGATAAATGTTCTCTTAATACAAACCGAGAAATCTAATTTTGTCTGAAGAATCTTCTGGTTGATAGCCCCCTGGATTATCCGTAATCAGATTCTTCCATCGGAATATCCCCATTGGATCCTTTCCGTGTTACTACAAGCTTCTGGTTGCTGGTTCTAACAGCTCCAGCATATGATGCTGTAATGCTAGTCCCCGCTTCCTCTGCTTGCTTTGTTCACTTTTGCTCATCATGTTCGGGTTTGACCCGACCACGCTTTTGTTTAGGGTTTGATGTTGGGGTCGATTGAGTACTTGCGAACTCCCTCGACCTTTTCATGGATACAGAGTTGGAGGCAGTTGGGCGATCACGTCCTGGATTAGATAGAGTAATACTCTTAATCCCTTTCAGCAACCTCTTTTGCTGCTTCCTCCTCTGATTTCTTTCGCAGTTTTTTCCTGGACGCCACTCAGACGTGCTACCAACGTCCGTAGACGTTGATGGACTCTGAGGAGGAGTTCCAGAAATTTGAGCGGTATTCGAATTTTCAGCCGACGATACCGCTGACGCTGTTGCCTCCTTGAATGCCGAAGACTTCTCCTTCAACAAAGGGAATTTTCAGGCAGAAGGCAATTTTTCACTACTCCCTTCCACCCTAGCTCCTTCTGGAGTAAAAGTTTCCTTGGTAGGAGTACTTACACTGCCGCTTAACAATTCAAGAACTGTTGGCTGCGATAGTGTTTTATCTCTTGTTAGGGGAACAAGCCGTACTGTTTTCGTCTTTCTTTTATTTGTCTCCATTTCATGTTAAATATGTTTTTTTTTACTGGGAAAAACCTAAAGACCAGGGTAAAAAAAAGTCGTTTTTGGCCACGATAAGTCCCGCAGCTGAACCCAGGCAACTATATGCAATGAACTTGTCATTCTGTGTAACTGAACTGAACTGAACTTTGTTTATTGACGCCCAATTAAATATTATGACACGATGTAAAATTTGGTAATTTATATAACTGAGGCGAGGAGGAGACTGCGATGCGACCAGTCTAGTGGTCTTCGAGTCAGCAGCCACCTTGAAGAATTAAATAAAGACTGAGGATCATAACTTGGCTTAACAAGAGAAACAAAAAAAAAAAAAAGAAAAACAACAACAACAAAAAACAAAAGGCTAAAAACACAGCATCTTACACAAGATATAAAGGGAAAAACGGAGTAAGGAAGAACATGAGGTTAGGTTGTAATCAATGCAGAACAATATTTACTCAACAGTGACTTTTTTAGATGGTATTTAAACAATTTTAAGGAGTTTCGCTTTTTAATGTTTAAATCTAGAGAATTCCAAACAATCGGACCCTGATATTTAATAGATCTTTGTAACATAGTAGATGTAATGGCCTCAGGAATGCCCCCTAATTGTAGTAGTAGTAGTAAGTTTATTTGTTTACGCTGACACAGTTCCACATAGCTGATACAATTTAGCGAAAAACAAGCATTTATGTCAATAGGTTGGCAACCATGCAGCAGCAAAACTGGACAGCGAAAGACCGTTTCACGGTCATCAAAGTCAAGCTGCCCATGATACAACTGCAGGCCCCCTCCCAGTCGCCAACTGGAGCTACAATGGCATGGAGATTTCCACAAGCTGATGGAGGCAGCCCCTTCAATTGGCTAGATCAGGGGCGGGCCTCTGAACTATCTTGCGGCCGCGGTACGGAGCGCGTTTTAGACCGGTACCCTCTGCATCTATGAGATTCCATCACAGTCACCTGAAATCCAGTCACGTTCTCCCACATGTCCAATTTAAACAACCTTTTGGTGATTACCACCAGCCTCTTCGCTAATGCCAAACCTGCTTTATCCACTCCTTCCTTCACAACTCGACCTCTCAACCGTTAGGATAAGAAGTCGAAATGCTTCAAGAATCGAATTCAACAAGTAAGGCCGTTGCTTGGACTAGTGGAATGGAAAAAGAGAAAAAAAATAATAATAAAATAAATAAATAAATAAAGTAAAATAAATAAATAAATAAAAATGCCAGAGCCTCTTTAGCCAACATAACCATGTTGTTTCCACCGGGTACCGCGTGGAGGCGAGGTTGGTCTTATACCAGGCCCGCTTTCTCGTAACAAAACGATAAAAATGAAGAAATCAATCATTCACTCGATATATTGGAGACTTTTTTGCAAGTGTGTGTAGCCCTAATTGAACCGCAAAAAACTTTAATGATTTTATTTGCGGGTTTTGTTTTTTTGTATGTCACCAGCGTAAACTGAGATACTCGAGTAATATTTTGTCTATAAGTTTTGAATTGGTGGGTGTCATGTTGCTGCTGGCTGCAGGAAGTTTTGAAGCAACGCAGATAACGATTCATGGATATCAAAAATTGTAGCAACTTGGTCGACTCATCAAAGCTCTTTTTTACGTTTTCGGACCAATTTAATTCAAGAAACTGTAAGTGCAGCTTTCTCCTCATTTGATATCGTCTCCGTTCCGATGAGGCAATCACTTTTGAATTTTGTAATCGATTTGATTTACATCGAGATCATTTTGTTGAAGTCGAATGTTATTTTGCATAGTTTAGAAAGACTCAACTTTTTTAAAACTGCAAAACTTCTCCAACCGGGCCATTCAAATCGAACACCGTGTCGCCAACAGCTCGCCACCACGGCGACGTTTCTTCCGAGCTGCTGCTGAGATGAGCGTAGCGTGATATTTTACACTCTGAATCCAGGTCGAGTTTCTCAAACCAAAATCCGATCCGACTCCGAAACACTGACCCAAAGTGAGGGTCCATAGTCCAACTCAGTCCGAAACAAAATGAAAAGAACACGAAAGAGGCGTTGTGAAAACAACACATTTGGAAAAAATATTTAGATTTTCGCACATGTTGTTTTGGTCAATTTAAGTTACATATTGTCTAACATTATATAGGAAATTTATATAGCAAATTTCCTATATGTTCGGTCCTGCTTTTTTGACCTATTTATGACAATTACTTGTCTTGTCGGTATATAGGAAATATTTTATATTGGACAATATGTAGCTTAAATTGGCCGAAAAAACATGCGCAAAAATCTAAATATTTTTTTTCCAAACGGCGCCTCATTAACCCGCGACAACTACAGACAGCAAAAAGGTTTCAACCGCGAGAGGCGCATGTCTTTCGGTGATGAAGATAAACAATCTAGTATGACATGCATGAAATCTGAAAGAAAAGAAACGAATTAATATAAAGCCACTACAAAAACGATTCTTTTTCGCATAACATTTGATCCGGCTCCGATCTGGACCAGCCCGTTAGCTCACTCCTAATCCGATCCAATTCTGCTCAACAACAGTTCAGTCCGGCTCCAATCCGGTTCCACATCCGGTTCATGCTTATCTCTGCTGTCTTGCCCAGGCGGTAAGCAGCGGAGATGGACCCCGTTATTTGTTACCTACTTCGGTGTAACTACCGCGAGTATAATAAAGATTTGATTTTTTTTGTATTTAATTTGTCAAAAACGTTAAATTTTATGCAGTCTTGGAATTGATTTGAATGCTTTTCACGACTTTTGCGTCTGGCGGTATGAAACTTCCCTATCGTTAACAGCTCAGATGGCCGAGTGGATAGAGCGTCTGCCTCTGGGGCTGTAGACTTGGATGTGATTCCGAGTCGGGTCAAACCAATGACTTTAAAATTTGGTAGTCACAGCTATATAGGTTCCTTGCTTGACGTTCAGCATCAAAGGGCAGTGTGGTGAACAAACCGCAAAGCTTACATGTTGTGCCGTTGGAAAAGCCACTTAGCAGGACTTCCCCATCTTGGAGTGCTGTAGTAAACTGATGGCCGGAAACTCCTAAGCGAGCTGGTTACAGCGCTTTGATCGCTTTTTGATGAAGGAGGATATATATGCAACTAAACTCAACTTTTTTATTCTTTCAATTAAGTGAAACAACAACCCAAAATCTGGAATTCTCACTTCCCAGGCTGTTGCTAACATTGGAGTTTAACGTTGTAGTTGTGACAAGAATCTATTTTAACTTGAACTAAGCTTTCGACCATGAAAGTTTGCAGGAAGGGTGTAACCTAAATTGATCTTTTGCATGTTTTAGATGTAAATAAGCAATTATTGGTTGTATCGAACAAGGATGAAAAAAATATTGTCGTACAACTTGCGAAGTGCGAACGTAATCCAGCTACCACCTGTTGAACACGTTTTCTAGCATCAATCTGCATTTCAAATCATCAAAATCAAAAAACATAGAGCTCCTGACTGATTGATTACGTTCTTCATTTTTATCCTCCTGCCAAGAGAAAGGGACGGAGGTGCTATACATAGGATGAACCCAGACTTGCGTAAAAGTGGTCTTTGTTTCCGAATATTCTGGTTGAGTTTGCTTCTGATGAGTTTAATTTGCTGCCCATTAGATTCCACCAAGCAGAGATAATTACCGTGAAGCATCTCATTCATGGACATAGCAGCTACGAGACTAGGGTGGGAGTTGAACCATCACCCTTGCGATCATGGCCGTCGTAGAAACGACGCTCCGAAGCACTTGGCCACCCTGCCGGCTGAAAAGTTGTTCGGCCAACATTTTGACCTCCACAAATTCCTTTTCAATTTTTCTCAGTCGTGTTTAATTGTTTGATTGAAACGCACAAAGGCAACTTTGTATTTCGGAATATAGCTGATTGGAAACTAAGTCCATGAATAATTGAATAGGCCTTGTGTTACAAACTAGGCCGTCATTGCAAACCACTTTGACTTTCACAAATCCGGTTTGCGTTTCAACTTTAATTTTAGAGAATTTTTCCTTCAACTTATCTAGTGGCTTCATATGAAATACAGTATTTGCGCGTAATGAAGCGTAAGGCGAAAAATTCGATGCTGAACTTTCACTGGTGAATTTTTTTCGTTGCAGACTTTTTTTACATCGAGTTGCGCGTAGACAGACAACATGAAATCACAGAGAGCACAACAAAATGTAATTGGAGTTGGACAACCCACAAAATAAAGCCTGCTGTTGTTAGCATAAAATTTGGCAGAGTGCAGTGGAGATGGAAGACAATTGTAGCAATGCCAGCTGAAAGTTTGTTTTGCGAAAAGCCATCGCTTAAGGCAGTGGTTTTAAACTTTTCTGTGTGCAGCCCAAATCTGAGTTTTATGAAATTGTGATTATTTCACGACCCAAACTTTACACCTAGAAAAAATTTTTTAATATTCGCACTTTGATAAGACACAAATAACCAGTTATAGTCAGTGGCGTAGCGAGAAATTTCAAAAGGTGGGTGGGGGGGCATAGTTTCAACATTTTTTTTAGACGCAGATTTTCTTCGGCAGAGGTAATTTGAAGCAGATTGAAAAACAAAAAAGATCCTAGGGGGGTCCAAGGCATGCTCCCTCGAGAAAATTTTGAAAATTTACATGTTGTTATTGGCTATTTTAGTACTTTTTAAACATTTTTGAGGCAAATTTTGCTTGAATTTTTTGTCCAACGGCTGCTTCTGATCAGTCCTACTTCACCAAATATTATGCATTTTGTTCGCACATTTTCGATTACGCGCGCTTAAGGCGTAAGGCTTATTGTTATCGAAGAGGTTCGAAGTTATGGGAAAATTGTATTTATCAAAAACGTAGTTGAAAACGGCTGGTGAGGGGATACTTACATATCCCTCATCTCACCCCCCTGGATCATGCCCTGGCCATGAACTACAATAACCATGAAAAGTGTCTGGTAGGCCTATATTTTGGTCACTTGACACCAGTGTTCCCCCTAAGCTGTGCGCGTGAGCGCGCACACGGCTTTCAGAGACTGCGCACACGCATAAATATTCGGCGCACAGACTTATCATCATGAAAGCAATGTTCTCGGTTGGCAAGTTGAGCAAAATTGTTCTAGGTTCTGCTAAAAGGACGCATTTTTTCGCAAAATGTACCGTCCACCGTGAGCGAAAAATGTACCAGCAGTAGCATAAACAAGAGAAGTTGCGCTACTTGTTGTTAATAGCTGGGTTGTTGCACAAACGTTAGTCATTTCTAAAAACGTGCGCACACGCCAAAGTTTCTGCGCACACAGACTACAAAAAATTAGGGAACATTGCTTGACACCATTTGTTCGTTTTTTCTAAAAAAAAAACAAGTCAAAAGGAGGGGGCATGGCACTATGCCCACCTAAATACGCTACTGATTATACTGTAGTAGGCCTACATTGTATTTTGACACTGCAATTAATTAAGACAAATCATTGATTCAGTGTGATTTATGAAACTGATATTTCCCTTTTACAATTTCTTTAATGCATGGTATTATTTTACCGAGCGCAACGCGCAAATCGTTTCCAGGACTGAGGCGATTGCGAGCCTTGGTTTACTTTAAACAACCGTCAGTGCCGAAAATCCTTGCTTGCAGAAATAAGCGGTCGAAAATGGGAGCAGAATATTTATGCTTCGTTACCAATTATTGGCTTTTCCTTTTTAACTGAGATCCAGAACTCTCCAAATGATGCTGTGGAAAAAAGTTGTCTTATCTTGCAAAAAATCGTTTTGACAGATTTGAGTCACCTTGGCGCGACCCAATTTTTGACCCTCCGCGACCAATGTTTGGGTCGCGACCAATACTTTAAGAACCAATGGCTTAAGGCGATTTGAGAATCACTTGATTAACTGATTACTCTGATGAGGGTCTAGGCTATGGCACAGGCAGGATTTACTTAAATGGATTCGGTAAATTGGCGCTGCTGATTGTTCCGATGGCAACTTTAGCAAATATTTACTTTATTATAGGCCAATGGTCGAAAAATGGGAGCCCGACTCTCCTGCCAGAAAGTTTTCTTGCAAGCGAAATGGGGTCGCTTGGCTTTTTGTTCATTGATGCTTTGAGACTTATGTGTTGATCTTAACAAACATGAAAAAATTTGTGATCATTTTAAAATAACGAAATTTGCGAAGCGGAAGCAGCGCGCGTGGCGACTGTTTTGCCACAATGCGGATTGTTGTTGACTGAAATAGAACAAGCTCATTTACTTTACGGTTTATTTCCATGTATTAAGTTATTAAATTTTCTGATCAATGCAGCTGCTTTACAATCTATTCAGTAATTATTTAAGAAATCACCGCCAAAAAAATACGACACATGAATAGCAATTTACTAACTTCACATTATTCCGTGAAACATGTATTCACAATTTTGCTCAGAAATGCTGGAAAAAGTTTGAAAAAAGTTGAGAATTGCTTCAGGCAAACTCGAGCGTTTGTGTTCGCTCTTGCTCCAGTGATGATACTCTAATGATTGTATTGTTGATTTCATCTTGTAAGTTGTAGAAAATTTGTAATTTGCACGATTAAAATGTTTTTTTTATTGCCATATCTCTTTTCAAAATGGCCTTTGGTTATTATAATTTTGACAATTTTGATTTATTCTTGGTATCAAAGGCCTGTAAATTTTCCTCCAGGTCCAAGAGGTGTTCCCCTACTAAGCGCGCTTCCAATTCTTGGAAAACATCCGGAAAGAACGATGCAAGCTTGGAGCAAAACCTTCGGGCCTATCATGGCGGTGCGATTTGGGCCGAGAGATATGGTTGTCCTGAACGATTTCAATTCAATTCAACAAGTAAGTTGCAGTAAATTCAAAAATGGCCAAGTTTTTATCAAGCTCGTAAATAGTAATGTTGCTTTCCGATTTTTTTAATTACTGTATTTCGAAAGCAAATAAATAAAACATTCTTTAAAGGTTTTAATAGGCTTGTTGATACAAAAATCAAATCTTCATTAGTGATAGTGGGCTTCCATTAAACAAATGACTAATTAGCCTACACCATTTGGAAATCCTCTAACTGCAGATGAAAGAAGATTCAATATTTTGCACAGAACAACTAGATGTGTGATTGAGCGTAGCTTTGGCGTACTCAAAATGAAATGGAGGATTCGTGATCGGTAAGTTTGCTATGGGCCTGAAAAAGTCTGCAAAATTGCTTTAACTTGTTGCGTTTTCCACAATATATGCTGTCGAAACGGTACACTTCTTCCCGAAATAGAAGAACTCCATCTGCAAAATGAAGATGATGATGAAGTTTCCACGCGTACAGCTAGCGGCCTTCATCAGCGACAACGCATTGTCGAAATGTTATCTTGATCATTAGATGCTTTCTTGGCTTCTAAAATTCTGAATATTTTTGCTTTAGATCTAACGCTCAATATGCAATAGCGTTTCTGCAGGGCCGTGAAAAAGAGGGGCAATGGGGACTTTAGCCTCCCGCCGAAAGACCTTTTTTCTCATTTATTTTAATTCCTAATCTTAAATTGGATAAAAACACCCTCTCGAAAGTAGTAAAGACATTCCTTTAGTCTTCAATCTCATTTGACGGAGAAAACTCCTTTTTGATGTGTTTTTAGGGATCGAAAAAATCTCCCGAGAAAATAGCATCAGGGCCCCTTGCTCCTTAATACCGCCCCGCAGTTCTGCGAATTAGCGTTTGCTTCTCTACAGTACTTGTCTTGATCATCTTAAGACCTTGATACTCATTCAAAAAAGTAAAGGCACCCGTGCATTCGATGAATAAAAAGTAAAAAACATCGCAATCGAATATCGATTACAATAGATTTTTCCCAACCCTGCCTGTGTAGCCGTCCTTGTCATTTTCAACAGCTTCCCCTGTAGTGGCATTACAGGTGGTGTTCAATTAGAGAGTGGCCGGCGGCGCTCTATTTTTCAGTCCTACTCTATAGTGGTGCTCAAATGGAGGCTTTACGGACGGTTTTATGGTATTTACAGTAGCTGTTGGGTTTGCTAAAACAATAAACTTTAACTATATACACTAACCCTGTTCACGTGTGCACTTTATCTGAGTTTCGGACTCATGGTTTTTGGTTCTAGTTTCTGCATCACAATTAAATTTGTGATTATGACATCAAAAATATAGATGCAGAAACTGTGATGCAGAAACCAGAAGCAAGAACCGTGGGTCTGAAGCCCACATAGATTGGACATGTCACATGTGGACAGGACAAATACGGGCTGTAGGCGAAGGAAATCTGGTCATTGCTTTGGGCCCCCCACTTTAGAAATGCTTCCGCCATCGCAGCTAATATGTCCATTGCAGTAAAGTATTCAAAGCATTTCCAGGGTAGCATGCCCCCGGACCTCCGAGAGCTTTTTTTGTTCCTCAATTTGCTTCAAAGTAGCTCTGCCGAAAAACACTGCTTTTAAAAATATCAGAATCAAAGTTTGGTGCCCCTCCAAAAAAATTTGGGAATATGCCCCTAGCCCTGCCATCACGTATTTTCAAAGGGCCTATTTACACCAGTCGTTTTTCCGGTCTAAACGTCTTTGTATTTGGTTGACATTCAGCCTATTTAAAACTGCATCACCTCCCACCAAACTTTTGTGGATTCGCTCCTGAGAACAACAGCTAATGTTGTAGGTACTAAAAAGCTTTGGGTTTTGTATTTCATGACCTAATTGTAGAAAAGTCTAGTTACTGTAGTTATAGCTTGGTTAACGATGTCAAAAGGCTTCCAGTTTACAACGATTATGCTGTGCTGGTAGGAGATTAGCGTAAACGGCATTGCAGTGAAGTGGGCACGTTGGCTGACAAAAATTCACAACAATCAATAACTGTTTGCACGTTTAAAAAGCGTGTCGGTGGTGAAGATAAGCGTCTTCAATACGCAAAAACCAGGAGCGTATTTAGGGGGGCATTGTGCCATGTACCCTCCCTTTTAACTCTGCCTTTTAGTAAAAATGAATAAAATTAGTGGTGCTACTGTGAGTGACTGAAATATGCCAGGCTCTTTTAGTAGTATCTGTAGCTTATGGCCAGCGGCGAATCCAGAAGGATATGCATTCTCCCACCAGCCATTTTCAAAAATGTTTCTGATATATACAATTTTTCAATATTTGCGAACCTCTTCCATAGCGATAAGTTTTACGTCTTAAGCAAGCATAATCGAAAATGTGCTAACAAAATGCATCTTATTCGGCGTAGCACTAAGAATTAGGGTCAAAACATTCAAAACCAAATCTGCGAAAACATTAATCAAAAAACATTCAAATAGCCATTACAGCAAGTAAATTTTTTTTTTAAATTTTTCGAGGAAGCATGCTCCCCCCTGACCCCCTGGAGTTTTCTAGATTCTCAATCAGCTTTAAATTAGTTTTGCTGGAAAAAAACACGCTCGAAAAAAATGTGGAAATTATGCCTCCCCCCTTTTAAAATTACTCGCTTCGCCACTGGCAAAAGCGTTACGATTTTTGGCCCCCTCAAAATCGGTTGGTTTACACATCGTTCTCTTGATTTAGCTCGCAAATTTTAATTCAATGTCCACGACACGAGGTTTTAGTATGACGCAGAACTAAACTACGCACTAGGTCAGAAATTTCTCTTATCATTGTTTTTCATTTCTCATTGCTGAAACCGTTGTCATTAGTCTACGCAACTTACATTTGCTGATACCGGTAACTTTACGATTGGCGACATACTGCAACATTTATTTAGGTAGCTTACGCTCTTTACTTACAAAAGTAAAAATCTTTGCTCTGCGCACTGCGTAACCGCGCCATAAGTGAAAGCATAGAAGTTAAAATCCGGCTTAATGTGTCAGCTCCCTCCTCCCATTGAAAATTTCTGCCTACGCCACTGATTACTCCGTAAAAGCGCAACATGAAATAATGCACAAAATGAGTGCCGCAAGGTAGCCTCATGATGTTGCTAGACAAACGTGCAACGCATGGAACAGAAATCTACAAAAAGATCCTACTCGAGTCCCCTCAGCCTGTGAGCATTAAACAAGTCAGTCCCATGTTTTTGATCAGAATTGAATTTAACCGCAGGCGACATTAACCTACGAACCTACCAATAGCTGCCCGAAAGTCCGTCATCAGGTAGAAACATAAAACCAAGGGCGGATTGAGAGATCGCGGGGCCCGGGGCAGATAAGCCTAAAAGCGAAGTCTACAACTTTCGCCCAAAATCAAGTGAAGACCAAAAAAAAAGTCATCACGTCCAAGCACGGGGCCCGCGGCAACTGCCTAGTTTGCCCAGTGCTTAATCCGGCCCTGCATGAGACCCCACCATCAAAGAACACACCTTAGCTCTGTTCGTGGGCACTATGCGAAAGTGTTCTAGATGGATGGCGGCAAGTGGTGCATTGTCGCTCATTCTCGGGGGTGCTCATCTCTTTTCCAGACCATCTAGCAAATCATAGCGAAAAAGCACGACACCGAGGACTACAATGCGGTTTTAATCGTAGTGTACAAAAATTCGACAGCAGGATGAATACGCAACAAAATACAAATACAAAAATAAACTTTAATGAGCGAGCATTCTAAAAGCCTTCTGCGTGGCAATTCATTTTTTCACATCATAATCTTTGTTTCAATTATCACATATAAAATACGCTCATGACCAATAAAATTTTGGACAATAAAATACAACCTCAAGTATAGGGTGTCCCGGAAATCAGGCACCTTGCTAGCTTTCATAAAACTCCATTCATCCAATCTGCGGCTCAGGATATAAAAGTAGACCAAATAGGCCGAGTCACTATCAGTTATTCCTAGCAACGTTGTGGAGCAAAACCTCAGTGAATTTAAAGTTTTATCCATCATCGCTCAATGATTTCTATTAATAATTGAGATGCTAACAATTGAATTGCGATGCAGAAAAATGGACGAATGTTCAAGTGGTTATTGGCTGTAAAACTCTAGGATAACACTTGAAAAACTATAAAAACTCGAGAGTAGGCCTACGCAGGAAAATGATGTGTAAAACACAAAACACCAGCGCAAGACTTGCATAAAGTATTTTATAACAAATACTGATTACAAGCATATTTGATACATTTACTACGAACTAAGCACTTTTAATATACAGCTAGAAAACACACAGTGATAATATCAACATAAACATTAATAGATTTCATAACAATTCTGAGTTAATTCATGATAACAATCCATCGTTGCGAGGTTACTTATAGTAAAGCATGATCTTTAGACCAATGGTTCTTAATGGGAGCCGTTAAATATATGTTTCCTAGAAGGAATGCCAAATTGCATTTATTTAACTCTCAAATACCCAACCGATCACGATCGAAAGAGTTTGTTAATTGATTAAAAAGCCTGCCATAGACAACTTATCCACTATGAATTCAGTGTTTGTTATGTTAAACTGCTTCTTCTTGCTTGTTAATTAAGTATGAAATGCAATGCTGCATTTAGCTTGTTGGTTGTATGGGTTCCAGGGGTTGGAAGAGTTACACTACACAAGATAGCCACACATTAAATTAGCATAGCTGGAATAGTTTAGAAAACTGTTTTGGCGGAATCCACATATTAATGATGTGAGACTGAGTGCTTCAAATCATTTGGTCTAAATGAGCATTGTGAATTTGCTATGTTGAATTTTTGATTAACTGGATAGCTGCTCGTCAGCTTTGGATTCCTCTGACATTTTATCGTTATCATCTTCTAAGTTGAAATGTTTCTTGATTTTACCCCAAGCATTCAATCTGATGCAATATGAGCCTCCTGATACGGATTGTCCAGCTTTGCCGCTAAACATTTTTATCAGTTCGGAAACCTGAAAGCATAAAAATACCCGCGATAAATACAAGACATGAACAATGCAATACAAGATATGAATACAATACAATACAAGACATAAATACAATACAAGACATGAATAGAATACAATACTAGACATGATGAATACAATACAAGACATGAATAGATACAATACAATACAAGACATGAATAGATCCAATCTCCACTAACAAAGTGCTTTAATAATTATGAGTAGGTCTAAGATAAGTGCAGCTTATATCATATAAATAAAAAATCTCATTCGATGAAACTACAGGTGGTTGCGTCACCGTTGCCACTCTTTCAGGCGGAATGCCTTTGCGTTAACTAACTTTCATACCGCTTGAATAGCCGGCAATGGTGAAGCAGGAAAGTAGTCTTTTCACCTCTATGATTTTATCGTATGATGAACAATGTTTATATTTTTGAGTTTTTATAACGTCCGCAGTTGTCTTTCCGCCCAAAAGCAAGTGAAGACCAAAAAGAAAAAGGTCATCACGTCCGCAGATGTCCATTTTTCCGCCCAAAAGCAAGTAAAGACCACAAAACAAAAAAAGGTCATCACGTCCGCGGGCCGCAGTTTGCACTGAAACTTCTCAAAATTTTTCTTGAAGAATGATTTGACATGTTTTCATTGTTTATAATGCCGAAAAGGAGGACGTTTGGCGATTTTTTGGCTCCTCGAATGACAATTTTTTTTGGTCAAAAAAAAAGGACGTGTCCTCAAAAAGAGGACGCATGGTAAGTCTGGCATGGTGTCTATTGCTGTACAACTAGAATTCTCAAGCTTTTTTACTCATCTATAACTCAATACACTTTAAGCCGAAAATGTTTTACAGCAACTCAAGTTTGTCAAAATTGAACAGACTTTAATTTCTTCACTGTGGCTATTCTGACGTCCTCTATTACAGGGGTCGGCCAACTTTTTCGCATGGCGGACCGGTTTAAGTGGGAAAAATTTTCACGGACCGACCTTAAAAATAAACAAAAATATTCAGTAATTTACTTTATTTTAGCTCATATTACAATAGTGATTCAATGAGAATCATGAACTTGTTTTGCAGCAACCAGACTCTCCCATCTTGGAATGATGGGACTCAACGATACCTGCAATATGTCCATTAAAGTTTTTTAATGTCGTAGGTCCCTCGTCATAGACGTCAAACTCTTGAGATGGTGCTGACTTATATCCATAAAAATCTCAGCAAAGATGTTTGTTTTTCACTCAATATTATCAAACTAAAAATATCTATAGTGTATTAAAACTTTAAACTTGTAATATTTTTGGACTTTAGATTATAAGTTTCAGTAAGAATAATATATTTTAATTTTGACTTTGGTGTGATGTAATATTTCTGACGCTATTTTCTTACTTATCTTCCTCATCAACCTAACCCAGCTTGCACAACATGAACACAAGCACAACAATGCAAGAACGCTTGAATAAACACCGTTCAAAGCCGACATTAGAAAACACTAATGTAGGAACAAAATTAAGTCTCAACGCACCCAAAGTGTAAAAATCAAGCAATCGAATCTCACGAAACGTCCGAAAGCTATTGGGTATTAAATTGTAAAGTAACGAAAATATAAAATACGCCGCTCGGTACCGAACTCCTCGCGGACCGGCACCGGGCCGCGGCCCGGTGTTTGCCGACCACTGCTCTATTCGATGCAATGCATAGCCTCAAAATAACCTCGCCTCAGCTTCAAAACAGGATTAATGAAACCATGTAACGTCTAAAGAGACTTTTAAACGTTATACTGTATCAAATGCCAAACATTGTTTAAAAATCAAAGCAAAGAAGTGTGGATTTAAACCAGATTAGGTTTGAAAAATGAAGAGAATTGTCAGTTTTCTATTTGATAATTAGTGCGATGCGCGGTTTTTGTGTGTTTTGCTCAGGGGAAACTTAAAAATTTTTGTGAGGTGGCAGAACTCTTTAAAGAGGTGTTTTGGGGATCGCAGTTTGAGAAACGCTGCTCCACAATATAACGTGTCTACACAAGGAAATATAAGTTGAGCATTATTTGTATGACTTGCGATAAATACAGAGTGGTTCGAAAAATAACAATTATTTTGAAACACTTTCATTTTATTTGAATGTTGTTTTTTAATTTTTTGTATTGAAATACGAGGAAGCGGTGTAAGTCTATTGCATAAACATGAAGAGATATTATGGTAGGTTTTGCAAGATTTACTAAATAAACGCCGTAAAAACCAGTTTTATCATTGTTTTCTACAACGTTTATTTAGTAAATCTTCCAACGCCTACCATAACACTGTCTACAAATTTAATCACATTTAAATAAATAATATTCTAGACCAGGGGTGGGCAAGCTTTTCCCACAAAGAGCCACATTTATAGAAACTGTTGAAGCCGTGGGCCGCACGCTGATTAGACAACAAGGTGTGAAGACCCTTTTTGTTTTTTTTTTTTTTTTTTTGGAGATCACGGTCCACGTACGAATGTGATCTCCAAAATATATGGTTTTCACCTCGTTTTTTTTCGTTTTTTATTCCTATTTCGCACCGTTGAGGCTTATTTTTTAAAAATCACTGCCATCCATGATTTCTAAAAAAAAAACAAAGTCTTCCGCTCAATTCACGGTGGGAGTTCAAGTTTGTGGAAGTGCCGGTGGGGCAAAATAAAAGAACCGTGTCGCGAAATAGGAAACTGTACTACTTCGCTGACAGGACGGTTAATAAGAATTGTATGACAAACCGTAGGAATTAATTCGTTCTTAGATCTGACCTCACGAAAAAACCAAAACCTTCTTCATCAAACGAATATGATAATCGACCCAACTTAACTCACTTAGCCAGGGTACTCACCGTACTACTTTTCAATAAACACAAGCTCCACTGCTCACTTCGGTGACATCATACAACAAGGGCTATACCTTTCAGCATACAACAATATTGCTTACTCTACGCACACTACATCTACACTCGAATAACTACGCTCGAATAATTTTAAGATCGAAAATTCACGCCAATTTATCCTCGAAATTTAAGTTCGAAAACGTTCTATAACATTCTCAAAAAGAAACAAGAAGAGAAATCACATGACATGCAAAACTTCACACCCAACTATGGTAAATACAATTGTGACGTCACAAGCACAAATTTTGATCCAGTGAAATTACGTAATGGAGAGATCGTGTCCAGAATATTCACAAAAAAATACGTCAGTAGAAAATTATGACTACATAATGCAACCTTACGAGACAATCCCACAAATAAAACTTCGGAAAACAACGCATCGGTCTAGAATCTTCTACAGTAGACAAAGCGTTTAAAACAAAACATATTAAACAGTTATATCGTTACAGACCGGCGGGCCTGATTTGGCCCGCAGGCCGTAGTTTGCCCATGTCTGTTTTAGACATTATAATTTGAATGAAAGTCCACGCAATGCACATTTTCCTCGCGCTGATTAAATGGAAAATTTACACTTTAAAAGTGAATGATTAGTTATTATTGTTTTAGAATAGGGAGTTAATTTCAAATCACCCAGTGGTTAACATTAGGCGAAAACGTTCTACGCCTAAGCGAGTGGAATTATGTGATGCACATTTTCAAAACGCTTTCGTTTTCCAAAGGAAATTTAAATAAATTATTTGTTTATTGATTGGTGGCGCTCGCGCGCTATTTGTTTTGCATATTGGTGTCGCGCCATGCTGCAGTTGAGCTGTGAATTATTTTAACTACTGTGTGTATTTCAAAACATCGCACTTGCGCTGAATTGCGGTGTTTTTGGCGCTTGTGACGCTACTTTTATGACTTGCGCGGCCAATCTCTGTGAATAATTTGCGCTGTTGCAATCCTACGGCATTTCAAGTCGAATTCAATGGGAATACCTGCATCCAGATAAAATTTCATGTTTTGCAGAGGCGTAGGCACCAATAAAAAATATACATATATTCCTTAGCTTAGCTTTCACTTGAGCTTTGTAAAATCTTATAGTTCATAGAGCCATATTATTCTAATCCAAATAGGCAAGTCCTGACTGTTAGGCCTATTTCAACTAATTGAAGTTGAAATAAGACGTGTTAAGCTTCGCATAGCAGTGTAATAAACAAGTCGAATAAAAGATTTTCTCGCTAGCAAGCCATTAAGTGATCGCGGCACAGCAATAAACGGCTCAGCAACAGGTCTATACATTGGAAGCGGCAGTTAGCTCCCCAGTGAAATTTTAAACCATCATAAATGCAAAATGGTATAAACAAATTTTTAAACGCATTATCACCCCCATCCAACTTACCCAGTTTGTGTAAGCCTTCTTATCATTCGATATTCCCATTACGGCCTCAATTGCATTGTTTGCGTTCTTCCTGGTGTAAATTGGTTGTATATCATCAGATCTTCTTCGAGCAACTTCAAACAAAAGGAGGACATTAGCTTGCGCGGACTTTTCGTTGAAATCTGCGTCTTTCAAACAAGTGTTGAGAAAAGTCTGTCTTTTTGAGGGAAATTGTGGATCCAAAACATGAGGTAGCAGGTCACGCCACTTTGGGGTTATTGAGTCGTTAGGTCCAAAAGTCACCAGCCCATTTCCAGGCTGATGTTGTGTTTGGTTGACCTTGATTGAAAATGTAGGTGGTTTTTCATCTCTTGTTATGCAAAATTGATGCTTTATTTTTTTTTGCCAATTATTTGTCACTAGTTCATTCAAATAGTCTTGTAGTTCTTTGCCAGTTTTTTCATTTACGTCATGCTTTTGAGTGTCTTCAGCCATTGAAATTTGTCCAAATGAGTCCAGAGCGCTATGACATGTAATTATCTAATTGCAAAGCTTAAAATTGTATTTTTCTTTTTTCCAAGTTTTTCTTTTTTCCAAGTCTGAAAACAAATATTCACGAATTATACGAGTGTTACACGCAAGGGCGGACGAGTGTTACACACAGGGGCAAATTAAAAGTGAGCGTGGGACCCTTGGATAAATTGATCATGAGACCCCTTTTTCCAAGTTCAGCTAAAACTTGCAGGACACATCGATACGAGCAATGAAACGAAACATTAAACAAGAAAACAAAGCAATTCCAATATTGTCTCGACGCCGAGAGACAGCAGATAAGTTACACGTTCAATTGGCTCAAACAGCTTCCTGGATTTACACTAAGCCTAATATTACGGTAGATGCATTAGCACGAAGCAATTAGTGTCTTCAAAAACATCAGCTTTTCTTCTACTTCGTTGATGAAGAGATCAGGTGTCCTTAAAAAAAAAAAGATCAGAGGAGTCCTGTACTATGCTCTTCGCTCGAAGGAAAATCTTCACCTTTAAACAGGGTTCGTATTAACCAATTTTCTTCGCCAATCAATTTTTTTCGAGCAAATATCGATGGTTTTTGTTCGCGTTCGTGCAAAGAAAAATCTTCGTCACGTTGATATTCTATGGTTGCAGATTTAAATCAACTTTGCTATGATCAAGGGGTGTCAATTTCTCTTGAACTATGCCACAAACTTGACCGATGTCCCACGTACTCATTCGAAATTCTCGAATTACAGTAGGGGAAATGTGGCACCTATCGGACGATTGGACCTATCGGACAGCAGCATATTACCGTGATCACGTGATCAATTTACGGTTTCATTTTAGTGAAAGAAGTGAAGTTTCACAAGTGGTAAAATCACATGTTTGTGTAAGGATGGAGCAAGAAGCGTGGTGGCTACAACAAAAAAACTGTTTTTCTGGTTCAAAGTAAAATAAATTAAGCAGGATAATTTTGAGATTTTAGGAAGCTTGCACTCAGTGTTAAGGTCTGGTTTGCACTGGTAGCTCAGCGAGTCTCGTGCTTATTGAAGGTTGCGAGATTACATCTTGGTGACATTTCTAAACCAGAATATTTTGGGAAGGAAGTTCAAAATGGCTACCAGGGGATTTTTCGGACGGGACCAATCGGGCATGTTCAATTACTCAGACGCTGTATTCACGCAGTGTTAAGATCTCGTTTGCACTGGTAGGTCAGTGAGTCTCTTGTTTATTGAAGGTTGCGAGTATTATACATCTAGGTGACATTTCTAAACCAGAATATTTTGGGAAGGAAGTTCAAAATGGCTACCAGGGAATTTTTCGGACGGGACCTATCGGACATGTTCAATTACTCAGACGCTGTCTTGAAAGGCGTTGAATGATATGGTAAAAACTTTGCCACAACCCGTCTCAGTCGCAACGACGAAGCGGCTGAGCGGGATTTTTACGTTCAAAGCCAATCTTGTTATCTACAGTGTGTAGGTTATGTTGCCGCAATTATCGCTTATTACGCGCAGTTGTTTCGTGTTAAAACACGCTTGTTCGTTATCTAATTATAGAAACGATCTTCATGAAACTTTTTCTCTTACTTTAGGTCACATTTGCAGTTGTCAGAAAGGTCCCAACCCTATGGACCAAAGGTCACCATGCATGGAGATTGTTCGGACGTTTGAGTGGCACTTTTCAATCGCAAATAAAATCACCCATAGCATTTTGAATCTTTCCGTTTGAGTGCGGGATAAGTTAACCACAAATCAAAGTCCAACTTAAACTAAAAAGCATTTAAGATTGTCTAACCAGTTGGACAATAAATAAAATTCAGTCAAAATTTGTCCGATAGCTCCCACACTTCCCCTATATCATATTCTGAATTCGCTCTCAAAATATCACTTCGGCCTTCGGCGTTATATCTTCTGTTACTGCTGTTGATCATTAAGAATCGCACAGCCATTGTTTTCTACTTCACAGCGTTTCACTTTTTAGCAGTGACACGTATGGATTTCATGTGAAAAAAATGCTTTGCCATTTTTGCGAGAGATCCAGAGTGTTCGCCAAAATCACGAAAAACATGCTGCTTTTGGCGAAGATTTTAGGGTAAAAAATGTTCGCTTAAAGAAAAAAATTATCGCACAAAAATAATATTTTGTTCGAATTTTTGAAAAATCTTCGCACGAATAAAATATTTTATTCGAGAATTTTAAAAATCTTGGTTCGAAAAAAAATTTTTTTTCGAAAAAAAATTTTTTTTCGAACACTTTTAAAATCTTTGCGCGAACAAAATAAAATTGGCGAAGATTTAATTCTATTCGCCAAACTTGACCATATAGTATACCGAAATCTTCGCGAGCGTCTTTTACTAAAAATTGGCGAAGAGTTTTTTTTGTGCGAAGAGCATAGTATAGGGCCCCAGATGGCTGAGAGCATGGTTGGCCTGCTCCTAGAGCAGTAAAGCCTGGTTTGATTCCTAGACGGGTTAACCAATAATTTTAAAACTGATATTTAAAGCTCACTGCTTGACGCTCAGCATTAAAGGAACAGTGTGGAGAACAAGCAGGCAAGTTTACTGGTTAGTGCTTTCAGTAAAGGCTAATAAAACTGAATTTCTCCATCTGAAAAAGTTAGACGCGTGGCTGGCAGCTTCTTCGCAAACTCGCTTCAGCGCTTTCATCGCAGTCTGGTAATATAAAAAGGCATACCAAATAAAACAAAAATAATACTTCTGCCGGTGAACCTTTAGTTTAGTTTTACTGCAGGGGCGTATCCAGAAACAAATAAGGGGGGGCTGGAGCAATAATTAAGCCATACGTAGTCACCGGTATATTGTGAAACTAACGAAATGCCTAAGGGAAAATAATCGCAGACTGTCTGATACTAAGCATTAGTTTCAGATTCGGTACGTTTTGACGGGTTACTCTAGGGGAACTTGGGGCAAATGGGACATGATCCTCTAAAAAACAAACAATGCTCACAGCGTTCGCAATTGCACTGTTTTTTAAACTGCTTTTAAAGAAATATTTGTTGAAATTTTCACACCTTCCTGTGATTGCTACTCAAACAAATTTATTTTCTCTTGCAGAAATTATGATTGACGAAATAAATCTTATTTTTTGCAATGATAGTCTACGTCTGAAAACACGTGGTCCAAAAGATTTCTCTGGCGTATAGCGAAGCGTCTATTTGAAGTTGTAGTAATGCCTATTTGAAACATATTGACTGACATCATGATCGTCATAAATTGCAGCATAACAAAAATCACTACGTAAATAAAATTAAAACTAAAAATTCATAGGTATGATTGGCGAAGAGCAGTGGGTAAGGTGACAAACTGATAACGCAGTATTTGGATTTGATGCTACTGGAAACATCCAAGATTTCGGAAATGTACAGAAAAATACTGAGTCCACTTGAGACAATCTGATACAAATAAAACTAACCTTCAAACTGGCATCTTTGGTGTGTTAGCATAGGCGTAGCCAGGATCTTCAATTGGAGGGGGGGAGAGGGGAGTAAAGTTTAAAATATTTTACCCAATAGCTAGAACGAATCCAGAAAATTTTGGTGGGGGGATGCAGATTTGAATTAGGTTCAGTGCTAACTGGATATAAATACGTCAGACGTTCAGGTCCGGAATAGGGCGTCAATGTTTTATGTGAGAGGCGTATTCAAAGTTTTTTTTTAGGGAGAGCAGCAAATTGTGACTTCTTTTAGCCTATGAGCGTATGTTTTTCCGGTAGAGTAAATTTGAAGCAAATTAAGGAAAAAATGATTGTGGGGGTTCGGAGGCATGGTCTACAGGAAGTTTTTTGAAATTTTACATGATGTAATGGCCTTTTTAGTGCTTTTCAAACAAATTTTGACCAAGCGCTTTACCTCTCATTCGGAGTCCTTCATTAAATATGATGCATTTTGTTTGCATATTTTTGCGTGCTTAGTTCAGGCTGGGAGTGGATCCAGAATATTTTGGTGAGGGATACAATTTTGAATTAGGTTGAATGTTTACTACCGTAAATACAAAAATGGTAGAGGTCTAGACGCGGAAAAAGGCGTGAATAAACCCTTTGAAAATGTTTTGTGTCTGAGGCGTAATCAGAAATTTTTTTAAGGAAGGGACACCAAATTTCAACATTTTTCAAGCGTAGTTTTTTCCGGCAGAATCAATTTGAAGCAAGTTGAGGAACTAATAATGACTCCGGAGAGTCCGGGGACATTTTCCTCCGCAAAGTTTTTAAAAATTTTCGAACTGTAATGGTCATATTAGTACATTTTCAACAGATTTCGGGCAAACTATATTGAATTTTTTTTTTTTGCCCCTAATTTTGAGTGCTTCACCGGTATCGATACATGGCGTTTTACATAAGCCGACATGATAACGTTTTGTTTCTCCTTGACTTGAGATCGACATCTTGTTTGATGCAAGACTTCAACAACGCTGTTCTCTTCCCTCTGATCTTAAACATTTTAACCACTTTTCGTGCAACGTTTTTAGCGTTTTGTATCGCTGAAACTTTTACAGCTGCAGAAGCGCTCAAATTTAAGCAATGCGTAGCACAGTAAAAATAAGATGCCAACGGAGATTCGTTTTGAAAATCGAAGTGACGCTTGACCGTTCGCTGGCCATTGCGGCTGCGCCATTACACTCTGGCCAACGCTAAAAGCAAAGTTGTAATGCATTTCTCCTTTGTAAGCTCACTTATAAAAAGCCCAGCAAGAAAACAATCAAGCAATGGCAAGTGTTTTTCATGATTACCAAGATCCTTGTTTTTGTCCAGGATGGATTGGGAGGGGCATGATTCCCGTGCCCCCCTAGCTACGCATATGTGTGCCGGTAATCCATCGGTAGTCTAACACGTATATAGTCTAGAGGGTTCAAGGTGCTCTAGATTTTCAATATCGTAATGTCATCGGCTTTTTAGGTAAAGTCATGGCTCGACGATGATAATTAATTGAACGAAAAAAATTTTTACAGAACCACTTCGAAATAGGTGCATCACATATGATTTGCGCAGCTTCCCTGTGTACGCCACTGGGTACAAGCGCATATGATTTTGCATCATAAAAAGGCGTGGTATTTTTGCAACAAAGTTTACTGCAGTATGTGGACAATTTAACGAGGATTCATGGCCCTGATATCCTCCGGCTATGCTACTGCTGGAGGTTTGGCGCGTAACTGACATGATTTCTTCCTCAATCAACATCTACTTTTAGGCACCTTTTTCTGCTTGAAACTACAAATTCAATGATTAATTTCTTCATTTGTATCTCCCTGTAACGAGCAGGTGATGAAACGTTCCATGCCGACGAACACAAACTCGTTTTGGAGCTAATGCTGTGTCCGAGCTTCGGGTTGAATTATGTTTTTTCGTTTGTAGTTTACTCAGAATTAGGTTTCCTCTTTTTCCCGGATTTTCAACTTCCCGGGAAACGGAAAGTTTTCAAAAAATTTTTTCGGAATCCCGGAAAATATTTTCGGAATCCCGAAAAAATATCCGGGATTGCGAAAATCCCCGGAATTCCCGGGATTCGGGAAATTTCCCGGTAATTTTTCTCGAGCTTAATTGTTTTGCCTTTTTTGTCTGGTTTTTAGCATTTCAGATCTCATTCTTAGCATTTTGTTACGTTGTTTTGACAAACTTCGTTTTAATTTTTCAATTTTTTTGACAATTTTTTGTGCGATAAATTTTTGATCGCACAAGCATTTTGTCGTAAAAATTTTGCGAATTTTGAAAAATAGTTCTTAGCAAACAAAATAGATTTTTTTAATTTGCAGTAACGCATTTTTTTTTGTCGAAATGATAGATATCAGTACCACTGAAATCCTTGCTAATGTAAAAAAATTTCCCGGGATCCCGACATAAATTTCCCGGGAAACAGAAAGTTCAAAAACCCCAAATTGCCCGGGAAAATTTTCTGTCCCGATTTCACGGGAGGAAACACTACTCAGGATCTGCTAAGCACAGTTTGAACAAAACAAAACTTTCTAATTGCAACAGCGAGCATGCACATTGCACAAACGCGCACTAGTTCAGTGAGCCGCGTCCACTTTAACGACGTGCAATGAAATTTCTTTGTTTTTGTAATGGACCAAAACTTGATGATGTCCGACAATGCACACGAACAGCACCCTTTTTGCCATTAAAATTTGTTAGCTTCTTCTTATATTTAGTTGCATATTCATCCTCATATCACGAGAAAGCGATTAAAGCCCTATATAACGCTAAGGAGTTGCCGGCCATCTCTATCTACCACACCAAGATGGAGGAATCTCGCTAGCAATTAACAAGTAAACTTGCCGGCTTATTCTCCCCACTGTCCCTTTAACGCTGAGCGTCAAACACGGAAGCTATAAATAGCGATTTTAAAGTCATTGGTTCGACCCGACTCGGAATCAAACCTGAGTCTGCAGCTACACGGGCGGATGCTTTTACCACTCAGCCATGCGAACTGATAGACCTGTTTTGGTATGATTTTCAATTGCTTGTTGGCCATTTCAAAACTGCTCTCAACCTTATCCTTTCTGTCCAATTCTTGATCTAGTCGTGGAAATGCCTTGACTTTAATCAGTTAATATCAAACTAGTTTACAGTGGAAAGGTTTTTATTTGTATTTTATGGCACTGCTACGAAATCCCATCGTGCAGAAGTATTACAGACAATGTACTGTGCTAATAGTACAAAAATAAACTACTTCCATCAATAATTAATCAAGCAACTAGTTACAAGAACAAACAACAATAGTAGCTAATGCATCGCTTCCACAGCTCAATTGTTTGGCTTTTTGGTCAGTTCATTCCATATAGTTCAAATTTCATTTGAAAAAATATTAGATTTATTTTTGCATCGGTCTGTTTTAACGGAACGAAAACTTGCAGTTTAGCTTGAAGCAGTGAATACTGCTGATTGCTTGCAGAGATTCAAATTTGAATGATTTTTGTTATTGTTGGTGTCGCTTGGTTATTTCTTTTGTGATGAAGGCAACGAAAACGCGTTAATAAATTCGTGTGGTAGTTTCAGGGTTTGTGTACACCACTCAAAGATGAAAAAATTCTGTGAGATGCTTTTGCCAATTACACAAAAAGCGAACTTACTAGCTTGTTCTCCGTACAATCATTCATAGTCACGCTAAATAGGGAATTTTTTATTTTTTCATTTTAAATTTTTTCCATGATCAGTTTCTTCGCTATTTCAGCTATAGCAAAGACTTCTGCTTGGAAAACCGTGCTATATTTTCCAAGATGGAAAAAAATTGCATCTGTTTGAGAGCCTGATGCGTATTCTATGTAAAAACTCGCACCGGCTCTTCCATTTATTTTGGATCCGTCAGTGTAGCATCTAATTATGCTTGGCTCTAATGCATTCTCATATGGCACTGCGTCCTTACGTTCCATAACAAGGCATTTGTACTGTTTTCCAAACACTTTTGTTTTAGTTATTAAGTCAGCTGGCATACTCAGCAACGGCAAGTTTTCCTTTGCTTCATTGCATACGTCTACATGACTTTTGGTCTTTCTTATTGAACCAATTGTCTTGGCAGGCCAAAATTTCACCCGGGATATCCGGTATGAACTCTTGACTGCCTCTGACAAAATGAATTCATTAATTGGCATGATATTCAGCAGCATCTCTAAAGCTCCTGTGGGGGTGCTGGGAAATGCTGAAGAAATCATAAGACACGCTAGTCTTTGTACTTTTGAAAGTTTTTTCGCAAGATATTTTTTATTCACTCCACCAACCCAGGATACACACGCATATGTAATGACAGGTCGTATCATTGCAGTGTATATTCATCGCATGTTAGTTGGATTCAGCCCCCACGCTCTGCCCACTATTTGTCTGCATTGCAACAACGCAACAGTCGCCTTGCGAGCAATTCGTGTTATATGAGGTTTCCAAGTAAGTTTGCTATCTAGGGTTACACCTAGTAATGTTGCTTCTTTGGAAATTTCTAGTTGACGTCCGTTTAAACGCAAGGTTCCAAACGCAAGCTTCCTTTTGTTAGTAATCAGAACTATTTCAGTCTTTTTACTGCTGAATTGCAGCTCTTGGTTGAGAGCCCAATTACTTGCAATATTTAGCGCTTTTTGGGCCCTATCTTTGATCCACAACATGTTGGTGTTAGTGACCAAAATTGCTATATCATCGGCATAGGCTTGTACATGAAAACCCTTATTGCGTAGATCCTCCAACAAGGAGTTTAAAACACAGTTCAGTAGAAAAGGGGACAAGATCCCACCTTGGAGATTCCCATTTACTACTTCTCTTTTAACCTTCTCACCATTTAGCTCTACTTGAACTGTGCGGTGTCTCAAGAAGTTCTCAATCCAGCGAACGAGAAAAGGCGACACCTCAAATTCTTGCAGTGCATCGGCAATGCCTTTATAGGTGATATTATCAAAAGCACCAACAATATCTAAAAATATTCCTAGTGCTGTTCTTTTCTTTGCTAGGCTAAGTTCGATTCGTCGAACAAATTCGTGCAGTGCAGTTTCAGTCGAAACTCCTGCTCTGATTCCATATTGGAACGCAGAAAACCTTGCCTGCAAATTAGAATCATCATTGAAATGATAAAGTAATAACCTCTCCAACCATTTAAGCTGGAAAGAAGTTAAAGTGATCATCCGGAAAGACTTAGCTACATGATAGTTTTCTTTTCCGGGTTTAGGGATAAAGATACCAGTCCTTTCCTTCCATGCTTTTGGCACATAACTGTATTTCAAGCACGTCTGCAAAATATTTTGGTATATGTTTTTAATATTATTCCAACCTTTTTGCAAAAGCACCGGGTAAATACCGTTTGGTCCCGGCGTCTTAAAAGGCAGAAATTCGTTTATTGCTCTTTCCATCGTTTCAAGTGAACAGATGGAATTAACAATTTCGTCATCCGTTGTTACCTCAATGTTTTCATCTGTTTCTTCTGCTGCGTGAATAACTCTTACCTCTCGACTTCTCAGTGCTAGAGTGTCCAAGAGGCAGTTTATAGTCTCAGCAGTTGACTTGGCGTATTCACCATTAGGTCTTAAAACGTTACTTACTCGTACCGTTTCGTTTCTACGGATTATTTTAGCCAGCCGAGCGGTTGCACAGTGACTATTCATCGATTCCGTAAAGAGACGCCAGGAATCTCTCTTGGCTTTTCTAAAAGCATTTTTAAAACGCAATTGGGCCTGCTTAAAAGCTTCCCAGTCTTTTTCCAGTTTATATTTAATGGCTTTACGTTGAGCTTTACGAGCCTCCCTGCGGAGGCCGGCTAACTCTGTATTCCACCAAATATTTTCCGTCTTACGTCTAACCTTACGCATTGGACAAGCCAAATTGTAAGACTTCATTATTTCTTATTAAACAGTTGCTGCCAGTGCTTCTATATCATCAACTGACGATATGTTGACTGGTACTCTATTCAATTCACATAATCTCTGTTCAAGTTCACTGACATACTTATTCCAAAAAGTACGTCTAATGTTCCTGATCATTTTTGTTTTTTTTGGTACTACTTTGAACTGTAAACCTAATATACATGTGATCTGAAAAGGAAGGCACATCACTGACATGCCAATCTCTTATACAGTTCCATGCATTTCGGTTAGGTAGTGTTAAATCTAGCACCTCTTCTCTTGTTTTAGTTCTGAAAGTGGGTTTATTGCCCACATTGCAGAAATATAGATTCGCACTTGCGCAGTACATGAGTAGTTCCAAACCTCTTGG
The DNA here is from genome assembly GCA_964006365.1 of Trididemnum miniatum. Taxonomy (NCBI): domain Eukaryota; kingdom Metazoa; phylum Chordata; class Ascidiacea; order Aplousobranchia; family Didemnidae; genus Trididemnum; species Trididemnum miniatum. The sequence goes on along the minus strand of OZ023242.1, from coordinate 14,534,454 downwards.
ATTGACGTTGGTGGAACCCCATACTGTGTGATGTGCGTTTGCGTCAGTTTCTATCATTAAAGGAATCTTTATCACTGAAAGCTACCAGCTCTTTCAGAGTTTCTGGTGGAGCTGGTTCTTCCTGAGCCATGTAAGTCGATGCAAAGATCGATGTACTTTATCTCTTCCATAAAAGTTGCAAAACTATTGTGATGAATCATCTGTGCGAAGTGATAGTCGTCGTGTGAGGTCTTTGCCTCGTGTTAAAGCGATGGGAGCAGGCAATTAGTCTGTTTGCATTCGCTTGGTTTGTAGGGATGTGCCGAGTCGAGTCCGAGTAATTTTCCTTGAGGCACATCCCTATTGGTTTGGTCGTGATCCCAATTTATGTTCGAAGTCTGAATTAGAATTTATTGTTCGAAAACCGATTTGGTCGAGAACCGAAGCGTTCGAAAACCGAGGTTTGACTGTATTACGACGTAATTTGTTTCATCTACTGATTAAGCTGTGCATATTACTGTAAATTAAGCTGTGCTTTTCAGTCCTGCTCTATAGCTTGTTTTGACCTGATTACTGTAAACAAAAAAACGGCGCATAGTTTGTGTCTTGACCCCAAAAGTATATTTTGACCTTATTTTGACCTAATGGAACATTTTGACCTTATTTTGACCTGATAACTTTTAAACTACGCTTAGTTCGGTGCTGAAACACAATGTGCAGAAATTTGATGGCGTTCTGAGCAAGTTAAAAATATGTGACTTTTTTGACTTTTGGTTGCCCTAACCATAACACAGTTACTGATAAGTAATCAAAAATTCAATGCGCAAAATCAGATGACACGTTCCTGTGTACAGGATTGGGAATCGATACCCAAAAAAGTAAAGAAATAATCGATATTCGATAGTTCACTAAAAAGTAAGGAAATAATCGATTTCGATGGTACCGGTAGTTTAAAAAAGCAAAGAATAAAGAATGTTTCCTCTGGACTCTTTAGCTACACTTTAGCTACACAAATCTTTTTTTGTTGTTTTTTTAAGTAAATTTAAAATAATCGTCGGCATGTCATTACCTTGTTTTTGCTGATAAATGTTTGTTTGTACCAAAAAGAATCGAATATGGAATATCGAATTGCGCCGAAACAAGAAGTAAAGACAAGGCCATAATTCGATACTCATTCAAAAAAGTAAATGCACCAGTGCATTCGATGAATAAAAAGTAAAAAACATCGTAATCGAATATCGATTACAATAGATTTTTCCCAACCCTGCTTGTGTAGCCGTCCTCGTCATTTTCAACAGCTTCCCTTGTAGTGGCATTACAGGTGGTGTTCAATTAGAGAGTGGCCGGTGGCGCTCTATTTTTCAGTCCTGCTCTATAGTGGTGCTCAAATGGAGGCTTTACGGACGGTCATGGTATTTACAGTAGCTGTTGGGTTTGCTAAATCAATAAACTTTAGCTCACAAACCCTGTTCACGTGTGCACTCTATCTGGGTTTCGGACTCATGGTTTTTGGTTCTAGTTTCTGCATCACAATTAAATTTAATGATTACGACATCAAAAATTTAATTGTGATGCAGAAACCAGAAGCAAGAACCGTGGGTCTGAAGCCCACATAAATTGGACATGTCACATGTGGACAGGACAAATACGGGCTGTAGGCGAAGGAAATCTGGTCATTGCTTTGGGACCCCCCACTTTAGAAATGCTTCCGCCATCGCTGTTAATATGTCCATTGCAGTAAGTAAAGTTTTCAAAACATTTCCAGGGTAGCATATCCCCGGACCTCCCAGAGCTTTTTTTGTTCCTCAATTTGCTCCAAAGTAGCTGTGCCGAAAAACGCTGCTTTTAAAAATATCAGAATCAAAGTTTGGTGCCCCTCCAAAAAAATTTGCGAATATGCCCCTAGCCCTGCCATCACGTATTTTCAAAGAGCCTATTTAAACCAGTCGTTTTTCCGGTCTAAACGTTTTTGTGTTTGGTTTACATTCAGCCTATTTAAAACTTTTGTGGATTCGCTCCAGAAAACAACAGCTAATGTTGTAGGTACTATAAAGCTTTGGGTTTTGTATTTTATGACCTAATTGTAGAAAAGTCTAGTTACTGTAGTTATAGCTTGGTTAACGATGTCAAAAGGCTTCCAGTGTACAACGATTATGCTGTGCTGGTAGGAGATTATAGCGTAGTTGTGCTGGTAGGAGATTATAGCTGGTAGGAGATTATAGTAGTAGGAGAAACTAGGCAATGCGGGCCCCCCCAAAATCATCTTTCGGTGCCTCCTAAAATATTTTTTCTTGGATGGTGATGCAAAAAAGCGAGCCCCGAAGGGGCGATGCCAAGCTAGGGGGGTCTGGGAGCATGCCCCCCAGAAAAATTTGCGGAATTTGACCTTATTTTGGAGGCTTTTTGTGCGTTTTAAGCCTTCAAAATTCCTCAGTTTTAACAAGGTTTAGTAGTCTGTTTAACTAGGTCCCTTCCAAACCCACTAAAATATTGCTGCAAGCAAACCCCACTCTAACATTTCGCTACCTATGCGAAGAAAAAACGTTTTTAAGACTTATTTTTGCGCCTTTCACTTGAGGATGAGGGGCCCTTGGTATGCTACTAAACGTTTGTTTGCTAGTTTTGCGACTGCTATTTTTCGAAAAATTTGCAGGGGCCCCCCTATGGTCAAAAGTATAAATGTGGTATGGGGCCCCACATCGCGCGAGTTAAGACAAAAAATATACTGAATCTTATAATAGGCCTATTTAAAGCACCTTTATCATACGTTGAGTAAATAGTACTACGTACTAACTATTTACGGGGTTCCTTTTTTGTGCGAGCCCCCCCGGTTTGGAGGTTCGGGGGTCGCTAGTTTCGGCACTGTGTGCTGATAGGAGATTAGCGTAAACGACATTGCAGTGAAGTGGGCACTTTGGCTGATAAAAATTCACAATAATCAATAACTGTTTGCACGTTTAAAAAGCGTGCCGGTGGTGAAGATAAGCGTCTTCAATACGCAAAAACCAGGAGCGTATTTAGGGGGGCATTGTGCCATGTGCCCTCTCTTTTGTTCCATTGTGCCATGGGCATTGTGCCCTCCCTTTTGACTTGGCGTTTTAGTAAAAATGAATAAAATTAATGGTGCTACTGTAAGTGACTGAAATATGCCAGACTCTTTTAATAGTATCTGTAGCTTATGGCCTGGGGCGAATCCAGAGGGGAATGCATTCTCCCACCAGCCATTTTCAAAAATGTTTCTGATATAAGTTATACAATTTTTTAATAATTGCGAACCTCTTCCATAGCGATAAGTCTTACGTCTTAAGTAAACATAATCGAAAATGTGCCAACAAAATGCATCTTATTCGGCGAAGCACTAAAAATTAGGGTAAAAAAATTCAAAACCAAATCTGCGAAAACATTAATCAAAAAGCACTGAAATAGCTATCACAGCAAGTAAATTTTCAAAAATTTTTCCGGGGAAGCATGCTCCCCCCGTACCCCCTACAGTTTTCTAGATTCTCAATCAGCTTCAAATTAGTTTTGCCATAAAAATACACCCTCGAAAAAAATGTGGAAATTATGCCTCCTCCTTTTCAAAATTACTCGCTACGCCACTGGCAAAAGCGTTACGATTTTTGGCTCCCTCAAAATTGGTTGGTTTACACATCGTTCTCTTGATGTAGCTAGTAAATTTTCATACAATGTCCACGACACGAGGTTTTAGTGTGACGCAGAACTAAACTACGCACTAGGTCAGAAATTTCTATTTTCATTGTTCTTCATTTCTCATTGCTGAAACCGTTGTCATTAGTCTACGCAACATACATTTCCTGATACCGGTAATCTTACGATTGGCGACATACTGCAACATTTATATAGGTAGCTTACGCTCTTTCAGCGATGGCGGTAGCATTTTTAAAGTGGGGGGCCCGAAACCAATGACCAGATTTTCTTTATCCACAACCAAGGACGGCAGTGGCGTAGCCAGAAATTTTAAAAGGTGGGGAGGGGCATAATTTCCACATTTTTTCAAGCGTATTTTTAGGCAGAACTAATTTGAAACTGATTAAGAAACCAGGAAAGTTTTAGGGGATTCCGGGGGCATGCTCCCCCGGAAATAGTTTTGAAAATTTACATGCTGTATTGGCTATTTTGGTGCATTTTGAATAATTTTCAGGCAAATTGTGCTTAAGTTTTTTGACCCTAATTCTGGGTGCTTCGCCAAATATGATGCATTTTGTTCACACATTTTTAATTATGCGTGCTTAAGACGTAAGGCCTGTAGCTATTGAAGGGATTCAAAATTGTAGAAAATTTGTATGCATCAAAAACATTTTTGAAAATGGCTGGTGGGAGGATGCATATCCCTTATCCGACCCCTTGGATTCGCCCCTGGCCACAAGCTACAGAAACCACCCAAAAAATCTGGCATTCTTTAGTCACTTGGCACCATTAGTATTGTTCTTTTTTAATAAAAGGCAGAGTCAAAGGGGGGAGGCATGGCACAACGGCCCTGCCCCTACATACGCTACTGTGGACCGGATTTGGACAATGAAAGGCCCTAGGCTATTTGATCACACTGATTGGAAGAGCAAAAAGAGGTTTTCACGTCCTCAGATATCCTGTTTTCACTGAAAATATCGGTATAATGAAGAGCAAAAAAAGGTAGCCTATGCACGTCCTCAGATGTTCTGTTTTCCCGTGAAAGTATGGGTGAAGAGAACAAAAAAAGGTCTTGATTGTTCGTGATGAGGCCCCCATTTTTTACGAGGCCCTAGGTTTCAGCCTACTTATCTTATACGTAAATCCGGCCCTATGCCTACAATCCATATTTAGCCTGTCCACATGTGACATGTTCAATTTATGTGGGCTTCAGACCCACGGTTCTTGCTTCCAGTTTCTGTTGCCACACCGCACAAACAAAATTTTAAAGAAGACATCTCTGGATTTAAGCTCTATCCTGGATTTAAATTTCGATGGTAGGCCTATTAAGTTTCAAATGCATTCACGCAGAGGCAACATTGTAGCAACAAACGCGTAAATTAGGGCCCCCCCGCCACCCCCCCCTGAATAAAAAGTGGGGGGCCCCCTCGGTTCCGTCACCTATGCGCTCTTTACTTACAAAAGTGAAAATCTTTGCTCTGCGCACTGCGCGATCGCGCCATAAGTGAAAGCATAGAAGTTAAAATCCGGCTTAATGTAGCCTATCAACCCCTCCTCCCATTGAAAATTTCTGCCTACGCCACTGATTACTCCATAAAGGCGCAACATGAAATAATGCACAAAATGAGTGCCACAAGGTAGCCTCATGATGTTGCTAGACAAACGTGCAACGCATGGAACAGAAATCTACAAAAAGATCCTACTCGAGTCCCCTCAGCCTGTGAGCATTAAACAAGTCAGTCCCATGTTTTTGGTCAGAATTGAATTTAACCGCAGGCGACATTAACCTACGAACCTACCGATAGCTGCCCGAAAGTACGTCATCAGGTAGAAACATAAAACCAAGGTCGCGGGGCCCGGGGCAGATAGGCCTAAAAGCGAAGTCTACAACTTTCGCCCAAAATCAAGTGAAGACCAAAAAAAAGTCATCACGTCGAAGCGCGGGGTCCGGGGCAACTGCCCAGTTTACCCAATGCTAACTCCGGTCCTGTATGAGACCCCACCATCAAAGAACACACCTTAGCTCTGTTCGTGGGCACTATGCGAAAGTGTTCTAGATGGATGGCGGCAAGTGGTGCAATGTCGCTCATTTTCGGAGGTGCTCATCTCTTTTCCAGACCATCTAGCAAATCATAGCGAAAAAGCACGACACCGAGGACTACAATGCAGTTTTAATCATAGTGTACAAAAATTCGACAGCAGGATGAATACGCAACAAAATACAAATACAAAAATAAACTTTAATGAGCGAGCATTCTAAAAGCCTTCTGAGTAGCAATTCATTTTTTCACATCATAATCTTTGTTTCAATTATCACATATAAAATACGCTCAAGACCAATAAAATTTCGGATAATAAAATACAATCTTAAGTAAAGGGTGTCCCGGAAATCAGGCACCTTACTAGCTTTCATAAAACTCCATTCATCCAATCTGCGGCTCAGGATATAAAAGTAGATCAAATAGGCCGAGTCACTATAAGTTATTCCTAGCAACGTTGTGGAGCAAAACCTCAGTGAATTTAAAGTTTTATCCATCATCGCTCAATGATTTCTATTAATAATTGAGATGCTAACAATTGAATCGCAATGCAGAAAAATGGACGAATGTTCAAGTGGTTATTGGCTGTAAAACTCTAGGATAACACTTGAAAAACTATAAAAACTCGAGAGTAGGCCTATGCAGGAAAATAATGTGTAAAAAACAAAACATCAGCGCAAGACTTGCATAAAGTATTTTATGACAAATACTGATTACAAGCATATTTGATACATTTACTACGAACTAAACACTTTTAATATAGGCCTACAACTAGAAAACACACAGTGACAATATCAACATAAACATTAATAAATGTCATAACAATTCTGAGTTCATTCATGATAACAATCCATCGTTGCGAGGTTACTTATAGTTAAGCATGATCTTTAGACTAGAGGTTCTTAATGGGAGCCGTTAAAATATGCTTCCTAGAAGGAATGCCAAATTGCATTTGTGCAACTCTCAAATACCCAACCGATCACGATCGAAAGAGTTTGTTAATTGATTAAAAAGCCTGCCATTGACAACTAAGCCACCACCAATACAGGGTTTGTTATGTTAAACTGCTTTCTTCTTGCTAGTTAATCAAGTATGAAATGCAATGCTGCATTTAGTTTGTTGGTTGTATGAGTTCCAGGGGTTGGAAGAGTTACACCACACAAGATAGCCACACACCAAATTAGCATAGCTGGAATAGTTTAGCAAATTGTTTTGGCGGAGTTCACATATAAATAATGTGATTACTTCAAATCATTTGGTCTAGGTAAGTATTGTGGATTTGCTATGTTGAATTTTTGATTTATTGGATAGCTGCTCGTCAGCTTTGGATTCCTCTGATATTTTATCGTTATCATCTTCTAAGTTGAAATGTTTCTTGATTTTATTCCAAGCATACCATCGGTTGCGATATGTGCCTGCGAGTCCTGATTCGGATTGTCCAGCTTCGCCGACAAACATTGTTATCAGTTCGGAAACCTGAAAGCATAAAAATACCAACGATAAATACGAGACATGAATAGACTCAATCTCCACTGACAAAGTGCTTTAATAATTATGAGTATAGGTCTAAGATTAGTGCAGCTTATATCATATAAATAAAAAATTACATACGGTGAAACTACAGGTGGTGGCGTTGCCGCTTTTCCTGGAGGAATGCCTTTGCGTAAAATAACTTTCATACCGCTTGAATAGCCGACAATGGTGCAGCAGGAAGTAGTCTTTTCACCTTTATAATTTTATGGTATGATGAACAATGTTTATATTTTTGAGTTTTTATAGCGTCCGCAGTTGTCTTTCCGCCCAAAAGCAAGTGAAGACCACAAGAGAAAAAGGTCATCTCGTCCGCGGGCCGAAGTTTGCACTGAAACTTCCCAAAATTTTTCTTGAAGAATGATTTGACATGTTTTCATTGTTTATGATGCTGAAAAGGTCGACATTTGGCGATTTTTGGGCTCCTCGAATGACAATTTTGTTTGGTCAAAAAGGAGGACACGTCCTCAAAATGAGGACGTATGGTAAGCCTATTGTTACAGCACCGACTTTGGAAACGAACTCGGATTTTAGTCTTTCGCTTTGTTTATCACATGTTTTTCTTTCAGCGCATTTAATTAGCTCGAGCGCTGCACTGTGAACACAGTCTCGACTGTGCTGTAAGGCTGTTAGCGCGCCTCGAGTAGTTCACCGCTCACATATCACTGTTCTAGAAAATTCTTTATTCGTTGATCACGTGGTCACGTGTGCTCTTCTTGTTTTACTGTGTGATCACTGATCAGTCATCCTTGTTTTAGTTTTGTTGAGTTCAGTTGGCGGAAGGACGTCTTTTTTTATGTTCAAAGTTATATCCCTGCACGGCGCAGTTTTTAATTATTTTACTTTATACCCGAGTAACATTCAGTTGTTTTTTGCCTTTGAAAGACCTGAATCCCTCGCTATTTTACCTGGTTTACCTGAACCTACCTACCTTTCCCTACCTATTTTCCCTTTGGTTTTACATCGCCGTGAAAGTTTTTTAGTTCGATTAGTTAACACAAAATGGTTCTATTTGTTCTTCTCTGGTGATTCTCTGAGGTTCAAGTTCAGGCAGCAAGTGGATTGATCTGCAGAAGGTGAAAGCCCAGGCGCTCCTCTTGGGCCCCGTGTTATAGGCAGGGTCAGTCTATAACACCTATTATAGCGACTATTGCTATACAACTAGAATTCTCAAGTTTTTTTACTCATATCACACCAAGGCATATAATTCTATAACTCAATAAACTTTAGGCCGAAAATGTATTACAGTAGCTCAAGTTTGTCAAAATTGAGCAGACTTTAATTTCTTCACAGTGTCTGTTCTGACGTCCTCTATAGTCTATTACAGGGGTGGTGAATCTTTTTTGGCGAACGTGCCAAAATATTAAAAATAAAGTTTAGCAAGTTAAAGCCGTGCCATTACATTATAAACAAAATAAAAACATAAATGAATGTGGTTCAGCGGACGTGAAAGACCTTTTTTTTGGTCTTACCCGACACCCGATTGTAGACTAGTAGGAGAACAGTAGCTCTATACGGACGTGAAGCAGGATCGGATTCTGAAAATTTTGGTGGAGCGGGGTATGAAACGTTAAATTAGGTTGAATGTTAACTAAATACAAAGACGTTAGACGCAAAAAAGGCGTAAATAAGCCCTTTAAAAAAATGTTTTTATGTCTGCGGCGTATTCAGAAACTTTTTCAGGGTGGGAGCACTAAATTTCGACGTATTTTCAAGCGTGTTTTTATCCGGAAGAATTATGTTGAAGTATATCGAGAATAAAAAAGGCCTAAGGGGGTCCGGGGGCGTGCTCCCCGGAAATTTTTTGAAAATTTACATACTGTAGTGGCTATTTTAGTACTTTTTGAACAATTTTCAGGTAAATTTTGTTTACATTTTTGCCCCTAATTCTGAGTGTTTCGCCAAATATATGATGCATTTTGTTCTGACATTTTCGACTATTATCAATTTCGATTGTAATCGAAAATGTTCGAAAAAATTGTATTCATTCAAAAGTTAAAAACATGTTTGAAAACGGCTGGTTCTCTGGCTCGTGAAGACCTTTTTTTTGGTCTTCAATCAGTCAATCAATCACAACTTTTATTTCTGACCGCCAACAATAACCAATCAGAATAACGCATGAAACTTACCCCACCCTATGATTTTTAAATTTTTTATGATTTGCTATTTTCAGTGAGGAAAATAGTAGCTCTACAAAAGTATCAAGTGGCGTGCCAGAAAAAATCTGCGGCGTGCCACAACTGGCACGCGTGCCATAGGTTCGCCACCCCTGGTCTATTAGACGCAATGCATAGCCTCAAAACAACCTCGCCTCAGCTTCAAAACAGGATTAATGAAACCATTTAATGTCTAAAGAGACTCTCAAACGTTATACTATATCAAATGCCACATATTGTTTAAAAATCAAAGCAAAGAAGTGTGGTTTTAAACCAGATTAGATTTAAAAAATGAACAGGATTGTCAGTTTTCTACTTGATAATTATTGCGATGCGCGGTTTTTGTGTGTTTTGCTCAGCGGAAACTTAAAAATTTCGTGAGGGCAGAACTCTTTAAAGAGGTGTTTCGGGGATCGCAGTTTGAGAAACGCTGCTCTACAATATAACGTGTCTACACAAGGAAATATAAGTTGAGCATTATTTGTATGACTTGCGATACATACAGAGTGGTTCGGAAAACTACTATATATTTTGAAACACTTTCATTTTATTTGAATGCTGTTTTTTAATTTTTTGTATTGAAATACGGGGAAGCGGTGAAAGTCTATTGTATAAACATGAAAAGATAGTATGGTAGGTTTTGCAAGATTTACTAAATAAACGCCGTAACAACCAGTTTTAGTATTGTTTTTTACAGCGTTCATTTAGTAAATCTTCCAACGCCTACCATAACACTGTCTACAAATTTAAATAAATAATACTCTAGATCAGTGGTGGGCAAGCTTTTCCTACAAAGGGCCAGATTTGGAAAAACTGTTGAAGCCGAGGGCCGCACGCTGATTGGAAAACAAGGTGAAGACCCTTTTTGTTTTTTTCGGAGATCACGGTCCACGTACGAATGTGATCTCCAAAATATAAGGTTTTCACCTCGTTTTTCTATTTTTTTTTTCAATTTCGTACCGTTGAGGCTTATTTTTCAAAAAATCACTGCCACCCATGATCTCTAAAAGAAAAAAAAGGCCTTCCGCTCAATTCACGGTGGGAGTTTAAGTTTGTGGAAGTGCCGGTGGGGCAAAATAAAAGGACCGTGTCGCGAAATAGGAAACTGTGCTACTTCGTTGACAGGACGGTTAATAAGATTTGTATGACAAACCGTAGGAATTAATTCGTTCTTAGATCTGACCTCACGAAAAAACCAAAACCTTCTTCATCAAACGAATATGATAATCGACCCAACTTAACTCACTTAGCTACGGTACTCACCGAACCACTTTTCAATAAACACAAGCACCACTGTTCACTTCAGCAACACTATACAACAAGGGCTATATACTCTTCAACATACAACATCGAAAATTCACGCCTATTTATACTCGAAATTTAAGTTCGAAAACGTTCAGTAACATTCTCAAAAAATAACAAGAAGAGAAATCATATGACATGCAAAACTTCATTACAGTTATATCGTTACAGACTGGCTGGCCGAATCTGGCCCGCGGGCCGAAGTTTGACCATGTCTGCTCTAGACATCATAATTGGAATGAACAGGGATGCAGGTCTTGAGACAAGTCTCGGTCTCGAAACATGTCTCGAGACTCAAATTTTAAGGTCTTGGTCTCGAGACTGGGTGAAAAATACGGATCTCGATCTCGAAGCAACTGGATCTTGGTGTCGACGCACAAATTGCGTCTCGAGACTTCTTTTACTGGTACCGCACTTTAGTTGTTTGCATCATGTCAGCGAAGAAGTCGCGCTTCCATGTTGATTACAGAATCAAAGCCTATCTCACTATTGCGTCATTTTTTATCCGATGCTGACCCGTGAAAATGATTTCAATAAGACGTTTGCTAGAATTACATGCACTTATTTGATTTCAACTATTCTTCTAATGATTAAATCTTATCAAAATCTGCTTGGTTTCAAAATGTTGAAACTTGAAAATAGCGACAAAAAAGCTTAATTCATTTCATAAACTGCAGGCGTAAGAGAATTAACTTGCGTATCTGCCTTGTGCCTTAATTACGCAGCTGTGAAATTGTTTGATAGTGCTTTACTTAATTCAATTAATTGGATTATGTACGATACGTCAGTACACAGTTTCGTCTCTGACTGCCACTGCAATGAGTCATCACAGCCCTTAACTATTTTCCAGCATTAATTAATTGGATTGTTTACGTCTGTACTAGGGTTACATTGAATTTGAATCGGCTCATAATTTATCGATAATTTTGAATTTTGGTTATCCAAAGTAGATGTGTTTGAATTTTAACTTTCTTAAGGCAATGAATGTGATTTTTCATTTTCGAAGTCAGTTTTTTCTTTTCGACTTGCACCGGTAGAGCGAGTTTTTGGTCAAAGTGGTTTGCTTTTTCGGCCACATCGGGCCAGGTTATCATCCGATTTGCTCTCAATGTTAGTTTATTTAAGGTGCAACAAAAACTCTGTTTAATTGTAATTTTTGCGTTTAGTGGTCACTGTTCATTAAAAAAATTTCGATTTCAAAAATTTTTTTTTGTTTTCGATTAGGTCTCGAGTCTCGGTCTCGCAACTGCTTCGTCTCGGTCTCGACTACAAGGTCTAGAAATTTTCGGGTCTCGATCTCGGTCTCGAAAACATAAAAAGGTCTCGGTCTTGGACTAAGCAGTCTCGACTACATCCCTGAGAATGAAAGTCCACGCAATGCACGTTTTCCTCGCGCTGATTAAATGGAGAATTTACACTTTAAAAGTGAATGATTAATTATTATTATTTTAGAATAGGGAGTTAATTTCAAATCACGCAGTGGTTAACATTAGGTGAGAACGTTCTACGCCTAAGCGAGTGGGATTAAGTGATGCACATTTTCAAAATGCTTTCGTTTTGCAATGGAAATTTAAATAAATTGTTTGTTTATTGATTGGTGGCGCTCGTGCGTTATTTGTTTTGCATATTGGTGTCGCGCCATGCTGCAGTTGAGCTGTGAATTATTTTAACTACTGTGTGTTTTTCAAAACATCGCACTTGCGCTGAATTGCGGTATTTGGCGCTTGCGACGTTACTGATATGACTTGCGCTGCCAATATCTGTGAATAATTTGCACTGTTGCAATCCTACGGCATTTCAAGTCGAATTCAATGGGAATACCTGCATCCAGATAAAATTTCATGTTTTGCAGAGGCGCAGGCACCAATAAAAATATATATGTATTCCTTAGCTCTGCTTTCACTTGTGCTTTGTAAAATCTTATAATTCATAGAGCCCTATTATTCTAATCCAAATAGGCAAGCCCTGACTGTTAGGCCTATTTCAAATAATTGAAGTTGAAATAAGACGTGTTAAGCTTCGCATAGCAGTGTAATAAACAAGTCGAATAAAAGATTTTCTCGCTAACAAGCCATTATCTGATCGCGGCACAGCAATAAACGGCTCAGCAACAGGTCTATACATTGGAAGCGGCAGTTAGCTCCCCAGTGAAATTTTAAACCATCATGAATGCAAAATGGTATAAACAAATTTTTAAACGCATTATCACCCCTGATCAAACTTACCCAGTTTTTGTAAGTCTCATCATTCGATCTTCCCATTACGGCCTCAATTGCATCTTCTGCGTTTTTCCTGGAGTAAATTGGTTGTATTTCTTCGCCTTCCGATATGGCATAAAACGTATCATCAGATCTTCTTCGAGCAACTTCAAACAAAAGGAGGACATTAGCTTGCGTGGACTCTTCGTTGAAATTTGCGTCTTTCAAACAAGTGTTGAGAAAATTCCTTCTTTTTGAGGGAAATCGTGGATCCAAAACATGAGGTAGCAGGTCACGCCAAGTTGGGTTTATTGAGTCGTTAGGTCCAAAAGTCACGCGCCCATTTCCAGGCTGATGTTGTGTTGGGTTGACCTCGATTGAAAATGTTGGTGTCTTTTGATCTTTTGTTATGCAAAATTGATGCTCTGTTCCTTCATGCCAATTAATTGTCACTAGTTCATTCAAATGGTCTTGTAATTCTTTGCCAGTTTTTTCACTTACGTCATGCTCTTGAGTGTTTTCAGTCATTGAAATTTGTCCAAATGAGTCCAGAGCGCTATGACATGTAATTATCTAATTGCAAAGCTTAAAATTGTATTTTTCGTGTTTTTCTTTTTTCCAAGTCTGAAAACAAATATTCACGAATTATACGAGTGTTACACGCAAGAGCGGACGAGTGTTACACACAGGGGCGGACGAGTGTTACTCACAGGGGCGAATTAAAAGTGAGCGTGGGACCCTTGGATAAATTGATCATGAGGCCCCTTTTTCCAAGTTCAGCTAAAACTTGCAGGACACATCGATACGAGCAATGAAACGAAAGATTAAACAAGAAAACAAAGCATTTCCAATATTGTCTCGACGCCGAGAGACAGCAGATAAGTTACACGTTCAATAGGCTCAAACAGCTTCCTGGATTTACACTAAGCCTAATATTACGGTAGATGCGTTAGCACGAAGCAATTAGTGTCTTCAAAAACATCAGCTTTTCCTCTACTTCGTTGATGAAGAGATCAGGTGTACTTAAAAAAAAAAAGATCAGAGGAGTCCTGTACTATGCTCTTCGCTCGAAGGAAAATCTTCACCTTCGAATAGGGTTTGTATTAGCCAATTTTCTTCGCCAATCAATTTTTTTCGAGCAAATGACGATGAGTTTTGTTCGCGTTCGTGCGAAGAAAAATCTTCGTCACGTTGATATTCTATGGTTGCAGATTTAAATCAACATTTCGATGATCAAGGGGTGTCCATTTCTCTTGAACTATGCCACAAACTTGACCGATGTCCCACGAACTCATTCGAAATTCTCAAATTACAGTAGGGGAAATGTGGCACCTATCGGACGATTGGACCTATCGGACAGCAGCATATTACCGTGATCACGTGATCAATTTATGGTTTCATTTTAGTGAAAGAAGTGAAGTTTTACTTGTGGTAAAATCACATGTTTGTGTAAGGATGGAGCAAGAAGCGTGGTGGCTACAACAAAAAAACTGTTTTTCTGGTTCAAAGTAAAATAAATTAGGCAGGATAATTTTGAGATTTTAGGAAGCTTGCACTCAGTGTTAAGGTCTGGTTTGCACTGGTAGCTCAGCGAGTCTCGTGCTTATTGAAGGTTGCGAGTATACATCTTGGTGACATTTCTAAACCAGAATATTTTGGGAAGGAAATTCAAAATGGCTACCAGGGGATTTTTCGGACGGGACCAATCGGGCATGTTCAATTACTCAGACGCTGTATTCACGCAGTGTTAAGATCTCGTTTGCACTGGTAGGTCAGTGAGTCTCTTGCTTATTGAAGGTTGCGAGTATCATACATCTAGGTGACATTTCTAAACCAGAATATTTTGGGAAGGAAGTTCAAAATGGCTACCAGGGGAATTTTCGGACGGGACCTATCGGACATGTTCAATTACTCAGACGCTGTCTTGAAAGGCGTTGAATGATATTGTAAAAACCTCGCCACAACCCGTCTCAGTCGCAACGACGAAGCGGCTGAGCGGGATTTTTACGTTCAAAGCCATTCTTGTTATCCACAGTGTGTAGGTCATGTTGCCGCAATTATCGCTTATTACGCGCAGTTGTTTCGTGTTAAAACACGCTTGTTCGTTATCTAATTATAGAAACGATCTTCATGAAACTTTTTCTCTTACTTTAGGTCACATTTGCAGTTGTCAGAAAGGTACCAACCCTATGGACCAAAGGTCACAATGGATGGAGATCGATCGGACGTTTGAGTGACACTTTTCAATCGCAAATAAAATCACCCATAGCATTTTGAATCTTTCCGTTTGAGTGCGGGATAAGTTAACCACAAATCAAAGTCCAACTTAAACTAAAAAGCATTTAAGATTGTCTAACCAGTTGGACAAAAAATAAAATTCAGTCAAAATTTGTCCGATAGCTCCCACACTTCCCCTATATCATATTCTGAATTCGCTCTCAAAATATCACTTCGGCCTTCGGCGTTATATCTTCTGTTACTGCTGTTGATCATTAAGAATCGCACAGCCATTGTTTTCTACTTTACAGCGTTTCACTTTTTAGCAGTGACACGTATGGATTTCATGTGAAAAAAATTCTTTGCCAATTTTGCGAGTGATCCAGAGTGTTCGCCAAAATCACGAAAAACATGCTGCTTTTGGCGAAGATTTTAGGGTAAAAAATGTTCGCTTAAAGAAAAAAATTATCGCACAAAAATAATATTTTGTTCGAATTTTTGAAAAATCTTCGCACGAATAAAATATTTTATTCGAGAATTTTAAAAATCTTGGTTCGAATTTTTTTTCGAACACTTTTAAAATCTTTGCGCGAACAAAATAAAATTGGCGAAGATTTAATTCTATTCGCCAAACTTGACCATATAGTATACCGAAATCTTCGCGAGCGTCTTTTACTAAAAATTGGCGAAGAGTTTTTTTTTGTGCGAAAAGCATAGTATAGGGCCCCAGATGGCTGAGAGCATGGTTGGCCTGCTCCTAGAGCAGTAAAGCCTGGTTTGATTCCTAGACGGGTTAACCAATAATTTTAAAACTGATTTTTTAAGCTCACTGCTTGACGCTCAGCATTAAAGGAACAGTGTGGAGAACAAGCAGGCAAGTTTACTGGTTAGTGCTTTCGGTAAAGGCAAATAAAACTGAATTTCTCCATCTGAAAAAGTTAGACGCGTGGCTGGCAGCTTCTTCGCAAACTCGCTTTAGCGCTTTCATCGCAGTCTGGTAATATAAAAAGGCATACCAAATAAAACAAAAATAATACTTCTGCCGGTGAACCTTTAGTTTAGTTTTACTGCAGGGGCGTATCCAGAAACAAATAAGGGGGGGCTGGAGCAATAATTAAGCCATACGTAGTCACCGGTATATTGTGAAACTAACGAAATGCCTAAAGGAAAATAATCGCAGACTGTCTGATACTAAGCATTAAAGCATTAGTTTCAGGTTCGGTGGGTTTTGACGGGTTACTCTAGGGGAACTTGGGGCAAATGGGACATGATCCTCTAAAAAACAAATAATGCTCACAGCGTTCGCAATTGCGCTGTTTTTAATGCTTTTAAAGAAATATTTGTTGAAATTTTCACACCTTCCTCGTCGTCGTCGTCGTCGTCGTCGACGACGACGACGACGATGACGACGACGACGAAACTGGCATCTTTGGTGTGTTAGCATAGGCGTAGCCAGGATCTTCAATTGGAGGGGGGGAGAGGGGAGTAAAGTTTAAAATATTTTACCCAACAGCTAGAACGAATCCAGAAAATTTTGGTGGGGGGATGCAGATTTGAATTAGGTTCAGTGCTAACTGGATATAAATACGTCAGACGTTCAGGCCCGGAATAGGGCGTCAATGTTTATGTGAGAGACGTATTCAAAGTTTTTTTTAGGGAGAGCCGCAAATTGTGACTTCTTTTAGCCTATGAGCGTATGTTTGTCCGGTAGAGTAAATTTGAAGCCATACGTAGTCACCGGTATATTGTGAAACTAACGAAATGCCTAAAGGAAAATAATCGCAGACTGTCTGATACTAAGCATTAAAGCATTAGTTTCAGGTTCGGTGGGTTTTGACGGGTTACTCTAGGGGAACTTGGGGCAAATGGGACATGATCCTCTAAAAAACAAATAATGCTCACAGCGTTCGCAATTGCGCTGTTTTTAATGCTTTTAAAGAAATATTTGTTGAAATTTTCACACCTTCCTGTGATTGCTACTCAAACAAATTTATTTTCTCTTGCAGAAATTATGATTGACGAAATAAATCTTATTTTTTGCAATAATGGTCTGTGTCTGAAAACACGTGGTCCAAAAGATTTCTCTGGCGTATAGCGAAGCGTCTATTTGAAGTTGTAGTAATGCCTATTTGAAACATATTGACTGACATCATGATTGTCATAAATTGCAGCATAACAAAAATCACTACGTAAATAAAATTAAAACTAAAAATTTATAGGTATGATTGGCGAAGAGCAGTGGGTAAGGTAACAAACTGATAGCGCAGTATTTGGATTTGATGCTACTGGAAACATCCAAGATTTCGGAAATGTACAGAAAAATACTGAGTCCACTTGAGACAATCTGATACAAATAAAACTAACCTTCAAACTGGCATCTTTGGTGTGTTAGCATAGGCGTAGCCAGGATCTTCAATTGGAGGGGGGGAGAGGGGAGTAAAGTTTAAAATATTTTACCCAACAGCTAGAACGAATCCAGAAAATTTTGGTGGGGGGATGCAGATTTGAATTAGGTTCAGTGCTAACTGGATATAAATACGTCAGACGTTCAGGCCCGGAATAGGGCGTCAATGTTATATGTGACAGGCGTATTCAAAGTTTTTTTTAGGGAGAGCAGCAAATTGTGACTTCTTTTAGCCTATGAGCGTATGTTTGTCCGGTAGAGTAAATTTGAAGCAAATTAAGGAAAAAACGATTGTAGGGGGTTCGGAGGCATGGTCTACAGGAAGTTTTTTGAAATTTTACATGATGTAATGGCCTTTTTAGTGCTTTTCGAACAAATTTTGACCAAGCGCTTTACCTCTCATTCGGAGTCCTTCATTAAATATGATGCATTTTGTTTGCATATTTTTGCGTGCTTAGTTCAGGATCCAGAATATTTTGGTGAGGGATACAATTTTGAATTAGGTTGAATGTTTACTACTGTAAATATAAAAATGGTAGAGGTCTAGACGCGGAAAAGGGCGTGAATAAACCCTTTGAAAATGTTTTGTGTCTGAGGCGTAATCAGAAATTTTTTTAAGGAAGGAACACCAAATTTCAACATTTTTTCAAGCGTAGTTTTTTCCGGCAGAATCAATTTGAAGCAAGTTAAGGAACAAATAATGACTCCAGAGAGTCCGGGGGCATTTTCCTCCGCAAAGTTTTTAAAAATTTTCGAACTGTAATGGTCATTTTAATACATTTTCAACAGATTTCGGGCAAACTTTATTGAATTTTTTTTTTTGCCCCTAATTTTGAGTGCTTCACCGGTATGGATACATGGCGTTCTACATACCGGGTTTTACATAAGCCGACATGATAACGTTTTGTTTCTCCTTGACTTGAGATCGACATCTTGTTTGATGCAAGACTTCAACAACGCTGTTTTCTTCTCGCTGATCTTAAACATTTTAACCACTTTTCGTGCAACGTTTTTAGCGTTTTGTATTGCTGAAACTTTTACAGCTGCAGAAGCGCTCAAATTTAAGCAATGCGTAGCACAGTAAAAATAAGATGCCAACGGAGATTCGTTTTGAAAATCGAAGTGACGCTTGACCGTTCGCTGGCCATTGCGGCTGCGCCATTACACTCTGGCCAACGCTAAAAGCAAAGTTGTAATGCATTTCTCCTTTGTAAGCTCACTTATACAAAGCCCAGCAAGAAAACAATCAAGCAATGGCAAGTGTTTTTCATGATTACCAAGATCCTTGTTTTTGTCCAGGATGGATTGGGAGGGGCATGATTCCCGTGCCCCCCTAGCTACGCATATGTGTGCCGGTAATCCATCGGTAATCTACCACGTGTATAGTCTAGAGGGTTTAAGGTGCTCTAGATTTTCAATATCGTAATGTCATCGGCTTTTTAGGTAAAGTCATGGCTCGACGATGATAATTAATTGAACGAAAAAAATTTTTACAGAACCACTTCGAAATAGGCGCAACACATATGATTCGCGCAGCTTCCCTGTGTACGCCACTGGGTACAAGCGCATATGATTTTGCAACATAAAAAGGCGTGGTATTTTTGCAACAAAGTTTACTGCAGTATGTGGACAATTTAACGAGGATTCATGGCCCTGATATCCTCCGGCTATGCTACTGCGGGAGGTTTGGCGCGTAACTGACATGATTTCTTCCTCAATCAACATCTACTTTTAGGCACCTTTTTCTGTTTGACACTACAAATTCAATGATTAATTTCTTCATTTGTATCTCCCTGTACCGAGCAGGTGATGAAACGTTCCATACCGACGAACACAAACTCGTTTTGGAGCTAATGCTGCGTCCGAGCTTCGCGTTGAATTTTGTTTTTTTGTTTGTAGTTTACTCGGATTTAGGTTTTCCCTTTTTCCCGGATTTTCAACTTCCCGGGAAACGGAAAGTTTTCAAAAAATTTTTTCGGAATCCCGGAAAATATTTTCGGAATCCCGAAAAAATATCCGGGATTGCGAAAATCCCCGGAATTCCCGGGATTCGGGAAATTTCCCGGTAATTTTTCTCGAGCTTAATTGTTTTGCCTTTTTTGTCTGGTTTTTAGCATTTCAGATCTCATACTTAGCATTTTGTTACGTTGTTTTGACAAACTTCGTTTTAATTTTTTAATTTTTTTGACAAATTGAGGAAAAATTTTTGATCGCACAAGCATTTTGTCGCAAAAATTTTGCGAATTTTGAAAAATAATTCTTAGTAAACAAAATAGATTTTTTTAATTTACAGTAACGCATTTTTTTTGTCGAAATGATAGATATCAGTACCACTGAAATCCTTGCTAATGTAAAAAAATTTCCCGGGATCCCGACATAAATTTCCCGGGAAACAGAAAGTTCAAAAACTCCAAATTTCCCGGGAAATTTTCCGTCCCGATTTTCCCGGAGGAAACACTACTCAGAATCTCCTAAGCACAGATTGAACAAAACAAAACTTTCTAATTGCAACAGCGAGCATGCACATTGCACAAACGCGCACTAGTCCAGTGAGCCGCGTCCACTTTAACGACGTGCAATGAAATTTCTTTGTTTTTGTAATGGACCAAAACTTGATGACGTCCGACAATGCACACGAACAGCACCTTTTTTGCCAATCAATTTTGTATGCTTCTTCTTAT
This sequence comes from Trididemnum miniatum, assembly GCA_964006365.1. Taxonomy (NCBI): domain Eukaryota; kingdom Metazoa; phylum Chordata; class Ascidiacea; order Aplousobranchia; family Didemnidae; genus Trididemnum; species Trididemnum miniatum. Next base: position 14,514,300 of record OZ023242.1, on the reverse strand, counting down.
ATTTTGTTGCATATTTATCCTCATATCACGAGAAAGCAATTAAAGCCCTATATAACGCTTAGGAGTTGCCGGCCATCTCGATCTACCACACCAAGACGGAGGAATCTCGCTAGCAATTAACAAGTAAACTTGCCGGCTTATTCTCCCTACTGTCCCTATAATGCTGAGCGTCAAGCACGGAAGTTATGAATAGCGATTTTAAAGTCATTGGTTCGACCCGACTCGGAATCAAACCTGAGTCTACAGCTGCACGAGCGGATGCTTTTACCACTCAGCCATGCGAACTGATAGACCTGTTTTGGTATGATTTTCAATTGCTTGTTGGCCATTTCAACACTGCTCTCAACCTTATCCTTTCTGTCCAATTCTTGATCTAGTCGTGGAAATGCCTTGACTTTAATCAGATAATATCAAACTAGTTTACAGTGGAAAGGTTTTTATTTGTATTTTATGGCACTGCTGCGAAATCCCATCGTGCAGAAGTATTACAGACAGTGTACTGTGCTAATAGTACAAAAATAAAACTACTTCCATCAATGATTAATCAAGCAACTAGTTATATGAAGAAACAACAATAGTAGCTGATGCATCGCTTCCACAGCTCAATTGTTTGGCTTTTCGGTCAGTTCATTCCATATAGTTCAAATTTCATTTGAAAAATATATTAGATTTATTTGTGCATCGGTCTGTTTTAACCGGACGAAAACTTGCAGTTTAGCTTGAAGCAGTGAATACTGCTGAGTGCTTGCAGAGATTCAAATTTGAATGATTTTTGTTATTGTTGGTGTCGTTTGGTTATTTCTTTTGTGATGAAAGCAACGAAAACGCGTGAATAACTTCGTGTTGTAGTTTTAGGGTTCGTGTACACCACTCAAAGATGAAAAAATTCTGTAAGATGCTTTTGCCAATTACACAAAAAGCGAACTTACTAGCTTGTTCTCCGTACAATCATTCATAGTCACGCTAAATAGGGAATTTTTTATTTTTTCATTTTGAATTTTTTCCATGATCAGTTTCTTCGCTATTTCAGCTATAGCAAAGACTTCTGCTTGGAAAACCGTGCTATATTTTCCAAGATGGAAAAAAATTGCATCTGTTTGAGAGCCCGATGCGTATTCTATGTAAAAACTCGCACCGGCTCTTCCATTTATTTTGGATCCGTCAGTGTAGCATCTAATTATGCTTGGCTGTAACGCATTCTCATATGGCACTGCGTCTTTACGTTCCATAACAAGGCATTTGTACTGTTTTCCAAACACTTTTGTTTTAGTTATTAAGTCAGCTGGCATGCTCAGCAACGGCAAGTTTTCCTTTGCTTCATTGCATACGTCTACATGACTTTTGGTCTTTCTTATTGAACCAATTGTCTTGGCAGGCCAAAATTTCACCCGGGATATCCGGTATGAACTCTTGACTGCCTCTGACAAAATGAATTCATTAATTGGCATGATGATCAGCAGCATCACTAAAGCTCCTGTGGGGGTGCTGGGACATGCTGAAGAAATCATAAGACCCGCTAGTCTTTGTACTTTTGAAAGTTTTTTCGCAAGATATTTTTTATTTACTCCACCAACCCAGGATACACACGCATATGTAATGACAGGTCGTGTCATTGCAGTGTATATCCATCGCATGTTAGTTGGATTCAGCCCCCACGCTCTGCCCACTATTTGTCTGCATTGCAACAACGCAACAGTCGCCTTGCTAGCAATTCGTGTTATATGAGGTTTCCAAGTAAGTTTGCTATCTAGGGTTACACCTAGTAATGTTGCTTCTTCGGAAATTTCTAGTTGACGTCCGTTTAAACGCAAGGTTCCAAACAACGCAAGGTTTAAACGCAAGGTTTTCCAGTTATATTTAATGGCTTTACGTTGAGCTTTACGAGCCTTCCTGCGGAGGCCGGCTAACTCTGTATTCCACCAAATATTTTCCGTCTTACGTCTAACGTTACGCATTGGACAAGCCATATTGTAAGACTTCATTATTTCTTATTAAACAGTTGCTGCCAGTGCTTCTATATCATCAACTGACGATATGTTGACTGGGTCAGTTTTTATCACTAAAGGAATCTTTATCACGGAAAACTACCAGCTCTTTCAGAGTTTCTGGTGGAGCTGGTTCTTCCCGAGCCATGTAAGTCGATGCAAAGATCGATGTACTTTATCTCTTTCATAAAAGTTGCAAAACTATTGTGATGAATCATCTGTGCGAAGTGATAGTCGTCGTGTGAGGTCTATGCCTCGTGTTAAAGCGATCGGAGCAGGCAATTAGTGTGTTTGCATTCGCTTGGTTTGTAGGGATGTGCCGAGTCGAGTCCGAGTACTCGGCCAAGTAATGCCTTATTACTCGGCCGAGTCCGAGTATTAAACCATTGACACTTTGACCTATTTTTTTGCTTTTTAACCGAATTTGAGTCGAAATTGGGACTTCTACGCACTTGATGACCTTTTTTTTGCTCTTCACCAAATTTTGAGTTCAAATTTTGACGTCGTAGATACTCGGACTCGGCCGAGTAATGTCGTGAATACTCGTTACTCGGCGAGTTCGAGTAATTTTCTTGAGGCACATCCCTATTGGTTTGGTCGTGATCCCAATTTATGTTCGAAGTCTGAATTCGAATTTATTGTTCGAAAACCGATTTGGTAGAGAACCGAAGCGTTCGAAAACCGAGGTTTGACTGTATTACGACGTAATTTGTTTCATCTGCCCTAATGTGCATACTAGAAAAGGAGTCAACCGGTTTGCTTTTTACAAGCCGGCAACCAATTATTACAACATAATTTGTTTCATCTACTGATTAGGCTGTGTATATTACTGTACACAAAAAAACGGCGCATAGTATATGTCTTGACTCAAAAAGTACATTTTGACCTTATTTTGACCTGATAACTTTTAAACTACGCTTAGTTCGGTGCTGAAACACAATGTGCAGAAATTTGATGGCGTTCTGAGCAAGTTAAAAATATGTGACTTTTTTGACTTTTGGTTGCCCTAACCACAACACAGCTACTGATAAGTAATCAAAAATTCAATGCGGAAAATCAGATGACACGTTCCTGTGTACAGGGTTGGGAATCGATACCCTAAAAAGTAAAGAAATAATTGATATTCGACAGTTCACCAAAAAGTAAGGAAATAATCGATTTCGATGGTACCGGTAGTTTAAAAAAGCAAAGAATAAAGAATGTTTCCTCTGGACTCTTTAGCTACACTTAAGCTACACAAATCTTTTTTTGTTGTTTTTTTAAGTAAATTTAAAATAATCGTCGGCATGTCATTACCTTGTTTTTGCTGATGAATGTTTGTTTGTACCAAAAAGAAGCGAATATGGAATATTGAATTGCGCCGAAAAAAGAAATAAAGACAAGGCCATAAATCGATACTCATTCAAAAAAGTAAAGGCTCCCGTGCATTCGATGAATAAAAAGTAAAAAACATCGCAATCGAATATCGATTAGAATAGATTTTTCCCAACCCCGCTTGTGTAGCCGTCCTCGTCATTTTCAACAGCTTCCCTTGTAGTGGCATTACCGGTGGTGTTCAATTAGAGAGTGCATGTCCGGTGGCGCTCTATTTTTCAGTCCTACTCTATAGTGGTGCTCAAATGGAGGCTTTACGGACGGTCATGGTATTTACAGTAGCTGTTGGGTTTGCTAAAACAGTAAACTTTAGCTACACAAATCCTGTTCACGTGTGCACTTTATTTGGGTTTCGGACTCATGGTTTTTGGTTCTAGTTTCTACATCACAATTAAATTTAATGATTACGACATCAAAAATTTAATTGTGATGCACAAACCAGAAGCAAGAACCATGGGTCTGAAGCCCACATAAATTGGACATGTCACATGTGGACAGGACAAATACGGGCTGCAGGCGAAGGAAATCTGGTCATTGCTTTTGGGCCCCCCCACTTTAGAAATGCTTCCGCCATCGCTGCTAATATGTCCATTGCAGTAAGTAAAGTTTTCAAAAAATTTTCAGGGTAGCATATCCCCGGACCTCCCAGAGCTTTTTTAGTTCCTCAATTTGCTTCAAAGTAGCTCTGCCGAAAAACACTGCTTTTAAAAATATCAGAATCAAAGTTTGGTGCCCCTCCAAAAAAATTTGTGAATATGCCCCTAGCCCTGCCATCACGTATTTTCAAAGAGCCTATTTACACCAGTCGTTTTTCCGGTCTAAACGTTTTTGTGTTTGGTTTACATTCAGCCTATTTAAAACTGCATCACCTCCCACCAAACTTTTGTGGATTAGCTCCAGAAAACAACAGCTAATGTTGTAGGTACTAAAAAGGTTTGGGTTTTGTATTTCATGACCTAATTGTAGAAAAGTCTAGTTACTGTAGTTATAGCTTGGTTAACGATGTCAAAAGGCTTCCAGTGTACAACGATTATGCTGTGCTGGTAGGAGATTATAGCGTAGCTGTGCTGGTAGGAGATTATAGTAGTAGGAGAAACTAGGCAATGCGCCCCCCCCCAAAATCATCTTTCGGTGCCCCCTAAAATATTTTTTCTTGGATGGTGATGCAAAAAAGCGAGCCCCGAAGGGGCGATGCCAAGCTAGGGGGGTGTGGGAGCATGCTCCCCCAGAAAATTTTGCGGAATTTGACCTTATTTTGGAGGCTTTTTGTGGGTTTTCAGCCTTCAAAATTCCTCAGTTTTAACAAGGTTTAGTAGTCTGTTTAACTAGGTCCCTTCCAAACCCACTAAAATATTGCTGCAAGCAAACCCCACTCTAACATTTCGCTACCTATGCGAAGAAAAAACGTTTTTAAGGCTTATTTTTGCGCTTTTCACTTGAGGATGAGGGGCCCTTGGTATGCTACTAAACGTTTGTTTGCTAGTTTTGCGACTGCTATTTTTCGAAAAATTTACAGGGGCCCCCTATGGTCAAAAGTATAAATATGGTATGGGGGCCCCACATCGCGCGAGTTAAGACAAAAAATATATTGAATCTTATAATAGGCCTATTTAAGGCACCTTTATCATACTTTGAGTAAATAGTACTACGTACTGACTATTTACGGGGTTCCTTTTTTGTGCGAGCCCCCCCGGTTTGGAGGTTCGGGGGTCGCTAGTTTCGGCACTGTGTGCTGATAGGAGATTAGCGTAAACGGCATTGCAGTGAAGTGGGCACTTTGGCTGATAAAAATTCACAATAATCAATAACTGTTTGCACGTTTAAAAAGCGTGCCGGTGGTGAAGATAAGCGTCTTCAATACGCAAAAACCAGGAGCGTATTTAGGGGGGCATTGTGCCATGTGTCCTCCCTTTTGTTCCATTGTGCCATAGGCATTGTGCCCTCCCTTTTGACTTGGCTTTTTAGTAAAAATGAATAAAATTAATGGTGCTACTGTAAGTGACTGAAATATGCCAGACTCTTTTAATAGTATCTGTAGCTTATGGCCAGGGGCGAATCCAGAGGGGTATGCATTCTCCCACCAGCCATTTCCAAAAATGTTTCTGATATAAGTTATACAATTTTTTAATAATTGCAAACCTCTTCCATAGCGATAAGTCTTACGTCTTAAGCAAGCATAATCGAAAATGTGCGAACAAAATGCATCTTATTCGGCGAAGCACTAAAAATTAGGGTAAAAAAATTCAAAACCAAATCTGCGAAAACATTAATCAAAAAGCACTGAAATAGCTATCACAGCAAGCAAATTTTTAAAAATTTTCCGGGAAGCATGCTCCCCCCGGACCCCCTAGAGTTTTTCTAAATTTTCAATCAGCTTCAAATTAGTTTTGCCATAAAAATACACCCTCGAAAAAAATGTGGAAATTATGCCTCCTCCCTTTTAAAATTACTCGCTACGCCACTGGTAAAAGCGTTACGATTTTTGGCTCCCTGAAAATCGGTTGGTTTACACATCGTTCTCTTGATTTAGCTCGCAAAATTTAGTTCAATGTCCACGACATGAGGTTTTAGTATGACGCAGAACTACACTACGCACTAGGTCAGAAATTTCTATTATCATTGTTCTTCATTTCTCATTGCTGAAACCGTTGTCATTAGTCTACGCAACATACATTTCCTGATACCGGTAACCTTACGATTGGCGACATACTGCAACATTTATTTAGGTAGCTTACGCTCTTTCAGCGATGGCGGAAGCATTTTTAAAGTGGGGGGCCCGAAACCAATGACCAGATTTTCTTTATCCCCAACCAAGGACGGCAGTGGCGTAGCCAGAAATTTTAAAAGGTGGGGAGGGGCATAATTTCCACATTTTTTCAAGCGTATTTTTTAGGCAGAACTAATTTGAAACTGATTAAGAAACCAGGAAAGTTCTAGGGGAGTCCGGAGGCGTACTCCCCCGGAAATAGTTTGAAAATTTACATGCTGTATTGGCTATTTTGGTGCATTTTGAATAATTTTCAGGCAAATTGTGTTTAAGTTTTTTGACCCTAATTCTGGGTACTTCGCCAAATATGATGCATTTTGTTCACGCATGTTTAATTATGCGTGCTTAAGGCGTAAGGCTTATAGCTATCGAAGGGGTTCGAAATTATAGAAAATTTGTATGCATCAAAAACATTTTTGAAAATGGCGGGTGGGAGGATGCATATCCCTTATCCTACCCCTTTGGATTCGCCACCGGCCATAAGCTACAGAAACCATCCAAAAAATGTGGCATAATTTAGTCACTTGACACCATTAGTATTGTTTTGTTTTACTAAAAGACAGGGTCAAAGGGGGGGGGGGGGGGAGCATGGCACAACGGCCCCGCTTCTAAATACGCTCCTGTGGACTGGATTTGGACAATGAAAGGCCCTAGGCTAGTTGATCACACTGATTGGAAGAGCAAAAAGAGGTCTTCACGTCCTCAGATATCCTGTTTTCACTGAAAATATCGGTATGATGAAGAGCAAAAAAAGGTAGCCTATGCACGTCCTCAGATGTTCTGTTTTACCGTGAAAGTATCGGTGAAGAGAACAAAAAAAAGTCTTGATTGTTCGTGATGAGGCCCCCATTTTTTACGAGGCCCTAGGTTTCAGCCTACTTAGCGTATACGTAAATCCGGCCCTATGCCTACAACCCATATTTGGCTTGTCCACACGTGACATGTTCAATTTTTGCGGGCTTCAGACCCACGGTTCTTGCTTCTAGTTTCTGTTGCCCTACCACACCACAAACAAAATTTTAAAGAAAACATCTCTGGATTTAAGCTCTTTCCTGGGTTTAAATTTCGATGGTAGGCCTATTAAGTTTCAAATACATTCACGCAGAAGCAACATTGTAGAAGCAAACGCGTAAATTAGGGCCCCCCCGGTTCCGCCACCTATGCGCTGTTTACTTACGAAAGTGAAAATCTTTGCTCTGCGCACTGCGTGATCGCGCCATAAGTGAAAGCATAGAAGTTAAAATCTGGCTTAATGTAGCCTATCATACCCTCCTCCCATTGAAAATTTCTGCCTACGCCACTGATTACTCCATAAAGGCGCAACATGAAATAATGCACAAAATGAGTGCCGCAAGGTAGCCTCATGATGTTGCTAGACAAACGTGCAACGCATGGAACAGAAATCTACAAAAAGATCCTACTCGAGTCCCCTCATCCTGTGAGCATGAAACAAGTCAGTCCCATGTTTTTGATCAGAATTAAATTTAACCGCAGGCGACATTAACCTACGAACCTACCGATAGCTGCCCGAAAGTACGTCATCAGGTAGAAACATAAGACCAAGGGCGGATTGAGAGATCGCGGGGCCCGGGGCAGATAGGCCTAAGAGCAAAGTCCACAATTTTCGCCCAAAATCAAGTGAGGACCAAAAAAAGTCATCACCTCGAAGCGCGGGGCCCGGGGCAACTGCCCAGTTTGCCCAGTCCTTAATCCGGCCCTGCATGAGACCCCACCATCAAAGAACACACCTTAGCTCTGTCCGTGGGCATTATGCGAAAGTGTTCAAGATGGATGGCGGCAAGTGGTGCAATGTCGCTCATTCTCGGGGGTGCTCATTTTTTTCCAGACCATCTAGCAAATCATAGCGAAAAAGCACGACACCGAGGACTACAATGCAGTTTTAATCGTAGTGTACAAAAATTCGACAGCAGGATGAATACGCAACAAAATACAAATACAAAAATAAACTTTAATGAGCGAGCATTCTAAAAGCCTTCTGCGTAGCAATTTATTTTTTCACATCATAATCTTTGTTTCAATTATCACATATAAAATACGCTCAAGACCAATAAAATTTCGGATAATAAAATACAACCTCAAGTACAGGGTGTCCCGGCAATCAGATAATCAGACACCTTGCTAGCTTTGATAAAACTCCATTCATCCAATCTGCGGCTCAGGATATAAAAGTAGACCAAATAGGCCGAGGCACTATCAGTTATTCCTAGCAACGTTGTGGAGCAAAACCTCAGTGAATTTAAAGTTTTATCCATCATCGCTCAATGATTTCTATTAATAATTGAGTTGCTAACAATTGAATCGCAATGCAGAAAAATGGACGAATGTTCAAGTGGTTATTGGCTGTAAAACTCTAGGATAACACTTGAAAAACTATAAAAACTCGAGAGTAGGCCTACGCAGGAAAATGATGTGTAAAAAACAAAACACCAGCGCAAGAGTTGCATAAAGCATTTTATGACAAATACTGATTACAAGCATATTTGATACATTTACTACGAACTAAGCACTTTTAATATGCAGCTAGAAAACACACAGTGATAATATCAACACAAACATTAATAGATTTCATAACAATTCTGAGTTAATTCATAATAATAATCCATTGTTGCGAGGTTACTAATAGTAAAGCATGATCTTTAGACCTGAGGTTCTTAATGGGAGCCGTTAAAATATGCTTCCTAGAAGGAATGCCAAATTGCATTTGTTTAACTCTCAAATACCCAACCGATCACGATCGAAAGAGTTTGTTAATTGATTAAAAAGCTTGCCATAGACAACTTATCGACTATGAATACAGTGTTTGTTATGTTAAACTGCTTTCTTCTTGCTAGTTAATTAAGTATGAAATGCAATGCTGCATTTAGTTTGTTGGTTGTATGGGTTCCAGGGGATGGAAGAGTTACACCACACAAGATAGCCACACACCAAATTAGCATAGCTGGAATAGTTTAGATAATTGTTTTGGCGGAGTCCACATATTAATGATGTGAGACTGAGTGCTTCAAAACATTTGGTCTAGGTAAGTATTGTGGATTTTAACAATAACGTAAGGGATAACGTTGGGCTACTACTAGCTACGATGACTGATATTAGACGGGAATTTAAGTGAAATCCAAGAAGCCTGAAAAAGCAACTAGGGTGTACACGACGTAGTGCACGAAAAATGGTTACTGGTAATCATTTTTTTCGTCCTTCCGGAGTCCGGATTCATCAGGTGCTCCACGACTTGCCAATGTCTACAACGATAGCCTATCGACAGCTTCTGACATCTCATCGTCATCATCTTCTAAGTCGAAATGTTCTTTGATTTCATTCCAAGCATGCCATCTGTTGTAATATGGGTCTCCTGATTCGGATCGTCCAGCTTCGCCGCTAAACATTTTTATTAGTTCGGAAACCTGAAGGCATAAAAATACCCGTGATTATTACGAGACATGAAAAAACTCAATCTCCACTGACAAAGTTCTTTAATAATTATGAGTAGGTCTATTAGGATAAGTGCAGCTTATATCATATAAATAAAAAATCACATACGATGAAACTACAGGTGGTTGCGTCGCCGTTGCCGCTTTTTCTGGCGGAATGCCTTTGCGTAAACTAACTTTCATACCGCTTGAATAGCCGGCAATGTTGAAGCAAGAAGTAGTCTTTTCACCTGTATAATTTTATGGTATGACGAACAATGTTTATATTTTTGAGTTTTCATAACATCCGCAGTTGTCTTTCCGCCAAAAAGCAAGTGAAGACCAAAAAAAAAGGTCATCAAGTTCGCAGATGTCCATTTTTCCGCGCAAAAGCAAATAAAGACCACAAGACAAAAAAGGTCATCACGTCCGCGGGCCGAAGTTTGCACTAAAACTTCCCAAAGTTTTTCTTGAAGAATGATTTGACATGTTTTCATTGTTCATAATGCCGAAAAGGAGGACGTTTGGCCATTTTTGGCTCCTCGAATGACAATTTTTTTTGGTCAAAAAGGAGGACACGTCCTCAAAAAGAGGACGTATGGTAAGCCTAGTATAGTGTCTATTGCTGTACAACTAGAATTCTCAAGCTTTTTTACTCATCTATAACTCAATAAACTTTAGGCCGAAAATGTTTTCCAGTAACTCAAGTTTGTCAAAATTGAGCAGACTTTAATTTCTTCACTGTGTCTGTTCTGACGTCCTCTATTACAGGGGTCGGCCAACTTTTTCGCATGGCGGACCGGTTTAAGTCGGAAAATTTTTCACGGCGGCCTTAAAAATAAACAAAAATATTCAGTAATTAAATTTTATTTTAGCTCATATTACAATAGTGATTCAATGAGAATCATGAACTTGTTTTGCACCAACCAGACTCTCCCATCTTGGAATGATGGAACTTAACGATACCCGCGATATGTCCCTTAACGTTTTTTAATGTCGTAGACGTAGGTCCCTCGTCACAGACGTCAGACTCTTGAGATGGTGTTGACTTATATCCATAAAAATCTCAGCAAAGATGTTTGTTTTTCACTCAATATTATCAAACTAAAAATATCTATGGTGTATTAAAACTTTAAACCTGTAATATTTTAGGACTTTAGGTTATAAGTTTCAGTAGGAATAATTTGTTTCAATTCTGACTTCGGTGTGCTGTAATATTTCTGACGCTATTTTCTTACTTATCTCCCTCATCAACCTAACCCAGCTTGCACAACAATGCAAGAACGCTTGAATAAACACCGTTCAAAGCCGACATTAGACAACACTAATTTAGGAACCAAATTAAGTCTCAACGCACCCAAAGTGTAAAAATCAAGCAATCAAATCTCACAAAACGTTCGAAAGCTATTGGGTCTTAAATTGTAAAATAACGAAATTAAAAAATACGCGGCCCGGTACCGAACTCCTCGCGGACCGACACCGGGCCGCGGCCCGGTGTTTGCCGACCACTGCTCTATTAGATGCAATGCATAGCCTCAAAATAACCTCGCCTCAACTTCAAAACGGGATTAATGAAACCATTAAACGTCTAAAGAGACTCTCAAACGTTATACTATATCAAATGCCACATATTGTTTAAAAATCAAAGCAAAGAAGTGTGGCTTTAAACCAGATTAGATTTAAAAAATGAAGAGAATGGTCAGTTTTCTACTTGATAATTATTGCGATGCGCGGTTTTTGTGTGTTTTGCTCAGGGGAAACTTAAAAATTTTGTGAGGTGACAGAACTCTTTAAAGAGGTGTTTTGGGGATCGCAGTTTGAGAAACGCTGCTCCACAATACTCCTCGCGGACCGACACCGGGCCGCGGCCCGGTGTTTGCCGACCACTGCTCTATTAGATGCAATGCATAGCCTCAAAATAACCTCGCCTCAACTTCAAAACGGGATTAATGAAACCATTAAACGTCTAAAGAGACTCTCAAACGTTATACTATATCAAATGCCACATATTGTTTAAAAATCAAAGCAAAGAAGTGTGGCTTTAAACCAGATTAGATTTAAAAAATGAAGAGAATGGTCAGTTTTCTACTTGATAATTATTGCGATGCGCGGTTTTTGTGTGTTTTGCTCAGGGGAAACTTAAAAATTTTGTGAGGTGACAGAACTCTTTAAAGAGGTGTTTTGGGGATCGCAGTTTGAGAAACGCTGCTCCACAATATAACGTGTCTACACAAGGAAATATAAGTTGAGCATTATTTGTATGACTTGCGATACAAACAGAGTGCTTTGGAAAACTACAATATATTTTGAAACACTTTCATTTTATTTGAATGCTGTTTTTTAATTTTTTGTATTGAAATACGAGGAAGCGGTGTAAGTCTATTGCATAAACATGAAGAGATATTATGGTAGGTTTTGCAAGATTTACTAAATAAACGTCGTAAAAAACCAGTTTTAGTATTGTTTTTTACAGTTAAATCTTCCAACGCCTACCATAACACTGTCTACAAATTTAATCACTCTTAAATAAATAATACTCTAGAGCAGGGGTGGGCAAGCTTTTCCCACAAAGAGCCAGATTTGGAAAAACTGTTGAAGCCGTGGGCCGCACGCTGATTGGAAAACAAGGTGAAGACCCTTTTTGTTTTTTTCGGAGATCACGGTCCATGTGCGAATGTGATCTCCAAAATATATGGTTTTCACCTCGCTTCTCTTGTTTTTTTTTCCAATTTCGTACCGTTGAGGCTTATTTTTTAAAAAATCATTGCTATCCATGATCTCTAAAAGAAAAAGTCTTCCGCTCAATTCACGGTGGGAGTTTAAGTTTGTGGAAGTGCCGGTGGGGCAAAATAAAAGGACCGTGTCGCGAAATAGGAAACTATACTACTTCGCTGACAGGACGGTTGATAAGATTTGTATGACAAACCGTAGGAATTAATTCGTTCTTAGATCTGACCTCACGAAAAAAACAAAACCTTCTTCATCAAACGAATATGATAATCGACCCGACTTAACTCACTTAGCTACGGTACTCACCGAACCACTTTTCAATAAACACAAGCTCCACCGCTCACTTCAGTGACATCATACAACAAGGGCTATACCTTTCAGCATACAACAGTATTGCTTACTCTACGCACACTAAAGCCTTGTCTACACTTGGCGTTAAATCGTTAGCGTAGCGTAAAATTTTTTGTTTATTTAAGTTGTTGGAAAAACGCTAGCGCGGATGTGCTCGCACGCTCAACGCGGAATCTTCAGCGTAAAAACTTTGCCTTTTTAGCAAAGTCACAGTATACTTATCTTTACAGTAGGCTCACTCCTGCAAAAACCATTGTGACGTGTGTCCACAAAAAAACCTCTCTCGAATTCATGGAGCTCTTGGTAAGCGCAGACGCTACAACGATTTCGAAAACAAATGCTGTTTTTTTTTTTACTTTTTGCAAGGAGTTGAAAAAAGCTCTAAAAGAATAACTAAAGCTGACAAAGAAAGAAAAGTCGCAAAAACCTTTCAAATCATGACCTTCTTATTTACGCGCCATTCCTTATCCTGCGCTAAAAGCGATGGTTGAAACAGTTATTTTAAACATTGCTGTAACTTTTCACTCTTTCGGTCTCTTTCAACCTGTAATTCACCCAGGATTCAATTAGAAATTTCACTGCTATATACCTGTAACTTAATTAAAAGCAAACAAACAAGATTTTCGCATTTGAACCAATAAACTAGCCGTTAAATACTCAATGTTGACACAACCAGTCCCCAAAGTTTAGTCTAGCATGTCCCAGTAGTCAACCTGTTCAAACTTCACCTCAAACTTAGACCTTGACTCTTTTTCTGCGGGTAGGCCTACTCCTTCAATTTAGCTTTATATTATAAAGACACTGACTGACTAGTAACCACAGACAAAACAGGCTTCACTTCTTCATTTATTCGAATACTTCAATATTTAGTTCTAAATGGATTGTGACGTTTACACGATATGGCTCAATAAGCTTGACCTTTTCATTAATGCGAATAGCCATAATGGATTGTGACGTTTACACGATATGGCTCGATGGGCACAATATTGCAATTGGGTTGAGAGAAAAAAGAAAAAAAATCCGATAATTCAAACTTGAATTCTTTGCCAAGACCCGCCGAATAGCGCAGTTGCTGAGTGCACGCTATCGGTGCGGGAGTCTGGGGTTCGATTCCCAGGCCGGTGAATTCGGCGCAGTGTCGCCAACTGTTCGCCACCGTTGCGACGTTCCTTCGGAGCTGTGTAGCCCAGGCGCTAAGCCGCGGAGATGGGCCCCGCCACTCGTTACTCTTCAACATTTATGCGCATATATGCACAGCACATACACAGGAGAAAGTGAAAGAACCTATGCTCGTCAAGTTACTTACACCCAAACAATGAAATACAATTAAACGTAATCAAATGAAGTAATCAAGCTAGTTTGGTAAAAACAAGAAATAATCAGGAAACAAGTAAAATACATACATGAAACAAAACCTTAGTCTTATTAGTTTACAGCTCGCTAGCAAAATGCTCTCAGAAAATGATATGGCAATAAAAGTAAATTGCTGGTATTACTCAGGTAATGTGCAGAATCAGGAGCACATATTACACGACCGTATGTACCTGGTTTCTACATATAATTAGGCCTAATAAACCGAAGTACCAACCATTGATTATAGTTAATTAGTTACGAATATTTCAAAAGCAGATGACTCTTCACAGCTTTTTTAAATTTGTAAGAATATTCCTTCCATTCAAACCCAAGGCCGTTCCAAATTTTGGTTCTCAGAAAAAGTAAAGATTTCTTTGCATTGTTTGAGTTTACATGGGGCACAAAATAATTCTTTCGGGTTGTGCTTCTAGTTACGTGTGGATGTACGTTCTTGGTAACATTAAAATAGGGAGAGAACAATTCTGGTAGCTTATTCATGTGATACAAGTGCAAAAACTTTGCTATTTTAAGGAAATAAAGTTCTTCAATTTTAAGAATTTTTAGGTTTGTGTAAAGTATATCATTAGCTACATGCTCATTTCTTCGAACTCCGGACATATTCCAAATAATTTTGTTTTGCAGTACTTGTAACGATTGTATATTAGTTTTATTTGCACTTCCCCGAGCCAAAAGTCCCCATGTTAAATGGCTTTGTACAAAACCATAATACAAAACAATAAGAGCATTCTGGCTATTGAGTGGCCGCATTTTATAAAAGATTACACGCTTCGGCTTAACATGGCGAGCATAATGAAGATTTGAATTTGATTTGATTCTTTGCCAAAATGCAGTTTTGTGCAACACCGTTAATTTCATTTATTTAGTGCGCAACCGAAGATTGAGCAGAAAAATATCAAACAGAATAAAACACCAATAACAAGAAAAGTGGTTACTTTTATTTATTTAGAGCGCAACCGAAAGCTGAGCAGTCGCAAAAATTAAAACATAGAAATAACTAATAAAACAAAACACCAATAACAGGAAAACTCGCTAATTTCAAAAAATTCATTAAATGGAACACCAACACGAAAATTACAAATGCGTAATTTTCAAGAACTTCTTGCAGCTTTTGGTTGTCATTTTCATCTCACGATTGTTAAATTTAAGAATGTAATGCAATCTCATTCGAATGAACAACTTAATTAAAAAAATCTTTGGGAAGTGTGCGCACGCACAAACCTGGAAAGGTATTTTTACCAATTCGCGCAACAATAACTTCCCCACTCCCACTGCAGCAGCAATTTGTTGAAATAATGCGAGGGTTGTTTTTTCCAATTCTTCTATGTAATTTACAAAAGGAGAAACTGGTACCACAATTGCCCCAAAATCATTGAATTTTTGGTCAAAACATTTAAAGAAGCAAAGAGTCTGGGAAGAGTTATCAAAAGACTTAGTGAACAGCATTGAGCAAACTTGACAAGCGTGCTTGCTCATACATTTTTTCAAGACATATCCTGCAACATAAACCAAAGCATTTTTTTCTAAAAAGCTTTCGTGGGTATTCATGGAAAAAAATGTTGATTGTAAGTAGGGAAGAAGGCATTTTCTTGCTACAGCACGCTTGATGAAGTTTCGTGAAGGGGATTGCGTCCGTACTTCCATCAGTATTGTATCAAAGTCGATTTCACAATTCCCAGTGTTCACATTAGAATCAGAAAGGTACGATTTGTAAAACAATTTCTTGAAGGTGCGACCAAATTGCAAACATGTTGGGTTGTCGGTATTACCATTTTGCTGTCGGATTTGTCCAAAAAAGTTTTCCAAGCAATCTTGATTGAATCTTCTGGTGAGCAAAAATTTTTGATTGCGTGTACATTGAAGAGTCTGCCATAGCTGCAGAAAAGCTTCGATGGTAATAACCCAACCAGAAATGCATTTAATTCTGTTGGTTACATCCACTTCGACTTCGTTGCGCCTTTCCAAAAATACCAAATTGTTGAACATGCAGAGCATAGATTCAAGATATTCCACGTGTCTAGTTTTTGCCTCGATTGGTTTTTTTAAAGGGTTAGAGGTGGAAAAGCTTGAGCTGTTTAAACAATCAAATAACTTGTCCATGACAAGTAAAAAGTCTGCTGTAGATGCGGCTTCTGGAGGAAGAGATTTCAAACTAACATGAGTATATAGAGCCGCGGCAACGCTATGACTAAATATTTGGCTAGCGTATCGAACTTTCATTTTGGTGAAGTTCAAAGGATACAGGTGATTTGGTGTTAGTTTTGGAGCGATTCTAAAATTTAGCTTGCTGTCTTTTTCATAGAACGCTTCTATATGCTTCCAAGAAGCTTTTTGCGTCGTACCTTCATGACAAAATTTGACATCATACTTCATGAGATTATTTCTCATGGATTTCAGCAAATGGGGCACATCAAACATATAGAAATACTTCTTGCCATCTACTCGAAAATACGGAGAATGTTTAGTTACCCCAAGATTTTTTGACATTTTTACAAAATTTGATCCCATGTCTGTCACTACTCCGTGAACTCTTAATTCTGTTTCACTCAATCGCCTAAGAATTGTTTGAACCGCTATTTGTAATTTTTCCGGATGAAAAGAAGTGTTGATAAAATAAAATGAAATTGGCTGCTTCCATTTGCTGTTAATCCCTTTTACCATCATAACCAATGCTGCACCAGCCAATTCAATAGATCTCTTTCCTTCTCCTTAATCCTCAACACCTACCAACTTGTCATTGCACATATCGTAAAGCACGTTCTTCTTGACGGACATTTCGTCCATGCACAAAATGCAATCCTTTTCAATATCCGACATTCCGGACGCTTTAATTTTTATCGATGACAGTACATGCTCGTTAATTCCAGGCTGTATATCTAATGATTGAAGCCATCTTTTTAGAGAACTTATTGACGGTAAATTAAACAATTTGGAAATGCATTTGTACGCTGATGCACTTGCATGATATACAGTTATGGCGAATAACTTCAAATCTGCGTCGTAATGACGCCCTCTAAACTTTTTTTGGTTTAGTTTGATTTGAGCGGTGATGAATGAAGCAAGTGGCCCTGATAATTGTTTTCTTAAGTACGTATTTACGTGTTTTTCCAAAGTCGCTTTATCTCTTTTTCTAGGTATTCCTACTCCCGTGCCAATGGTATTTCTGACCCGTTTCAATTTTTTTCGCTGTGCGTTTACCAACAAACGCAGTTTTTGTTTCCTTGGAGTAGAGTGTGATATCTTGCTGGGCGTTTGAGTTGACTTGTCTGAACAATAAAATTACAACTGTTATGACGCGTTGGAAACTAAATGCATTGAATCTTAGTAAAGTATATTGGAGATGAGGCTAGTTTTTTACCAAAATAAATTCCGCTCTGAAGCCTACTGAACAAGAGATAAAGACTAGTTACAGATGAAAAGTGTTACTGTAATGTTGCTAATTGCTATCCTACTTATTGATGAAGCTATCTACCTTCGTTTTTTCTTGGAGAAAGTTCAACATCGCAAAAATTTGCAACAGGAATAGACATTATCGCAAAATCCTGATCAACGGCTTTGGAAGCTAAAAATGTAATAAAAAATCATGAGCTTCGCAACAAAAAAAAACAAACTTTAGCAGTAGCAGCACTTCATTAATTAGCAATATGTTAATAAGTACTAATGCGTTCACATGTGTGACCAATATTTTAGTTCCGTCAATAAAAAAGCCAAGATTTATTCTGACTCCTACGGCAACAAAGGTTCCTTTTTCTGTTTGCAATAAAAAAATAAAATTACCATACGAATGATCGAAGTGCATTGATGGTTTTCTTTTTTTCAGCTTAACTGCAAAACAAACGAAGTATGAATTTCAGGCTTCCGGTAAAACTTTTATGGTAGCCTAATAAAATTAAAGTTAGCCTCGTTTAACAAACAAGATTAGTAGACACGGAGGCCCGTAAGGGACAGTTATCATATACGTAACTTTGCTACAGTGATTGACAGCATTTGTATTCTCGTAATTTTGCGGCAGTGGTTGGTAACATTTTCATTCTGTACATATTCAGCCTGTTTCCATGTCCACTCAAAACGTGGGCTTTCTAAACGTGGGCCGAGTCCAAAGTGGGCTTTTTCAGCCACCTTTTTCCAAAATCCCTTGCTTATTAAAACCAGCTCTTTACTTGCGTCCAAGAAAGCCCACGATAATGCTGAAATTAGCTCGTATAAAGCTTGAATGCACCTGACTAGAACAAAGCGCGCGGGCCTAAAGCCCACGATTTTTGGGACATGGAAACAGGGTAATTGTGATCTTGTAATTTGATTTATTAGTGCATTTCTTTGTTCGCTGTGTTTGGCGTTTTCAGCTTTGAAGAACCGATGTTTTTTTGCCATGTGTTATGTTATTAAGAATGTAGCGACTTGATGAGCCCCAGGCCCTTTCGCATGCACAAATAAACTCTCTACTACTACTAAAAAAAAGGGAAGCTGTGCATACCAATTCAGTCATTGGTTGACCCAACTTGAACTCAAACCAAGGTCTACCGCTCCCAAGGCAGAAGCTCTTATTACTCGGCTGTCTGAGCAATTCTACGAATCATCGAACCTTTTGCGTCAGTGGTTGCAATGTGTTGTCGGCGGTTGATACCAGAAGCAGTAGCAATTTCGAAAATGGTAGGAACTGCATCTTTTTTCAATTTAACCGCGCTACTGTTCGAAGGCAGCAGCATTGATGGCTCGAAATGTAATGAACAAAGCCTGCAATTTTTGTATAAATATTCCGCAGATTGATGTAGAAGATCCAGTCTTTCTGATTTGTTGATCCAGAGTCTTGACCTGAAAAATTATACAACATGATTCTCAAAAGTGATAACTAATGCAAACCGAATAATTGCCTGCATCAGCTCAACCTAGTTTATAATGGCTCAACTCTAACAAGCAGTTGAACTATCGCACTTTTTTTCTTTTTTCTCTCAGTGCAATTACAACATTGTGCCCATCGAGCCATATCGTGTAAACGTCACAATCCATATGGCTATTCGCATTAATGAACAAGTGAAGCCTATCGAGCCATATCGTGTAAACGTCACAATCCATGTATGACAATTCGAAACAATGAAGAAGTGAAGCCTACTAAGTCAGAGGTCAATCAGCGTTTTTATAACTTATAGTTAGTTTGAAGCAGTAGGTCTACCCGCAGAAAAAGAGTCAAGGTCTAAGTGTATGGTGAAGTTCGAACAGGATAGCTCAGGCTCGGCAGGGCGGAATCCAGAAGGAGAAAAGCAGTAGAATAGGTAAGGCCTCTATGAAAAGTAACGCTTGTTTATTCTATACAAATTTTAAAAACAAGTAAACGGGTAGCGATGTATGCTAAGTGCTACCGGTAAGCTAGCCTACTAGGCTTCCGGTAATGGTTGCATCAACGCTGAGCGTTTTGCAGCTGTTTTCGATTCATGCTTATTAATGGGTATGAGAACACGGATAGCTTTATGGCTTTGTCCACCACTAGCTTCTTACCGTTCTTTATCTTTTGGAAACCGAAAGAAGCTTAATGAAGAGTTTTTGGCTCTGGTGCTTGAGCAGTTGAATGCCGAACAGCACGAGGATGGACTGTTTTTTTTTCGTGGCACACTTTCTGGATTCATTGATTTTTTTCTGGTATCTAAAAATGCTCAGTCAACTTGGTTAGCGATTATTTCTACTTAGCAATTCATTTTCAAGCAATAAAAATGTGTATACCTAGCTTAATTGTTTAAAAGATAAGATGTGGAGTTTGACTCCAGGTAAAGTTGCTTCGCGACCAAGTGGTTCAATTAGACTCAAAGCAGACCTAGAGAGGGAAAAGAAAGTTATAGAAATACTTAAAATGCCTATGTCAAGTTTTACTTAGCATAGCATAAGAACTGTTGCGTAAATAAAAAGAAGAGTTCAGAAGTTAACAGATTTAGAGACTTTTTTTTCTGTTTCAGCTTTTATTATGCTTTTAAACCTTTTTTTAGTTCCTTGCAAAAAGTAAAAAAAAAATAGTTTTTTTCGAAATCGTTGTAGCGTCTGCGCTTACCAAGAGCTCCAGCAGATTCGAGAGAGGTTTTTTTTGTGGACACACGTCACAATGGTTTTTGCAGGAGTGAGCCTACTGTAAAGATAAGTATACTGTGGCAAAGTATTTTCCAAACGCTCTGCGTCTAGCATGCTCTGATCCTGAGGTCACAGTCAAGTCTTAGCCTAGGCTAGTTGAAAAAGAGTGTTTTGGGACTCCTGCGTTATTTGCTTGGACACGGTTCCATGTTTATGGAAAAGACTAGGTCTAGACTTGGCGTTAGAACTTCAGCTATTTTATGTTTCAAGCATATTTAGCTTGGAAAAGGCAGGTAAATACATCCTAGGCTTGTAGGCAAACAGTGTTTTGGGGCCCTTTTGTCTATTTTGCATGAACAAGTCAGAGGTTTTCATATTTTTTTACATTTTTTGAAAAGACTATATGCTAGATGCTTACTGATTCAATTTGCATGGCAAAATAAGCTAAAAACAGAGGTAGACCTAGGTTTATTAGCATATCAGTGCCAAGTCGTACCGGTATGTAGCCCTATCCAGGTTTAGTCTGCAGTGCCATACAAAACCAGAAAACTTTTTTCAATTCTTTAGGCTAATGTATGATTCATTGGTAGATGCAGGGTCTCAGCCCCTCTAAATTTTAATTATGATGATGCCGTTACATACCGGTAGTCTAGTAAGCTATGGGCAGATGATGCCGTTACATACCGGTAGTCTAGTAAGCTATGGGCAGATAAATAAGCTTCTGGAGCTGGATGATGGTTAAATATTCTTGGTATGTAGCCCTGTCCAGTGAATTGCAGTGCCAATGGTACTGAAAGCGACCAGATAGTTTTTAAAGATTGGTTTTTGATTGAAATATTAATAGGTTTATAGTGAATCAGTACAGGTACCGTAGCTTAAAACCGATTTGTTTTTATTTTGCAGTTTGGTACCAGTAGGTTCTTTAAGCAGTTTGTCTACAGATAAAAATAGACAAGTCAGAAAATTTTGACAGAAACCATACCCTTGGAATGAGAATTAAAGCTTATTGATAGCAGTTTAACAATATTCTACCCAATTCCATGGAGTGTATCCAATGCTAGTTACCAGCAGCCTCAACACAAAGTTTTAAAAATATGCTTGGAGGAACATTGCTGAGAAACAATGATCAGAGAATAGTAAGTATATATTTACCAATCTGCTTTCAGTAATCCAAAGCTTTTCCTCATTAAGTCTCATAGTTAAGTTTTCAAGCTTGTCTCTGTGTAAGTGACTTACAGTTACACAGCAAATTGGTAAGCTAGCATAATGATGCATCGGTATGTAAATTTTGACACAGTTTTCGCAGTATTGAGCCAGCAGCTCTGAAACTGCTTTACGAGTTTATCAATGCTATTTTGGGTATATTGCAGTTTCGCTAGCAAAATTTTATGTGTTTGTTTTTAGATGAGGTTATGCAAGATGCTGTGGAAAAACTTTAAGGAAAAGAGAATCTGAAAACAAGAGTACAAAGTCATTTTGCAAAACTGGCTGATGATATTTAACAGCTAGCTGCTATTTAAATGATCAAACAACTGATTTGTCGTTTAATTTGCAATATACGTTTTTGTTAATATAAACATGCAGAGTAGTGTTGCTGTTGTACTCCAAGACTGGTACAGTAGTAGGATGAGCACAATGTTTCAAAAGTGTGTAAATTCTTGAGAAAGGTTGACCAGCACTGGTCTAGTCTACTGCTTAAAACGTCGATATACAAAAGCATTGGCTTTCAAAATTGAAACATAGAAGCGTTTTAGTTTTTTTTTTTGGTAGGCCCAAGTATTGCATTTGGTTGGTTATTTAGTTTTTTATGATTCCATAAACAAGATTTTTATTGCGAAGTTTGCATGGAATGATTTATCTCTTGAATTGGCAAGGTCATTCCTGGTCATTCATTACGGTAGTAGTAGTTAAGTAGTAGCGCATAAAGGACTCAGTGATGTCATAATAACCAAGCAGGTCAGAAAACAAAAATCAGCGTGAAAATGATGTAGGCTGCGCCAAGTGTAGACAGATTTTACGCTGAGCGATCAGCGTAGAAATATTTTTACGCCAAGTGTAGACGAGGCTTAAATCTACACTCGAATAACTACGCTCGAATAATTTTAAGATCGAAAATTCACGCCTATTTATACTGGAAATTTAGGTTCGAAAACGTTCTGTAACATTCTTAAAAAGAAACAAGAAGAGAAGTCATATGACATGCAAAACTTCACACCATGTCCTACTATAATGCCTACTATAAGAGTCCGGGACATCACACACCATGTCCTACTATAAGAGTCCGGGACATCACACAATCGCATTGTTAGCTTGAAGGCTTATTGTTACGTCATAGACCCATTGTTCTACAATTGAAATACATGCTTGCACCATGGAAAGGAGGCATAGTAAACTACAGTTTAATCATATCGTTGAAGCGTCGAAATGAAAACTAATAATAGAGTCGGTCCTCTGGCAATAACTACTATTTGTCAACGCTCTCAACCACCATTTCAATCAATGGCCTGAACCACCATCAAGCTTACCGATATATTTTTTCTGCTACGCTACATGTACGCTTAAAATTATGGTGGCAATTCTGATAGCCGCTGTAAACCTTTTGCAGTCTTTGTAACGCTGAAGTTTCATTTGCATATCAATTGCTCAAAATATCACTTTCACTGAATAGATACACTGTACTGAAATGAAGACACTCTATCATAAATTATTCTCCATACTGTATTAAGAAAACTGTAAGTCCGACGCATGCAAGAGTAGGATACTAACTGACTTTGTATTGACTATAAAATACAACAGCAATGCTGACTAGACAGAACACAACATAAAGTCCACTGCGAAGCGTGCCAAGATTTTAACAGGATTGGATTTACCATAGTGTTTCAACCAACTTCGATATCGTTATACACTCGAACGCTACACGAAAATAACTCCGGACCTACGACAAAATTTTCTTTCCTGTCCAAAAAAGATAGCAGTTAGTAATACTTTTGCAGCTAAAAAACCACGCGGTGGTCAACTTATAAACATGTTCAACCCGAAAAAAATAGTAAGGTGCGCAGAAAGTAAATACAGCACCAACAACAATTTAGGAGCTAAGTTTCAAGATTTTTTCTCGAGGTTCTTTTTTAGATCGCGGCGAATAAAGGGCAGAGTGATTATTAAAAATATATATTGCATAATGTACGACATTGCCTCAGGCTAAGGCAAACGGATAAAAGTCTGATATTAGCAAAAAGATGTTAGATAAGGATTTAATGCGTGTTTTATGTGCAATTTCATAAAATATGATGTAACAGAAGAAAGACCACAGGTAAACGCAGTCTCCTGGTACAACCAAGTTGCCTCGATTTAAACTGTCGAAATACGATCCATACTGTGAATATATGCTGTGCGTGTCATCCAAACAGCCCTCATTTTTATGCACATACCCAGCAACATACACTAAAGCCATTTTTACGTCAACTGCAATTTCAGACTCAAGTCGAGGTAAGTTGTCAATAATATCACACAACCTTTCATCAGGCTTAAACGTGCACATCGAACAGCTATGTCCACTCACCACATTTTCAGCATGAAAAATATCTACATTTTGAACCAAACACAGTTTTGTCTAATGTATTTCTACCTTACTAAGAGCTTGTTGCACAGAAATAAAATATGCCCTTCCTGACCCTTTTCTCAACTTGCTGAACTCCTTTTCCAAGGGGTCTGTTGTGAAATGTCCGAATGGGACATAATCAAACTCATGGTTCAAAAGATTTTTGGCTACATCTACTAAACCGTAACAGGTGTGAGCTAAGTTTCGTGATGTATCTCGAGATAAAGACTTGATCCTTGGAGTTGTAACAGGAGCCATGCTTTTAGCCAAATCCCCCAAAGTCAGGAGCTGATGTAAGTTGGCATTTGACGGTAAACGTATGACAGAACGCCGATCGTCATTCAAGCAGATGTCTTCATATGGGCCATGCACATTTACAACTTTCCAAAAGGCCACAAACAATTCTAAAAATAAGGCAGTATCATTTACATTCCTTCCAATTAAATAAGAATGAGTTTTTACAACAGAAACAGTTTTGTCGCAGAACACTTGCAAGCATGTGGCAACTTTTTGCCGTTCTAATTCCTTTAAATGGGACCACTTTGCAACACACGTCTTACCAGATTTAACAAAGAGTAATTCCTGAGTTTTCTCTGTAATCCAATTGTTACGAACACTTTTTACCAAATGCACGTAATCAAATAGTAAAAAAATATCATCACTTGTTTTCCATGGCTTTTCAGGCTTGGTACTAAACATTTTAAAGAACGACTGATTTACCCTGTTTCCGTCACATATGATTGCAACAGTATTACCACCAGCACTTTTTATGCCAGAAAGAAGTTGTTGCGCTTGTAGAAAGAGAAACTCTGCATCAAGTTGTTTAATTGGTAGCATTTTACATGCAAACTTAGGCCCTCCACAAAGTGATACCACCATGAACGTTAAAAGCGTATTGGCAAGCAGCGAAGGTTTGTTGGATGCCTTTCCGAACAACGTGCCTCCATGATATTGCAGAGTTGGTTTAACGTATACTTCATCAATTAGTAACACTAAAGACTTTTGACGATCACTTAATCCACAAATTATATTTTGAAGAAAGGTAACATCATCACTGTTCTCAGGGCCGGATTAAGGCGGGGGCTGATGGGGCTGCAGCCCCAGGCCCACCGACCAAAATAGGCCTCTCGATTACAACTTATTATGAACAACTAAGTGATTTTTTCATCAATCAACTATTTTATTTTAAAGTTGAATACGAATTACCAATCTTTATAGGCCTAATCTATCCAGTTTAGGTCAGGGCTAAGTGAGTGATTCAAGATTGTATCAACGCCAAAAGTTTCAACGATTTTACTCTTGAATTTATATCACAAGATCTGCGGCAAGTAAACGAAATCCAAGAAGACTGATTACGAGTTTGTGAGATTTGGACATACTTTACGTTGCGAGATTCGGACCAGTATTGCGTTACCAGCCCAACGGCTGAGGCATTTATCGGAGCAGGAAACAGGGTCCAGAAGCTAGCTTTGAAATAATTCCAGCCCCTCCTAACCAATCAAATGTCTCTATGTTTTGGGTCAAAATTGCAGGAAGCAAAAAAATGCCAAACAATGTATATAAAAATATTCCGACGCAATATGATTGTTCTGCAGCATATTGTGCAACGAATTTAACGGTTTTCGAAACAGAATTCAAACTGAATAAATAAAATGATGATCGATATGAATGTTCATTGCTGTGTAAATTTTGAAACAAATCACAATCAAATACTATCAATAACCCAGCGTCGGTTACAGTGTGTGATGTAGGCTAACGTTCTATCCTGTAACTAGAAGGAAATCAATCTAAATCAGGGGTGCAGAACCGGTAAAGCACAGCGGGCCACATTGATTGCATAATAATTTCAGCGGGCCACATTTACTTTTAATTGTTAAATTTCGCTTTAAAAAGGCACAATATTTCGTCGCAAATTTAACAACATTCATGCTGAGCTGTTTTTTTTTTCGTAAAATCAGAGACTTTTGCGCGTTTTTTATGCTACAAATATATAGCATGTAGTTGAATGTGACGCAGTTTTTAAGAAATCTTAATGTTTTATATTCCACCATTTTGTTGTACACTTAACGATTAAAGTTCTGACGCGGGCCACATTCAAAACTTAAGCGGGCCGCAGGTTCCCCTCCCCTGATCTAAATCTTCATTAACTCAAGATTACGCGGAAGGGTGATACATGTAGCGGGGGTCCATCTACGTGACATAGAGCCTGCAGGGCAACGCAGCTCCGAAGAAATGTCGTCGTTTTAGCGAGTCATTAATTTATGATTATTTCGTTGCATAATTCATAGACAGCAGCGTAAATTAAAGATGGTTTCACCATAGACTTATGGTTTCACACAAAATGGCGTACGAATTTTCGTAAAAGGACGTTAGGATACGAAATAGAGCAGGGATGGCGAACCTTTTTAATTGGTGGATCAAATTTAAGATCGTAGACCGAAACAAGAAAAAACGTGGGTTGTGGATGTAATCATATTAACGAAGGGCTTGAACCCAAGTTCTTCCGAAATCTGTGCAAAGAACAAAAAAAAAGGATCTTCACCTCAAAAATACCCAGCTTCCCGTCTTCAATGCCGCAGTATGGAAAGATAAGCTTTTCTTCACTACGTTTATGTTCGTTACCGTTTTCTTCGTAATATTTTTGAAACTACAAGTGGGTCACTAGGTGATCCGCGGGTCAGTGGTTTACCATCCTTGAAATAGAGGCTGTGAAGGAGGTTGACGCAAACTTTGCATGGCTTGGGGAAAACTAATCGTAGAATCACTTACAAAACAACAAATAGATAGCGTATTTGCGGAAATTGGGGCTCTGCGGTATGACATCTTCTAAAGCTTTGTACGTGCAAAATAGGTTCAGAAAATTTGTTTTTTGAATGTGTTTAATACTGGTATGTAGGTTACATATTTCAGCAGGTCTAGGACTGACGGGGACAAAACAGGCCCCTGACTACCAAATAGCCCCAGGCCTCAGAAACCCATAATCCGGTCCTGACTGTTCTTAACTATGGAAGTGAGTCTTGATAACGTTTTAATACTTGGAAGTTCAAAATCACGCCTTAATCTTTTGTAACACGATCTTGACAACGAGAAATACTCAAAAAGATCTTATGGTTGCTGCAGTACTATACTTTCGTTCAACAGAGCCAACTGAATTCATGGAACAAATTTGTTGAATAATGACTTCCTTTTGGTGATTTAGCTCCATGCTGCGCAAACATCGGAGGGCTTCTGCAATCTGTGACCATCTACGAAGTTTTAGGCTGATAAAGTTGCAATACTGCATTTGGCACCGCAGTGGAAAGCAGCAAACGATAGATCATTATGTATCTTTAGCAGAAAAAATTGGAATACCTTAGGAAAATTGGAATACCTTATCCAGCTGTTCTTTAGCTTGGAACACAACCATAAAATCCGTATGATAGACGCATAATTCTGAGCAATTAAGGTAAGCAAATTTGCTACTGTCAGCACGATTCTGCAGGTCTTCAAAGCTTGGTATTCTGTCTGCATCATTGAAAACGGAAAGCTCATCCTCAAGTTGATTTCTTGCTTCAGCGCAAGTTCTTGTTGTTGTTCGTGGTGCAGGTGTTTGAGTCGGAATAAGACTGGATGACACACATTCAAATATTGTTGGTGGATTGGCAGGTCTTGATTTCCCTCCAAAGGTTGGCACTGTGGGGTAATGCTCTGGCCAATGTCGCTCACATACAACTGTATCTTTTGAATTGGGGATGTTGTCTCTTGGTATTGCTTTTATCCATCGACTTTTTTCCTCTGCATCAGTTGGTAAACGAAATACTTTAACTAGGTTTTCATCATTGTAATTTCCATTACAATTAAATACACAACACTTCCTCACCATGCTATAGATTAACAATAAACACAACAATCTTGTGGAGTACTTTAAATCGCTATAAAACTAATGGAGCATAAGTAATGTTAAAATTTTTTTGTAAAAAATCATTAATAGCCTAACTCGATTGCAAATGCTTGGGGTTTGCACTCCTGCATTGCATGAATTTTCACAGTATTATGAGCAGGGGTGGAGCGTCGCCAGCAAAAAAATCAGAGGGGCTAACAGTACCGAATTTGAAAAAATCTCTAAAAAATTACCCCTCTCCACCGGCCACGCCAGTAATGTTGATCTAGAAGCATGTCCTACTATAATAGGACATGTCTAGAAGACTTAAACAATGCTTAAAACTGGCTCTACTGCTCTAGAGGCTGCAAGTGCCTTGTATTTACAATTCTACTTGGAGCATCAACTAACAATACAACTCTTTCTTTCGACTACCGGTACTAGCCTACTTTGAATGAACTTTTACAGTACTTTGAGGTCCTAAACACTGCTTAAAACTGGTTTTAGACTACAGAGCGTTTAATTTGCGAAACGTAATCCTACTTGGAGCATCAACTAACTGACACGACTCTTACTTCTGACCACTATCTTACTTTGAATGAACTCTCACAGTATTTCGAGCTAAAAGACTTGAACACTGCTTAAAACTGGCTCTAGGCTGTAGTGCGATTGATTTGTAATTCTACTTGCAACATTAACTTTCTGATGACTCTTACAAGCACTAAAACTTTCAATAACTGTGTCTACAGGCAAATATTCAGTAGAGATTGTTACTCTGAAACATGGCTGTAACCATCTTAGACCAAAATTTTAACAATTCTAACGCGCTTCCAGAGTTCAGCATTTTTCGTACGACAAATGCATTAAAAACAAACTTCGATTGTAGAACAATGGGTCTATGACGTAACCATACGCCTCCAAGCTAACAATCCGATTGTGTGATGTACCGGACTCTATT
The DNA here is from genome assembly GCA_964006365.1 of Trididemnum miniatum. Classification (NCBI taxonomy): domain Eukaryota; kingdom Metazoa; phylum Chordata; class Ascidiacea; order Aplousobranchia; family Didemnidae; genus Trididemnum; species Trididemnum miniatum. The sequence goes on along the minus strand of OZ023242.1, from coordinate 14,485,828 downwards.
ATAGTAGGACATGCTTCACACCAAACTATATAAAATACAATTGTGACGTCACACGCACAAACTTTGATCCAGAGAAATTACGTAATGGAGAGATCTGCGTCCAGAATATTCACGAAAAAAAATACGTCAGTAGAAAATTATGACTTCATAATGCAACCTTACAAAACAATCCCTCGAATATAAGTTCGGAAAACAACGCATCGGTCTAGAACCTTCTACAGTAGACAAAGCATTTAAAACAAAACATATTAAACAGTTATATCGTTACAGACTGGCGGGCCGAATCTGGCCCGCGGGCAGAAGTTTACCCATGTCTGCTCTAGACATTATAATTGGAATGAACAGGGATGGAGGTCTCGAGACAAGTCTTGGTCTCGAGATCTAAATTTTAAGGTCTCGGTGTCGAAACTGGGTGAAAAATATGGATCTCGGTCTCGAAGCAACTGGATCTCGGTGTCGAAGCAAAAATTGCGTCTCGTGACTTCTTTTACTGGTACCGCAATTTAGTTGTTTGCATCATGTCAGCGAAGAAGTCGCGCTTCCATGTTGATTACAGAATCAAAGCTTATCTCACTATTGCGTCATTTTTTATCCGATGCTGACCCGTGAAAATGATTTCAATAAGACGTTTGCCAGAATTACATGCACTTATTTGATTTCAACTATACTTCTAATGATTAAATCTTATCAAAATCTGCTTGGTTTCAAAATGTAGACTTGAAAATAGCGATAAACAAGTTTAATTCATTTCATAAACTGCAGGCGTAAGAAAATTAACTTGCGTATCTGCCTTGTGCCTTAATTACGCAGCTGTGAAATTGTTTGATAGTGCTTTACTTAATTTAATTAATTGGATTATGTACGATACGTCAGTACACAGTTTCGTCTCTGACTGCCACTACAATGAGTCATCACAGCCCCTAACTATTTTCCAGCATTAATTAATTGGATTGTTTACGTCTGTACTAGGTTTGCATTGAATTTGAATCCGCTCATCATTTATTGATAATTTTGAATTTTGGTTATCCAAAGTAGATGTGTTTGAATTTTAACTTTCTTAAGGCAATGAATTTGACTTTTCATTTTCGAAGTCAGTTTTTTCTTTTCGACTTGCACCGGTAGAACGAGTTTTTGGTCAAAGTGGTTTGCTTTTTCGGCCACATCGGGCCAGGTTATCATCCGATTTACTCTCACTGTTAGTTTATTTAAAGTGCAACAAAAACTCTGTTTAATTGTAATTTTTGCGTTCAGTGTTCACTGTTTAATAAAAAAATTTCGATTTCAAAAATTATTTTTTTTTGTTTTCGATTAGGTCTCGAGTCTCGGTCTCGCAACTGTTTCGTCTCGGTCTCGACTACAAGGTCTCGAAATTTTCGGGCCTCGATCTCGGTCTCGGTCTTGAAAACATAAAAAGGTTTCGGTCTCGGAGTAAGCAGTCTCGACTACATCCCTGGGAATGAAAGTCCACTCAATGCACGTTTTCCTCGCGCTGATTAAATGGAAAATTTACACTTTAAAAGTGAATGATTAATTATTATCATTTTAGAATAGGGAGTTAATTTCAAATCACCCAGTGGTTAACATTAGGTGAAAACGTTCTACGCCTAAGCGAGTGGGATTAAGTGATGCACATTTTCAAAATGCTTTCGTTTTCCAAAGGAAAGTTAAATAAATTGTTTGTTTATTGATTGGTGGCGCTCGTGCGTTATTTGTTTTGCATATTGGTGTCGCGCCATGCTGCAGTTGAGCTGTGAATTATTTTAACTACTGTGTGTATTTCAAAACATTGCACTTGCGCTGAATTGCGGTGTTTTTGACGCTTGCGACGTTACTGATATGACTTGCACTGCCAATCTCTGTGAATAATTTGCACTGTTGCAATCCTACGGCATTTCAAGTAGAATTCAATGGGAATACCTGCATCCAGATAAAATTTCATGTTTTGCAGAGGCGCAAGCACCAATAAAAAATATATGCATTCCTTAGCTCTGCTTTCACTTGCGCTTTGTAAAATCTTATAATTCATAGAGCCATATTATTCTAATCTAAATTGGCACGCCCTGACTGTTAGGCCTATTTCAAATAATTGAAGTTGAAATAAGACGTGTTAAGCTTCGCATAGCAGTGTAATAAACAAGTCGAATAAAAATTTTTCTCGCTAGCAAGCCATTATCTGATCGCGGCACAGCAATAAACGGCTCAGCAACAGGTCTATACATTGGAAGCGGCAGTTAGCTTCCCAGTAAAATTTTAAACTATCAAAAATGCAAAATGGTATAAACAAATTTTTAAACGCATTATCACCCCTGATCCAACTTACCCAGTATTCGTAAGCCTCATCATTCGATATTCTCATTACGGCCTCAATTGCATCTTTTGCGTTGTTCCTGGTGTAAATTGGTCGTATTGTTTCGCCTTCCGATAAGCTGGCATAAAACGTATCATCAAATCTTCTTCGAGCCACTTCAAACAAAAGGAGGACATTAGCTTGCGTGAACTTTTCGTTGAAATTTGCGTCTTTCAAACAAGTGTTGAGAAAATTCCTTCATTTTGAGGGAAATTGTGGATCCAAAACATCGCGTTGCAGGTCACACCACGTTGGGGTTATTGAGTCGTTAGGTCCAAAAGCCACCAGACCATTTCCAGGCTGATGTGATGTTGGGTTGGCCTTGATTGAAAAATCCGGTTGTTCTTGATCTTTTGTTATGAAAAATTGAACCTTTATTCCTTTTTGCCAACTCTTTTTCACTAGTTCATTCAAATAGTCTTGTAATTCTTTGCCAGTTTTTTCACTTAAGTTGTTACGCTCTTGAGCCATTGAAATTTCTCAAAATGAGTCCCGAGCGCTATGAAATGTAATTATCTAATTGCAAAGCTTAAAATTGTTTTCTAATTATTCTCCAAGTCTGAAAACAAATATTCACGAATTGAACGAGTGTTACTCACAAAAGCGTACGAGTGTTACACACAGGGGCGAATTAAGAGTGAGTGTGGGGCCCTTGGATAAATTGATCATGAGGCCCCTTTTTCCAAGTTCAGCTAAAACTTGCAGGACATATCGATACGAGCAATGAAACGAGTTTTTTTCCGGCACAATCAATTTACGCAAATAATTCACCTAAAGTAAAAGCAATTGTTCAAAGTTTTCAAAGGTCTGGCTTGTTAGCAAATCAAGCAAAAGGTAGCTTGCAAACACCTGTTTTTGGCTACCCAACTAATAAAAATTACCAATCAATATGAATGCTTAGTTAAGCTCACATAGGCACGATGGAAAGTGTAAAATTCACCATGAAAGAAGCAGTGAAGGCGATTCAAGCACGGGACTTTGGAAAAGGCACTTGCTGCATCAGCTCTTGCATTAAAAAAGAAAACACAAAGCAATGACATTTCTAAAATAATGAGCATGGCAAGATCGGACATTTCTCTTACCGTTTACAGTGTGCTTCAACATTTTCTGTCCAGTATAACGCATCTGTGGAAAGAATTAAGCTTTCCTATGAGAAAAAAACTCTTGGCCGAGGAAAGAAACTTTACAGTCGAAAATGTAAAACATTACATGATTTTACCTCATAATTCTTGCATAATGGTAAATGACATTAGAGTCGAATGTTGTGTTCTTTTCTTGATTTTTATTCGTTTCAACTTAGGTTTCAACACAAAAATTTGAGAAAACATCAACGTGTTAAACCAAACTTTTATGAGGTGAATAAAGTCAATGTTTTGAATTTTTATGTCAATTTTTTTTATTTTTTAGGTCAATGAAAACTCGCCCTTGTAATCACCGTTAAGAAGCTCGTGGAGTAACAATATTCATTCAGATTTCGATCAAAATATTAGATTACTCAGAGAATACCAAATCTCACTTGGCCGGTACGGTCGATCCGCTGTAAGTGTTTTGAAACTGCTTTACGGTAAATTGTTACCAAACTTAAATCAATTGAAAAGTAATCTTGGGTTATGATAGAGGTCATGATAGAGGGTTATGGTAGAGGCAACCAATTCGATTGAAGTGCATGCTTTCCGATTTTTTTGTAAGTATACGGTGCTCAAGATTTTTTGAAGTATCTTTTGGAAGAATACACAGTAATTGAGTAAAAACTTTAAAGTCAGTCAAATAATGTACACGACTGCGTTCACAAACGCGCGCAGAATAAAATATGCTCATAAACAATACTAAGTCTTGCAAATAAAATCGTTCACCGTTTGTATTTTTCTCAAATTATATTCGTTCCAGTAAAACTTTCGGCAACTCTTGAAAAATTTTCGGTGAAATACAATTGAAGATGAAGCATGAATGCAAATCAAACTTGTGACACTCGCTCTATCTAGACATCGAGTTTGTCATCTGCATTTTTGTGTGTAGCCTAAGCTGTGACTGCAACACGCTATTAGAATTTATATTCTCGATTTGCGATGTTACCTATGTAGTTGAAATATGCCCAAATTATCTTTGCTCGAATCAACACTAGACAGTAAACACTCGTTGAACCTCCATGATGACCAGTGAAAAAAATTGACGAAATTACGTGTATACTGTAAGTGGGTTTGTTAGAGACATGGACTATCGGTGTCAAGCGCAGGTTACAGATCTTATCAGATGGGTTCGATACGCGGCTGAAGCCGATCACATTCGACATATCTATAACGATGGCTGATGACTTGAAGATGGCAATCTTATTTCGCAGTCTCCCTCAATCACCTTCGAATTTTAAGGTTAATATATAATTAATTGCACTCTTTGCTTGTTTATTAAAATCTGCCGATGCGGTGTTGATTATTGTTTCAAATGCAGTTTGAATTAGGCTAATATACTGTAAACATTAATACGAAGTATCGCAGAAAAATGAACAATACCTTACACTGTAGTGTTTCCTCCAGTTCAAATCTTCGTGTGGTTAAACCCAAATTCGTAGGCGTTTGTCCGATGCGTGTAGGCTACACTGACGTTTGTTGCAGTAAAGCTGGTTCTGTGCCATTAGTCTTAGCTCGATTTGATTGGCTTAGCAAAAAAACACATTGCGTGGTAACAACGTCTTTTTATTTCCGCTAACGTAATGCAAAAAAAATTCCCGGGATCCCGATATATATTTCCCGGGAAATGAGAAGTTCAAAAACCCCAAATTTTCCGGGAAATTTCCCGTCCGGATTTTCCGGGAGGAAACACTACTCAGAATCTGCTAAGCACAGATTGATCAAAACAAAACTTTCTAATTGCAACAGCTGTCATCTGTAACTGACAAAATGTATTGTCAACCTGCATATTGTAATGACTATAAACCTACTAAGGAAATGAATAAAGTTAGAACATTTTCAAAACTATGCCCTAAGGATCACGTTCTTGTCGCAAGTAGTACTAGTAACAGTACTTCAAATGTAGCTTTAAATGCTATTGATTTTACTTATTTTTTAATCGTGAAAATAAGCGATTTAGTATTCCTGATTGTGATACCGACAACCTCTCCAACCTTACAGAATATGTTGAGTCCCACAAGTTGCGAACTATTACTTCCAACAACAGCTTTAAGAATACATTTACAGTATTGTCCCTTAACATAAGATCCATTGTTAACTCACTTAATTTTAGCAAAGTTGAGGCCTTACTTTCAAATATGAACTGCAAACCTGATGTAATTTCACTTACAGAAACATGGATACAACCATCATCCTCTGGCCCATATAAAAAGTTAAATGGCTATAATTTCGTATCAAATTGTCGTAACAGTTGTAAAGGAGGTGGAGTTGCATTCTATGCAAAAGATAAATTCCACTTTAATATTTGTGATGAATTAGTGGAAATGGATGAAAAAATTTTTGAATCACTTTTTATAAATTTGAAAATGGAGGGTGAATCATTTTTATGCGGAACCATTTATCGATCACCAGCTAATGATGCTATGTCTAATGAAAAATTTAGAATTAAACTTCACAATTGTCTTAGCAAAATAGATGTAAAAGAAAAATGTTACATATTTGGTGACTTTAACTATGACCTAGCCCAAACTACTGAAAATACCCATGTTTATGAGTTTACAGAAATAATGCTAAATCACTTATTTTTCTCAGTGATTAATAAACCAACTCGAATTACCAATACAACTGCAACTGTATTAGACCAATTACGGGCAAACTCCTTTTGTTATGCTGTGAAATCTAATATTCTTCTGCATCCCATATCCGACCACCTTCCTATATTTATGTGTATTAATTTATGTATGAACAATTCTTCTGCTTGCACCACAGTTAGGTGCTTTAATGATAATAATATGTCTAAATTTTATCATGAGCTAGAAAACATACATGAACACCCGATCTTAAATGAAAGTGACGTTAACGAGTCATTCACGTGCTTCATGAAGGAGTATAACCGAGTCTTTGAAAATTGTTTTCCTTTGACTGCTGTTAAAAATTATGCTGAAAACAAAAGTTGGTTTGATAAAGATTTGCAAATACTTCTACAAGAAAAGGAGACATTGTTTAAAAAATATCTTAAGAAGAAAACTCTCATTGCTAAAGTTAACTACAACAAAGCGAGGAACAGTTATTTCCGCACTCTGAAGATAAAAAAAGACAGTTATTATTCATCACTTTTCGCGCAACATAAAAGCAACCTAAAACAAACATGGAAAGCTATAAACAATCTTCTAGGGAAAGTGAAAACCGGATCCTGCACTTCACTTAAAATTGGTAATGAGGTGACCAGTGATGCTCAATCCATTTCTAATCACTTTAATCTTCACTTTGTCGAAGTAGGTAGTAAGCTGGTCAAAAAATTACCTTCTACCCCAAACCACTTTGGAGATTATTTACCTCCAGCTACCCCAAATTCAATTTACTTTTACCCCACAACCCCACGAGAAGTAAAGAATATTATATCTGAATTGCAATCTAAAACAAGCAGTGGTATGGATGGGATTCCAACAAAAGTTCTGAAATCAACACCCGATAATGTTATATATATTCTAACTCACATATTTAACCTTTCCTTAAGGAGCGGTATATTTTTGAATAAATTCAAGCTTGCAAAAGTTGTACCTATTTTCAAAAAAGGAGCAAGGCATGACGTGAACAATTATAGACCTATTAGTTTGCTCCCAGTTTTCCCAAAAATTTTAGAGAAGTTAGTATATCGGCGCCTTTTAAGTTTCTTAACCAGACAAAATTTTTTTCATGAAAATCAGTTTGGCTTTCGAAAAAATTGTTCCACCAGCCACGTTACTAGTTGAAAATATTACTAATGCATTTGAAAAAAAGAAAAAAGTTATTGGTGTATTCCTAGATTTGTCTAAAGCCTTTGATACCATAGATCAGTGGTTCTTAAAGTGGGTTCGACCGAACCCCAGGGGTTCGGTGAGGCTGTAGCAGGGGTTCGGCTAAGATTAGAATAAGTTTTTGCAAAAAGGCATACAGTTGTAGTAAATGACTATCTCTGCGTGGAATGATGCATCCCCCCACCATACTCTTTCAACGCTGTTTTTGATGAATACAATTTTTCCATAATTTCAAACCTATTTGATAACAATCATCTTTACGCCTTAAGCACGCATAAATCAAAAATGTGCGAACAAAATGTATCATATTTGGTGAAGGACTTAGAGTTAGAGGCAAAAAAATTAAACAGAATTTGCCATAAAAATTGTTCAAAAAGCGCTAAAATGGCCATTGCAGTGTCTAAATTTTTGAAAACTTTCCGGGGAAGCATACCCCCGGACCCCCGTAGAGCCATATTTTTGTTCCTCAATTAATGTAAAAACTTTATGCCACCCTCCACCGCCTTAAGAATATTCTGAATACGCCCCTGACGTGAAACATTTTCAAAGAGCTTATGCCCTTTTCCGGTTTAGACGTCTAACGTTTTTGCACTCATTTAACATTCAATCTAATTCAAAACTGCATCCCCCCTCTAAAATTTTCTGGATCAGCTCCTGGTTATAATTAAGGGTTCGGTGTATGCTTGCATGACACCTGTTGGGTTCGATACTTCCGACAAGTTTGAGAACCACTGCCTTAGATCATAATATTTTACTTCATAAACTACAACATTATGGTGTAAGAGGTCTGCCCTTAGACTGGTTTTCCAGCTATTTAAGTAATCGCTTTCAACAAGTTTTGTGTAATGATCATCTATCTGAAAAATTATTATTAAATTGTGGTGTTTCTCAAGGTTCTATTTTAGGACCACTGCTTTTCTTGATATACGTTAATGACTTTTCTAGGTGTATTTCAACTGGTAAAACTATAATGTTCGCAGATGATACTAACTTATTTTTTAGTGATAATTGTTATAACCAACTGTTTCGAGTGGCCAATGAGGAACTGATTAATGTAGATCACTGGCTTACGGCTAATAAGTTGTCACTAAATATCAGCAAAACGAATTACATTGTGTTTCGTACTCTGACCGAGTTTAAAATTGCGTGATAATAATTTAAAGAGAGTGAGTAACGTTATGTTTTTGGGTATTATACTTCATGAGCATCTATCATGGAAACCGCATATGAAAGTGTTATTGCAAAAAATTAGATTAACGACTAGCGTTGTAAATAAAATTAAGAGCCTTGTGAACAAGCAGATTCTGTTTACACTTTACAATTCGTTGATCAAAAGTCACATTCAGTATTGTATATTAATTTGGTGCAATGGAAATAAGACAATGGTGCAAAGACTTCAAAGTGCGGCGAATAAATTCGTCCGGTTAATTTTCAAACTAGATTTAAGAGAGAGCGTTAAAGATTCAATGCAGCAACTCGGCATTCTGACTATAAATCAATTGGCTGAACTAGAAACCGCTAATTTCATGTACAAGTATTTGCATAATAAACTGCCAATTCTAGTTCTTACAGTTTTGTACTGCCTTGCATACACTGCTGATGATGACAGCTGAATTTATGTTGTCGAAACGTCCAGTTTTGAGATTTACAGCGGCTTTATTTTTCCTCCTTAAGCTATTTTCGTCCCATATTTATTGTATTCTAAACTGCCAATAGTTTTTAACGGATTGTTAGATAAAAACACAATCAGTGAAAAAACACATGATACGAGAAGCCAATCAAAGCTATTTCCCCTATACCGACGCATAGAGTTAACCAAGCAATCAATGAAATATAGAGGTCCACGTCCACATACTTGGAATGCTATCCCGATATCGGTTAGAGAAAGTAAATCACTCAAATCTTTCAACAAGCTGACTAAAGCTCATTTAATGTCTCTTAAGTAGCTACTATTGTTTCTAAAGCTCATGGTACGTATGCAATCAAGGCCTCTCTCTGCTCTTTGCTTTTGTATATTGCAGATTAAGAAATTTCTGAAGGGTTGAAGAGCAGTGTCGAAGAAATCGGAACGTGATCAAAGTTTGAAGTATTCCAAATTGACGAAGCTACAATCTTAAAAGGAATGAAGCAAATCAACTGACTTTTTCCACAAAAATCTGTTACACACTAGGCCTAATTGCGTTGCGTTTGCAGTTTCTTGTTAGAGTAAAACGTGAATTATGAAATTTTGAAGTGCTGGCAGTTTGGCCTAGCCCCTCTTTGCTTGGGAAATGTGTAAATTTGTCTCAAATGCTTGGCACGTGTTGCTTGCTTTCTCCAAATTTGTCTTAATTACACAATTTTGTTTGATTTCTTTTTGGCTCATAAGCTATATTATGCTTTAGGTGCAGTGACCATGCTTCTTTTAGTTTTTAAATTCATTGTAGGGTTGTATATTGCATGCTTTAACGGTTCGCGTTTGTCGCTGTTACCTTTTTTTCGGCTGAATGTCGTGATATGCGTTGTTTCTATGCACTTTGATGGTCGTTGAATAAAACACTACTACTACTACAGCACAGAACTGACTGAATATGGAGTAGCCACAAGTATAGATAAGAATTTGCAAAGGTAGAGGTTGAGAATGACGTCACATTTGACCATAGGCTGGATGCAGGAGCGGATCCAAAAAGTTTTGGTGGGGGGAAGATGTAATGTTGAATTAGGTTGAACCATTTGAATCTTCACTAAATGCAAAAACGTTTAGACACGGAAACGGGCGTAAATAAGCCTTTTGAAAATGTTTCATGTCAAGGACCTATTCAGGATTTTTTTAGGGAAAGGGCACCAATTTTCGTCACTTTTTCAAGCAAAGTATTTTACGGCAGAGTTAATTTTAAGCAACTTAAGTACCAAAAACGACTCCAGGAGGGTCCGATAGCGTGCTCCCCCGGAAAATTTTTGAAAATTTGCATTTTGTAATGGCCAATTTATTGCTTTTTAGACAATTTTTAAGGAAAGATTGTCATATTTTTGACTCCTAACTTTGAATGCTTCACCAATTGTGCATTTTGCTCGCAGAGTTTCGATTATGCGTGCTTAAGACGACTAAGGCATATTGTTACGTAGAAGTTCGAAATTATGGAAAAATTTTATTCATCCAAAACATTGTTGAAAATGGCTGGTGAGGAGGGGATGCATACGCAGCATACGCCACATCCCCCCTGGATCCGCCACTGGTTGTATAATAACAAAAGATGGCCTCAAATATAAGAAAGATGTTTTAAACTAAAAATACCGAAGGCAGTTAAGGCACGATTGTTGTAAGGAAGTCAAAGGAATGCTTTCTTGTGGAACTGGTAAAACGATATTTAAATGTTAGCAATTTAGTTTTTTTTTTTTTTTTGAGCTACGCAGATCATTTTTGCTTGAAATTGTTTAGCCTTTTTTCTGCGGAAGGTCTGAGGGGCCGAGGGCAGTTGCGTGGACAGGAGCGGCACTGTCCTGCTAATATATTTGCGCACTGCTTCATAAGCATAACGGCAAAAAAAAATTCAGGAAACAACACTACGTAATTTTTGTTATTATGACAATTACAAAACCAGATTATCAATGACAAAGTATGGAGCACTTCGAAATGGCTCAGGTCTTATCTTGTAGCACTTCGAAATAAATATCGGAAAAAGAAGTAAGTATGACGTCATTTGAAGCTCAACGGAGGTGGGGGTTACAACAACCCCGTGGCTACGCCACTGAGAAACTGATCAAAGCAAAAGATTGTGTAACTGGGTACCGGTAGCCTATGCAGCACACTGTTTACTGATGTAAGCTTAAGATAAAACAGCAGTTTTAGTATTAATCTAGTCTAAGTTTAATCTGTTAAATACAGAATATTTTAAAGTGTGTTTTTCTTTAATTTGCTCTAATCAACTAGTGCCACAGCATAAACAAAAAAAAATAAATTAAAGATTCACTATTACACTAACTTTGCAAAATTTGCTACCCATAAAAAAAACTTATTGTATTACAACGGACTGAAAAGTCCCCTATCATCATTACGGTGTAACAATTATGGTCTACGGTGCACTTTAATACCGTATAACAACCAAGAATCATTTCTAGTCATCTAATGCGCTGGTAAGAGTAGGCTGACTGGCTCAAAAACCTCACGTGACCACAGCTGTTTGCAAAAAAGCATCCAATTATCCAGTCCCATCGTCACCTAATAACGAACTAGTGGTACGAACACCTCATACGCAGACGCAGTGTTGCAAAATCAAACACTTCTCTTACCATTCATCGCAGTTTTCTTTTAAAATACACTTTTTTAAAAGTAGCCAATAATTAAAAAAATCGCCAAAACTTGCTCGCAAGTAGCCCAAAAAGTCGCAAGTCGCCAATCTAAAATTTCAGTCGCCAATCACGATTAAAAGTAGCCCAATTTGGCAACTCTGATTCTCTCATAACTCTTTCAGTAGCTTTGAAAAAAGCTGTTTCATCCAAGAAGCTTTTCGTGACGCACTCTTCAGTGGGTAATCGCGTCAATGAAAGAACTGCGGAACAAGATCAGATTTTAATCACACCATTCGGACGTCGACGAATCGAGGACAAAGCGAGGCGACAACGAAGCAAAATTGGCCAATCATCAAAGAGATAATAGCGTGCGACTTCTCATTGGACAAGTCGCGACAAGGCTTTACTCTCGTGACAAAACTATGGCAACGTAGTTGAGCGAAATTTGATATTTTTTTGTTACGGATCAGGCGCGAAATATAAGGACAAGCCAATCATCAAAGAGATAATAGCGTGCGACTTCTCATTGGACAAGTCGCGACAAGGCTTTACTCTCGTGACAAAACCATGGCAACGTAGTTGAGCGAAATTTGATATTTTTTTTGTTACGGATTAGGCGCGAAATAGAAGGACAAGCTAAGTGTGCTCAAGCTAGGTACTCGGGTTGCATCTGTTTATTTTTTTAATTTTAAAATTCATTTTGAGTTTGAAAATCTCAATCCAAGCTCATCAAAAACTTGAATAATTGATTAGCGGTACAGAACTGGAGTATAGCTTTGAAAAAAGCTGTTTTCGCATTGGGCTTCAAGAACCATTCTCTCATAACTCTTTCAGTAGCTTTGAAAAAAGCTATTTAATCCCAAAAGCTTTTCGTGACGCACTCTTCAGTGGGCAATCGCGTCAATAAGTCAAGTCAAGTCAATTTATTCACCAAAAACGCAGCAAAAAGACGACGTTCAAGTCAGTGATAGCGAAAGACACAGAAGTCACCAAAGTCAGCTACACTTTGAACATCAGATTGTGCGTGATTAGCGGCAGATACAAGACGTGTTCGGTAGGAAATTTAAGAGCAAAAAATGCTATTAAAGTGAAGATTTGACTGTTGACACGGTTACTCTCCAACAAAATTATTGCTGAAAAATTAATATAACCAGCGACAGACCAGCATATTGCAGAAGCCTTTTGATAATCATTGAACTAATTCTGTAAAAGTTTGGTCATAAGCACGTAAGACCTTCGCGAGAAAAGACAAAACACAAGGGCAAAAAGGGAGGAGGAGGTATCGAAACTTTAGTATGTTGCTGCCAACATTACATTAGGGCACAGCAAAAAAAACACGATTTATTGAAGTTACATGGCAATAGAGTAACACTCTTAAACACATGGGTTGAAGTGAATTTGATTCACCCAAAACATAGTTTAGCTAAAATTACAGTAGATTGTTTAATCAAGAAGCGTATTTTTTTAAGGCATCCATTTTAAAAGTCTTTTTAAATTTAAAAAATGAAGCTTGGTTTTGTTCTATAGGTAATTTGCTCCATATTTCTAAAGCTTTATGTTCTGTCATTTTTTTCTTCTATTCAGTACGAGAATAAGTGTGAAAAAAATCTTTTTCACTTTTTTGACGTGTATAATGATGATGAATAGAATCCAAACTAGTAAAGCAACTGTTAAAATAATTTGGCAGCATATTGTTACTGAATCTAAATAAAAATTTGGCATACTCCATATCAATCATGTCATCTAATTTTAAAACTCCAAACTCAAAATACAGAGCATTTACAGAAAAGCGACTTGGGCGGAATAAACTAGCTCGTAAAAAAACGGTTTTGAAGAGTTTTAATTTCATAAAGCAGGTGTTTTGAAGCTCTTCCCCAATTTATTAATGAATATTGCAAGACCAAATGAAACATACTGTAATAAATTAGTTTTAGAGTAGAGAGGGGAACGTAATGCCTGAGTTTAAAAATCATGCCACAAGCTCTGGAGAGTTTTGCGCTGATTTGCTCTATATGTGGTTGCCATGCGAGCTTGTTGTCTAAAATAACTCAAAGATATTTGAATGGTTAACTATCACTTCAAAATTTGTAGATTTTTGCATCGCATTGCCGATCATCATGAAGTTGCTTTTTTTGTAATTTAAAATCAATTTGTTTTGCTTCAACCATTTATCGACTTTATTTATTTCCTGAGAAACTTCTTGTTGAAGAAATTGAATGTTGTGATGGCTCATGTGTAAATTGGTATCGTCGGCGAATAACGTAGTTCCAAATTTGGAAACATTGGGTAAATCATTTACGTATAATGAAAATAGTATTGGTCAGAGAACAGAACCCTGTGGTACACCATATTTTACAGAATGAAAACTCGATGTTTTTTCATTGATTTTGATACAGATTTTGCGGTTGTTAAGATAATCCTCGAAAAAACTGAGAATGGTACCTCGAAACCCATAATGGTGTAATTTTTTGAGAATGTCATGGTGCACTGAATCGAAAGCTTTCCTTAAATCTAGAAAAATTGAGCAAGTTATTTTTTTGTTATCTAAATTTTGAAGTAATTTATCATATATCGATGTAACTGCCATTTCTGTCGAACTGTTAGTCCTAAAACCGAATTGCGAATCAGAGAGAGTATTGTTCTTGTTTATAAATTTTATCATTTTTTCTGCAATGATTTTTTTAAATATTTTTGAAAATATTTGAAGCAGGGAAATAGGTCGAAAATCATTCGTTGAATTTGGAGAAAAATTTTTAGGAATAGGAATGATTGCAGCTGTATTAAAATTATCAGGAAATGATTTTTGAAAGATGCACTTGTTGAAAAGTTTTGTTAAGAAAGGGGTTAAAACAACTTTGGATAACTTGATAAATTTAGGGGAGATACCATCTAGTCCGGGCACAGATTGAGACTTAATATTGTTGATGCACGTATTAACTTCTTCTGTGATTTCATGTAGAACAAAACTTTGACAACATCGTTTTGAGTGGATTGTTAAGGCCAAATTATTTAATGATTTCGCATCTGTTATTGTTGCTCCAACATTTGCAAAGTATTCGCATAATTTATTCAAAAAAGCTTCAAAACTAGTATTGTATGTGTGACCTTCAATATCCATAGTTGTGGGCATTTTAGAGTTCCTTTTTTTGCTTTTGTAATCAATCCATTCGCCGATTATAGACCAGGTTCGATAAGACTTACCTTGGTTTTCTTTTATTAAGTTTTCGTAGTAGCATCGTTTTGCGAGAGATTTGATGTGAGTGAGCTTATTTAAAAGTTGTTTACAAGAGCTTTTTATCTGGGTCGTTGCTGCCGTAATGTGTTTTAAAAAGCTTATTTTTGGTTTTAATTGACTTTAAAATGCCTTTGCTGATCCAAGGCTTTTGGCTAAGACGCTTTTCCCTTCTTGACATTGGACGTAGTGGTGCATGTTTTAGAGCAAGTTCAAAAACAGATGATAAACTCGTAGCGTTACTGTTTACGCTAGTATTTGGATTGGAAACGTTAATATTTTCTACGTGTTTATGAAGGTTAACAAGAAAATTTTCAATATCAAAATTTTTCATCGATCTTTTGTATGATGGTTTTCTTAGAACGGGATGTTTTAAAGTTCCTATCAACAAAAAAGTTGGCAGATGATCTGAAATGTCGTATAGACATATTCCACTAGTTTTTGGATGGTTAGACATATTAGAGTAAATGTGATCTAGCAGTGATGGTGTGCAATTCGAGAAAAATCTGGTAGGTGAGGTTAAAAGTGAACAACTTCCAATAGAATTTAGCATATCAATGTATTGCTTTACCTTAGAATTATTCGGGTTAATATTTATATCTCCGTTAATATTTATATCTCCGTTGATGATGTAATTTGCTTTACTATTTTCTAGTATTAATAAAGTATCACGTAGTTTTTTATGAAATTCTGTAATATTTGAAGTTGGATGCCTGTAAATGGTCGATAAAATAATGCTTTTGGATTTAGAATAAATTTCTATCCATATGTCTTCACAGTTTGACAGATGGAGGTTTAGGTCATTTCTTAAACTATATTTTACATTGTTCTTCACATGAAAGAACTGAGAAACAAGATCAGATTTTAATCACACCATTCGGAAGTCCACGAATCGAGGACAAAGCGAGGCGACAACAAAGCAAAATTGGCCAATCATCAAAGAGATAATAGCGTGCGACTTCTCATTGGACAAGTCGCGACAAGGCTTTACTCTCGTGACAAAACCATGGCAACGTAGTTGAGCGAAATTTGATATTTTTTTGTTACGGATCAGGCGCGAAATAGAAGGACAAGCCAATCATCAAAGAGATAATAGCGTGCGACTTCTCATTGGACAAGTCGCGACAAGGCTTTACTCTCGTGACAAAACCATGGCAACGTAGTTGAGCGAAATTTGATATTTTTTTGTTACGGATCAGGCGCGAAATAGAAAGACAAGCTAAGTGTGCAGAAGCTAGGTACTCGGGTTGATAGACAAACTCTTTCTGTTTGCAAAGAATCGGTCGCCGTTCTCTGATGTGGCTAGCTTCGAGTACACTGAAATGGAATCCGTTACGTGCAGTGTCCAGAATGGAAAATTGATCTTCGATGTAGTTGGCAGCACATTGGAAAGATGTTGTCCAATGGCTGAGTCACATTCTGGAGTGGCTTGACTTTGAAGCTTCTTGGATTAAACAGCTTTTTTCAAAGCTACTAAAAGAGTTATGAGAGAATGCTTCTCGAAGCCCAATGCGAAAACAGCTTTTTTCAAAGCTATACTTCATCAAAAACTGGTGAGCAGACCCATTTTTAATCCAAAATTAGCAGATACTGGCTGTTATTGACGCCATCACTACATTTTTAGTGCATTTTCTAGGATCCAAAGAATATTTTGTCAGCTTCACCATCAATTACTAGAATTTTTACAGCAAAATGCTTTAATAGAAAAAATGCAAAGAACATTTGTAAAAACGTGACATGCAAAACAAGGTAAAAATTAACGAAAACAACAAAATTGAAAAGTGCAATCATAAAGCCAAAAAACACACAAAAATTTTTCATTAAAAAAGCCTGAAAAAATATTATATCCTTAGCAGCAGCTCAAAGCAAAGTTCATGACTGTATTTTGAAACTTAATTCTTTTGCTTGAGGTAACTTTTTAGCTTCCATGCCACACTTTCGAAGAAAACTTCGGTAAGATGTTGTTCACATTTAAAAAAAATAGCGTGGTGAATTAGCAAGCAAGAAGTTGCCGCAGCGGGTCCAATGGTCTATCCGTCCCTAATTCTTATCGCCAACAGCTCAGATGGCGGAGTGGGTAAGAGCGTCCGCCTTGGGAGCTGTATACTCGGGCTTAATTCCGAGTCAGGTCAAACCAATGACTTTAAATTTTGTATTCACAGCTTTTCGCTTGGACGCTCAGCATTAAAGGGACAATGTAGAGAACAAGCCCGCAAGTTTACTTGTTGTGCAGTTGGAAAAGGCATTAAGCGGGATCCCCCATTTTGGTGTGGTATACAAATGGCCGGCAACTCCTAAGCGAGCTCCCATAGCCCATTGATCGCTTTCTCGTGATAGGATAAATAACAAAAAAAATACATTGAATGTTTCAAAAAAATTTTTTTCTCCCCAATTCCAATCACCATCCTTTTCAGCTTTGCCCACTGTAAAATATTTTCGTTTTGCTAAATTAGCATACTTTGTCTGGTTGCGGCGATGGGAAAGTAGGATTTAGAGGTGGCAGTGATCATTATCAACTGATCATCAAATCTACAGTGCATAAAATCGCGCAAAATCCAAAATGCTTAGTAAAGATAGTTAGTTAGTTGCATATTTATCCTCCTATCACGAGAAAGCGATCAATGCGCTATACGAGCTCGCTTAGGAGTTGCCAGCCATCTGTCTACCACATCAAGATGGGGGAATCCCGCTAAGTGTCTTTTCCGCCTTTGCCAACGGCATAACAAGTAAACTTGCCGGCTTGTTCTCCACACTGTCTCTTTAATGCTGAGCGTCAAGCAGGGAAGCTGTGAATACCAAGTTTTAAAGTCATTGGTTTGACCCGACTCGGAATCAAACCCGAGTCTACAGCTCAAGAGACAGACGCTCTATACCACTCGGCCATCTGAGCTGTTGATTTATAGTTTCCTGATGTTCATTTCATCCAATAAGTGCTACATCAGTTCAGTAGTGCCAAAATGTTGGACTTTTGTTTAAGGTACATAAACGCAGCTTGGGTTTTTGCATGAGTGAACTACATGCATTATCGAAAATGACCTAGCTGAGCGTCGAACTCGCGAAACCAGTTCCGGCGTCCTTAGCACCAACCACTCGGTCAACTCAATCCACGCATCGCATAATTTGGCCCAAATTTTTTGCGCAATCTGCTGGCACTGAGAATTTCCAAACATTATTGCGGAAGGAACAAAAACCTTGCACAAAAGTAGGCTACAATACATAAAAAGTAAAGTAACACAGCATCTCAGCACAAAAAGAACCTTTGGCTGATTTAATTGCTCCAATAAGAAGATCTGTCTGATTGCCTTCTAAAGCTCTCCAATCTCCATATCTTCCTTGCTCTTGGCACTAAAAAATAGGAAGTCATAACGCTACGAAGTAGGTTTAAACATTTTTATAACAAGTATGATCTTAAAGTTATGATACAATGCATATTCTGTCGTTTCAACATGAAACGTTGAAAGCATATCACAAAAGTCCAGTTGGAACATTTTCCAAAACGCTTACCATTCAGTGCTATAGTCTAACTCCAAATCTAAATAATGCACCCACCTTCTCTATTTTTATTTACAAAAGAATCTTTCTAGTACGTCGGGAAATGTTTTCAACGGAATGTTCCACTTCTTTGGCTTGTGGAACCGAATCTTTTGGATCGAAGCTGTGAGTACGTTTCAAGAAAGCCCACTGATTTGTACAAGCCCCGAAGGATTTTTTGGAGCCAGCATCGTCTGATCGTCCACACATCTTCTTTCTTCTCTTTTGTATTTTTTGTGCTTGCCGTTTCATGCGGTTTTGCACATATCTTCTGTAAAATATTACAGATGATTATAAATTTGGTTACTTGCATTTTATTTTACGCAGCTTGCAAGCAATCATAACTTTGAAGGAAGAAGGAAAAGTTATAAACATTAATTTTTTCATCATTACTTTTAAAGAAAGAAATATCTTGATATATGTTTAAAAGAGCTGTTCTTGACAGCTAAAAATTTTACTATTCACAAAATGCATGAAATAGCTTGACAGGTAGTTGAATTTACAAATATTGTATAGGCAGTTTAATCATTAGGCATTGTAGCTATACCTTATAGGTGCATGCTCTACCAGTACCCAAAAAAAAACAAAATTTGAAAAACCAGTTACCAGCCGGCTGGCATATTGTTAAGAAACATTGCTATTGACGCGAGAGGTCTGGGTTTTGACCTTTTTCCAGCGACATGGCCTAGCGGTGGCAATCCTACATGACAAGCTCAACTTTCGGCTGGAGCTGAACACACTGGACCTATTTATACCAAGCAGCTGCTGACTCAAAGTGGGCACAAGCTCACTTTGCAGTTTCCCTCAATTACTGTTGAATTTAAGTTCACTATAGTTAGAAAAATAACCTCAGTAATTTATATTACATATATCAAATTCAGATTTTCAAAAGTAAATGGGCACCAGCACATATGGGTTCCCAAAAAATGGGCACCAGGACGAATGGGTCCCGTACAAATAGGTCAGGGTTAGGTCAGGGAAATAATTGTCCAAAACCCATTTGTCCTAGAATCACCAATACAGCCAAAACTGCTTTTGCTCAAGAAAAGCAATTTGTGCAATTGAAAATGAGTCAAAACTAATTTGTCGTATAGTGTTTTAAAATCACAATAACAATCACAAATTCATCAAAAAGTGTAGGCCTAATTAATTACACAGTACATTCAATACAAGTATCATAATATATACGGTATTATATATACTTAAGTATACCGGTATTGATAAAAACTAAAGAAGGCAATTAAACCATACTCAAAACTGCAAATATTTTTGGCAAAATAGAAATTCTACAGCAATTTTTTAACCATTTCCTCCTAACAGTTAATGATTTCTTAACATCATGCACATAGGTCTTGCACATTCTACTTATGCATTGCTTTCAAACCACTTCATTAATTTCAAACCACTGACCGGTGACCCATAAAGGTCCTTCTCAGCTTATACCAATACCGATATCTCCAAAAAATATAACAGCAGTACTATGTATAAAATAAAAATACAAGTCCAAAAGCAGAACTAAATCAAAAATCAAATCTTTATTTATACTTGTAGCATTATGTTGAAGCATGTGACGAGTGCCGGGGCCCATCTGCGCAGCTTAGCACCTGGGCTAAACAGCACCAAAAGAATGTTGCAGCGGTGGCGAGTCGTTGGCGACACTTTGCAGATTTAACTGACCCAGGATTTGAACCCCAGACCTCCTGCACCGATTGCGTGTGCGCTAAGCAACTGAGCTAACCGCCGTTTTTTTACTGCAAAACTATTAAATCTGAAATATGACACACCAGTAAGCATTAGCCACTTTTGGCAATCTGCAATTTATTACCTTGTCCTTCCACACCATAATAACCTTTTGCAACACATTTCCATGCAATCATTTATGATATTTGGTTCTTATATTCCGCTGCTTGTGGATTGAACAAGCATGAAAATTTTGTATTTCAATAAGCAATCCATAAATCTTTTTGACTGTCATTACAAAAATATTTTTTATCCATAGCTAAAAAAAATTGAAAGAAAAATGTGTATGAACAGCCTGCACAGATAACAGCCACTACCGGTAC
The DNA here is from genome assembly GCA_964006365.1 of Trididemnum miniatum. Taxonomy (NCBI): domain Eukaryota; kingdom Metazoa; phylum Chordata; class Ascidiacea; order Aplousobranchia; family Didemnidae; genus Trididemnum; species Trididemnum miniatum. The sequence continues at coordinate 14,465,465 of OZ023242.1, read as the reverse complement.
GTTAAAAAGCAATGACTAAATTCACAGACATTTACAGTAGATTCTATAGGCTGTACGGGCATACTGGTATGTAGAGATAAGCAGTAAGGGAAATACTGTATCATCCACAGCTAATAGCCTACCACCTATTGCATTTCCTTGAAAAAGTAAAGTTTATAAATAAAGATGAAACAGTCGTGACTCGACAAGTCAACAAGTGAGCCTGCTTTTTGCAAAAGAGATACATTAACAGCTCAGATGGCCGAGTGGTATAGAGCGTCTGTCTCTTGAGCTGTAGACTTGGGTTTGATTCCGAGTCGGGTCATACCAATGACTTTAACATTGGTATTCACAGCTTCCCTGCTTGACGTTCAGCACTGAAGGGACAGTGTGGAGAACAAGCCGGCAAGTTTACTTGTTGCGCCGTTGGAAAAGGCACTTAGCAGGATTCCCCCATCTTGGTGTGGTAGACAGATGGCCGGCAACTCCTAAGCAAGCTCAAATAGTGCATTGATCGCTTTCTCGTGATAGAAGGATAAATATGCAACTAAATAAAAAAATCTCAGACTTGGGAGAGGATGAGAGGGGGTATGGTACTCAGTAGTGGTACCCACTGGTACTTCAGACATGCTGGTCACAAGCAAGTTTTCTTTCAAAATGATTAACTTAGTTGCAAGTATTTAGTGTAAATCTTGCAATGCAGATTTTTGGGTCCTACTAAACACCGCAAGGAACTGCAAGGTACTTTTAAACCTTCAAAATGCTTGAAAACACTACAAGGTACTTTTAAACCAAGTACAAAGTAGCTGAAAACACTACAAGGAACTACAAGGTTCTTTTCAACCAACTACAAGGTAGTTGAACACTACAAGGTACTTTTATAGCTACTACAAGGTATTTGAAAACAGCACAAGGAACTACAAGGTACTTTTAAACCAAGTGAAAGTAGCTGAAAACACTGCAAGGAACTACAAGGTACTTCTAAACCAACTACAAGGTGGTTGAAAACACTACAAGGAACTACAAAGTACTTTTATAGCTACTACAAGGTACCAGTAGTTAAAAACACAAGGTACTTTTAAACCAACTACAAAGTAGTTGAAAACAGCACTAGAAAGCACAAAATATTTGTAAATCAACTACAAGACTTTTAAGGTAATTTCAAACCAACTCCAACCCCCTGACCCCAACTCCCCCCCCCCCGACCTCAAATCCCGACCCCAACCCCAACTCCAAAGCCCCCGATTCCAACCCCAATCCCCCCGACTCCAACCCCAATTAACCAACCCTGATCCCCCTGACTGTACTCCCCCAACTCCAACCCCCCCGACCCCAACTCCACCCCCCGAACTCCAACCCCCAACGCCCCCGACCCCAAACCCCCGACTCCAACCCCGACCCCAATTCCAACCTCTCTGACCCCACCCCCCTGACTCTAACCCCTCAAACCCTAACCACATCTTCATTCAAACAAGCCTTGACGAAGCGACTAGCCTAATGAATAACAGTGATACTGGTAGTCCACGGCTAAACATGTTGGTAGACTATCTGGTACACCGGATAGTGTACCGATATACCATACATGATAGGCTATAAATTACTGTAAACTGTATTACACTGCTACACATAGTCAAATGCACATTATGAACTACAATACTAAAAATACAAAGTCTTTCCTAATTGTGAAAAATCTTGAATAAGACATGCCAATGCTCTACTGTGCTCAGTGCTCCAGGTCTAGTCTAGGCTAAGCTTTTTGATGCCTCATCAGCTAAAAAAAATTACACAGATCGCTTTACTTACCGTAAATTTTTCTATTGTACCAAAATAATCACAACTTTACATCTACGCAATGTTCTTCTGTTCAAAAGCAATTCTGCTCAGTGTTGCCAGATTTCTTTACCCAAAAGTAGCCAAAAAAGTAGCCAACCAGCTCTAAAAATAGCCCAATTTTTCTTACGTGAAAGTAACCAACCAATTCCAAAAGTAGCCCAAATCATCGTTAATAAAATGGAAAAGCAACATATCGCAATCTTTCATTAATGAATTTTAAGAAATATGCATATTATCTTCATCAGTTCAAAAACTTACTAGTAATGTAAAACTAAGCAGCTACTAAAATTTAAATATAAGCCCGAGGCATAAGCCTTTATGTCAATGAAAGAAAATAATACAGATTACAAAATGAGATATTCAAGAAAAGGATAGAGTATACTGTGCAAGCAGTGTGAAAACAACTGGTCAAAACTATTTAAAAACAGTCAGCAAATATGATAAACCATAAGCATACAGCCAATTATTAAAATGACGGTGAAGTTTAAAAATCATGGTTTTGCAAAAATTTCAAACAACACACGTCATGCAAAAATTTCTAAAATTTCATTACTTTGTTCATCCACTGCTTGTTGCAGTTGCAGAATGCAGAGCTGAAATAAAAATAAATATGGTAGGCAAAAGTGGAAGTTACTTGCAAGTGAATACCATGTGATGTGATCGCAGCGTAAAATAATCTGCGAAACAGAGAAAAGAATCGCAGAAAGTACTTCACATTAGATAGTCAAGCTAAAAATTTGTCGCCAAATCAACTACAAAAAGTAGCCCAAAATGTCGCAAGGCGCCAACTCACTTTTTTTGGCGCCAACCTTCGAAAAAAGTAGCCCAATTGGCGAGAAGTAGCCCCATCTGGCAACACTGCACTGACCTAGGACCTAAGACCTGACAAACCTTCCTGAAATGTAAGCAGCCAAGCGCGAATTACATAATTGCGGAATCGCTACCGACGAGAAAAAAAATTTTGGAAGCAACTGCTTACATAATTTGTTGCTTACAAAACTTTCCAAGCGAGAACTTCATAAATAAACAAAGAACTTTCGTGCTTAAGCGCTTAAAATAAGCATAGTGTAGACGGGCCTTTATTGCGTAGATCCACCAGCATGGAGTTTAAAACACAGTTCCATAGAAAAGGCG